>CM035115.1:163515553-164115553 GCA_020205555.1 Panax stipuleanatus | reverse complement strand
CCTGAAAGAGCAAGTGTGTTTGCTAAGCGTACTCAGGCTGCTGCATTGCATCTTAAGAAACCAGCCTCAAGTGTCGAGGCTGATATCACTGGTGGATCTACTCTAAGCTCTCAGGCCCAGCCCAAGCAGGAGGCGTCTACTGCATCATCCAAAAACTACACTTTCAAGAAAGGTTGGACCATTTGTCTCGATCATTACTTTCGTATTTGTAGATTTAAGCTTTGCTCCGGAGTCTTTCATACGGAGAGAAAGAATTGAAAAGCTAGGAGAGAAAAGGATTTACATAGTTTTTTTGAACGAGAGAGAAGAGTGAATTACTTTTCTTGTTGCAATTTTACCATTATAAATAAATTCAGAAAGAGAAAAGAGAAGTGGGAGGGTAAAGTTGGAATTAAATTTCACTTTTGTAAAGACTTTCTCTTCTCTATGCAATTTGGAATGAAAGATAAAAGGGAAAAGTACGGGGTTACTTGTTTTCCTTTTCTCTTCCTTTCATCATTAATTCTGCCACACATAATAACTGGAGGGAAAGTGATCCCCTTTCTACCCATTTATATTATTTTCTTTCCATATTAGAATTCCCAAGCATTTTTAGGTAATTTGGTTCTCATTTTTTTTTTGAAAATAGTTCTCATTTCTCAAAACACCACAACCTAACTCCTATAATCCCTATATGAGCATGGCCTTTATGTGGGTGTTTTTCAATATCTCCTTGTGTATTATCTTAGTCACTAATTATTTGGTTGCTTAAAAAATTGTCATTTTGGCAGGTGATCGAGTAAAGTTTGTGGGTCCCATACCATCCTGGGTTTAACCCTTTGCACATTCCTTTAAGGTACCCTTTCTCCCAATATAAGTAAGTCATTGTTGGCACCTGGCAAGTTATTTTCATTAGCTTGATTATTAATTTTTTGTATGTGTTGATTGGATATATTTCCTTCTATACCCCCCAAACTTGGGGATTTAGGGTTTTACATATGATTGAAAATTTTAATTATAAAAAATGGAAGGGGGAAGAGAGATGAGAAATCAAGAAAACAAGACTAAAAGAAAGGGAGACAAATGGAGAGACCTCCCAAAGCTAGGAGATGAGACGGTATCCTACTTTATCTTCGATATTTATATTTCACTGCTCCACCCCCTCTTATCAAAGGCCATGTCCTCGGTTATATTTGCTTCAAGTCTCTTTTTTCTATTTCATTTAAAGTAATTTTTGCTCAACCCTTGTCAAATTTCTTCAAGATACAATACTCTTCTTAATGCTGATGGCTTTGGATATGAGTCTTATGACTACATCATTTCAACGGATGCTCCCTCTTCTCCTCTTGCTACCCAAACCTCTTTCTACTGTCCCCTTTTAAAAAATAAATTAATGACATGATGTTCTAAAGTTGTCATTGATGGAATGTGGCTAAACCAACCTTTCATCTAATGTCCAAAATGTTATTTAAATTGAGTTTGGAGGTTTAATGGGAAAGTATCAACTTTCTTGCCTTTCAATAAATTATCATTTATTGACTCTCATTTTGGATGGGAGACTACTAATCAAATCAAAGGATACATCCAAGAGAGACTTGTACAATTTTGTTTAGATGAATTGGTTGCTAACATAATATTTCAATGGAATTTCAAGACATATACCCTTGGTTGAAGTCTTGAACATGTGTAGGTCAGAGTCAAGCTCATGTTATATTACTGTAGGATAAATTTGAGGCTCATGCCATATTGATGTAGTCCAATATTATAGAACAATAATTGTTGGAAAATAATGGAATAATTGTTACTAGGGTGAAGCTTTGTACTTCACGACCCCTATGATCCTCGACCGCTGGAGAGTATATTGATCGAAATCAATAATAATAATAATTGTGTCTCAACAATAATAATCAACAGTGTAACGAGTTTGTCAATTAAATCTATATTTATAGAGAACAAAACCTAGTTTGGACTTTGGGCCCAAGAAAAGAACTAACCCAATAAAATGACAAAATAATTCATACTTTAAATAAAAGTTTGGAATAATAAAATAACATAAATAATAAATTATCCACCTCGACGACGCCCTTAGGGATCGTTCCCTATCATTTCTCCTCGACAACAAATAATCCGCCTATGGCAAAGTGAAAGCGTGCTCCATAAGGACGTGATTTACAACACTAATCCAAGTACACACTAGTAGGTTTGTTGCGCCACTTGACCAAAAGTTGACGATAACTACCTCACATAGTCTTCACAAACTGCTCATCCTATACATCCTTGATAACTTCTGTTGTCTACTGTGAAGAAAGAAGAGGAGGTGCACATGGAACAAGTAACCAAGAAACAAATACAAGCTCAACAGGTTAGTTGATAATAACGAGGAATGTTAATAAGAGGTGTGGAATCATCAGAAGGCCCATGATAAAAAGTGAGGTCTTTCGCATTGAATACAAGACTAAAACCCATATCACTAGGAAAAGCCAACTCATATGCATTAACACTAGCCTTTATTTGCACTCTGAATGTAAGGCTCTATCCTATGTAGATACACGATCGCCTACAATACATCGTATCAAATCACCTTGAGTACCTTAGTTTGACCATTAGTTTGTAGGGTTGTGCAAACAATTCGTTTTTTTCGGTACATTATCGAATGAGACCAGTTTAGTATGGCCTATCCGTTCGATAAATTTCTAAACCTACTTGGTACCGGTAGAATTAATTGTTAAAAACCGATTATACGGAATCAAGGCCGATATGTATTTGGGTCCATACGGTAAGAATCGCACCGAACTGGATACCGATTATTTTATTTATCATACATACAAGTATTGTTGTTGCTTGCTCCTCTTCCCCTTTTTTGACTTCTCGCTCTACGACCTTTTCTTCTACGGGTTGCTCCTTTATGCTATAAGCTGTATGCTCCCTTTCTATTAATCCTTCGTTCGCTTTTTCTTCTTCTTCTGGCCACTTTTTTTCTTTTCAATCCTCTCCTTTCGTCTATTCTCCTTATGTTTTTCTAAAGTATTTTACCTAATTAGGGTTTTGTATGGTTCTAGTTAGTAAATTTGATGATTTCTAGTTTATTTATTGTTATTTTTTGTGAATTGTGTTAAGTTTTGTGGTGTTGTTTTTATGATTTGATTACTTGATTTGGATGTTCATGTGTAAATTGTAACTGATTTAATCCGATTATTTGTAAATTGCTCATGTGTGAAGAGTAAATGACTAATTAGTAGTTGCTACTTGCTATTGGAATTTAATTTGCTAGTTAATGTTGTCAATTATGGTGTTGATGCTTCGATAATAGTAATATTGATGATATATATATATATATATATATATTTTAAAAGAGGGAAAGTAGGTATATAATTGGTACATACCTATATCGTATATGTACTGACCAGAACGATTTAGGATTTCGGTACTTGTATCGGTACCCATTTATTAGAATTATTGATAACTGAAATGGTATGGCTTCAATTGGTACGATACAGTTCGGTACCAATGCACACCTCTATTAGTCTGAGTGTTTTAAACGGTGGAGAACTTGAGTATTGTAGTAAGTTTTTTCAAGAAAATTTTTCAACCACCTTCACACTCGAGGTGTTAAGAAGGATGGACATCCTAAACAATGCATCAACAGCCAAATTCTATCCCTTCGCAATGCTTAAGGGCAAAAGAATGTTCTTGAATGAAGTCAACCCACTTAGCTTGTAGATGTCTCAAGTTTTTTGGGAAGTGAAGGTGGTGAAGCACTTGATGATTGTTGTATAGCACAAACTTCTTAGGCAACAAGTAATGAGCCCAATACTCAAGTACTTGAATTACAACATAGAACTATCTATTATAGGTAGATTACTTTTGTCGTGTCTCATTCAACTTCTCTCTAGAAAACGCAATCGAATGACCTTCTTGACTAAGCACTTCGCCTATTCCTTACATAAGAAGCATTGCATGTTACATTACTAAAATATGCTAGCACTTGGACAAGTGTTTGCGTCAACCTATCTTTGATCCGCACATGAAGGTTTTGGTAGACCTAACTAACTCCCATTTCTTCAAGTTGTTAGTAGTGGGAGCCATGAGGCCCGTGATGGTACTAAATCCACTACCAATGACGCAACTTCAACTCTTCTTTTCCCAGTGGATGCTTGAGGTTGTGTTGCTATGCAAAACATGGTCTAGAGGAAGTAGCAATGTGAGGCTATATATGGGATTTTTTCGTTGGTGGAAGTTTTGGGGGAGGTGACGACGTCAACTCTTCTTTTCCCAGTGGGTGCTTAAGGTTATGTTGCTCTGCAAAACCTAAGCGAGAGAAAAATAACAATGTGAGGCCATATATATGCTTTTTTTGTTGTTGGAAGCTTGCGAGAGATGACGAGCAGTTGCTTTAGCCCTTTTTCTTATTTGTTTTCTCGTTCCGATTGCCTCGATCATTGGTAGCTTTAATTTTTGAGATTGTGGGTTTTTCGATTTTGGTTGTGTTGGTGCTATGATGCAGTGGTGGTGGTTCTTTGGGCAAGTCTAGGGCTTTTGTTGGTTAGAGTTGCGCAATGTTCTAAAAATCTTGGTCGACGTTCGCTTCATCCTTGCCTAGACGCTAGGCGAGTTCCTCTACCACCTAGATTTGGCTAGGCATCCAGACCCTCGCCTAGTTAGAATCAGACCTTTATCACATTTATCACATCAATTTAATAAAGGTTTTGAATGTTTACAACACTTAAAAATGAATTCGTTTAGTTTTAAAAGATTGCTTTTTGGTATTTTTTCCTTGTAACATTTTTAAAATTATATCTACTATATGTTTTATATAGTATAACAAGTATATACAATAGAAAAATAAATAAATTAGACCGCTTAAGATAGCGACTAGTCCGCGTAGCTGGTAGACGGGGCCCACTGCCAAGTTCGCCTAGTAATTTTTAGAACACTGGAGTTGCGGTGGTTTAGGTACTAGCGAATTAGTGTGTGGATTGGGTTGTTTCAACTAATTGATGGCTGAATTTTTGAATTTGCATGTAGCTACTATTTTATGAGGATGATGTTGGTAGCAGTGGTTAGGGGCTATTGGTAGCGAGATTCATGACGGTTAATGAAGGTGTTTTTCTGCAAGATGGGTGTTGATGACAAACCTTTGGTAGGATTCCTACAAGTCTTCCAAGTTCCAAGGATGAAGTGTAGACTAGTTGATTATTTAAAGCTGCCTATGTTCGACTTTAATACCATTTGATGTAAGACAATATTTGAAGAACAATAATTGTTAGAAAATAATAGAAAAACTATAACTAGGGTGAAGCTCAATATTCCACTACTCTTATGATCTTAATAAAAGATTAAATTGATTACAATGAGGTATAATAATATCTCAGTAACTCTGCACTCCACTACCCTTATGATCAGAACATGAGAGTAAATTGATCCCAATCAATAATAATAGTATCTTAATGGTAATAATAATCAATTGCGTAATGAGTCTGGTGGTCACATCCATATTTATATAGAACAGAACCTTAATTTGGAATTTGGGCCCAAGGAAAAAATTAAAGACTAAAATAGCCGATTATAACAATAATAATTAATAATTTAAATAAAAGTATTGGTAAAATAACTATAATTAATAAATCATCTACGTTGACACCGGATCGACCCCTATCATATATTCAAGTTGATAAAAGTCTTGATTTATTATACGAGTAACAATGTCATTGTGCTTAATCTGAAATAGACTTGGTAAACGAGCCGGGCCATCGCCGGGCCGGGCGAAAACGGCCCAGGTTTTGATGGGCCGAAAAAGTGAAGCACAAAGCCCGTTTTTTGACTGGTGGGCCAGGGCTGGCTTGCGGGCATGAAACTGATTTATGACTATATTTTGACATATTTCTGGGCTTGGCCCAAATAGGTTGGGCCATTGGCGGACCGGGACAAAACGGCCCAGATTTTGATGGGCTAAAAAAGTGAAGCCCAAAGCCCGCTTTTTGACTGGCGGGGCGGGCCGGGGTTGATTTTGCCAGGTCTAATATGAAATGTAACAACCTGGGTGTGCACAATCTACTGGATCAATGATGTTTTTGGGTCAGTCCACAAACTTACCCAAAAGGTTATGACTGAAAATATTATTGATAGTAGCTTGGATCCTAATATACATATCAAATTATCTCACACGTACGATGTGAGAATGTTGTGTTACAAACTCCCTCACTTAAATACCCGACGTCCCTTTTAGGCTGAACACATAGTCACACAACCCAAAAACTTTGTCTCTTTAGCCATTATGGGACAATACCGGCAACCTTCATGCCCCCACCTTCGTTACGCTGTCCATTGCAAGTTGCCTTCGTGCCCCCACCTTTGATAACCCGATTGAATGACCCGACCAAAGCTTTTGGAGAGTCGACTTTGATACCAAATGTAACAACTTAGCAATACTAAGGTCAGCCCACTGGATCAATAATATATTCTTGGGTCCTTTTAGCCCACCTCAGGCTTACGCAAAAGTCATGATTAAAGGTGGTATTGATAGGAGCTTGGATTTATATATACATATCAAATTCTGGATAATACCGACGACCTTTATGTCCCCACCTCCATTCTGCTGTTCATTGTGGAATAATACCTGCCGCCTTCGTGACCCCACATTCGGTAATCCGATTGAATGACCTGACCCTGAGTTTTGGAGAGTCGACTCTGATACCAAATATAACAACTTGAGTCAAATCCCGAGTTCAAATCAATTCATAGCTAGGGTTGTTCAACGGTAAAATACTGTACCAAATCAGACCCGAACTATCCTGTATCAGTTATCGAAAATTGTATTCCAATACCTGTACCGGTATCCCGGACCGATAAGCCGGTTCGATACCACAACGGTATCGGTTTTTACCGATTTTTATACAGGTAGTTCAAAGTGTACATACAAAAAAATATATTCTGCAATTTGGTTGATACTCATTTTCTTCCTCTTTTGTAAACTACTCCATAGCCCTAACAAATTTTCAAATAAGCCATGTCAATCGATCTCAACAAAGTAAGTAAATCCACCAAATTTTAAGCACTTTCTTAGCATCTAAGCAGAGTGTATAGTGAGAATCTCAAATCTACCTCACCTTCTTCTTGTGGCAGCTTCGACTATGTAAATCTAAACAACATGTACCAACAACTTAGAACAACAATGAATTGAACAATTGGACTCCAACCCATGTTAAACACTCAAATTTCAACTCCCTTATATATAAAGACTAGAATTTATATAAATATGAGCGGAGAAATTTTGTTGACTTCGGTAATAGGAGATGGGAAAGAGAAGTTGTGGAGAGAGATAGTATTAGAAACCTATTTTTCTGACCTACTTTATACTTGGAACTTGGGCAATTGGGCTACACAGGAAACATTGGGCCGGTACAGAAAATACTTTTTCTTTGCACATCCCTATTCATAACAATATCAAGGCCACTATATCTTCTCGGTCATTTTAGCCACACCTTAGGCTCACTCAAAAGTCATGATTAAAGGTGGTATTGATAGTAGCTTGTATCTTTATATACATGTCAAATACTCTCACGTGACTGGGGTGTTACACATGTCAAATTCTCTTGCATGACTGGGGTGTTACACACATCAAATTCTCTCACATGACCGGGGGGGTGTTGCACGAAATTTGATGGGACAGACAAAAAACCAAATCTAATCTGTGTTGTAGCTTCTTCTGTTGCAATGATTATATTATTCACAAAAAAATTCAAATACTGTAACACTTATTTTGCATCTGTGATTACAGATTCTTGAGGGAGATGGTTCATTTGTGTTCAGATTTTTCCAAACCAGCTTGTTGTCATTGCTCTAATTTGCGTCGTCTTTGATAAGATAGTATTACAAATATGCAAGTTTCACAAAAAAAATCAAATAATTTAACACTTATTTTGTATATGTTATTACGGATTCTTGAGGGAGACGGTTCATTTGTGTTCAGATTTTTCCAAAGCAGCTTGTTGTCATTACTCTAATTTTACTTTGTCTTTGATTAGTAAGTATTACAAATATGTAAGTTTGATCTGTAACAATATATATGATAATTTTTTTCATTCTTTTTCGTTTATCTTCAGGGGGCCATCTTATGGTTACAAAGGCAAAGTAGTACTTGCATTTGAAGAAAATGGCTCTTCCAAGATTGGGGTTAGATTTGATAAACAAATTACAGAAGGCAATGATCTTGGGGGCCTTTGTGAAGAAGATCATGGTTTCTTTTGTGCTGGTGAGTTATTTTCCCATCTTAATCTTGTTGTAGTGCCCTACAATTTTGAGATGATAACTGATACTTTACAATGCAGCCGACTTGCTTCGCCTTGATTCTTCCAATAGCGAGGATATTGAAAGGCTTGCAATTAATGAACTTTTTGAGGTAAGTGCTGCCTGTTATTTTCCGGATGATGAGGTGTAGCCTTTCCTTGAAGTGTGTTTTTCCTTTATATTGTCTACCGCATGACTTCCAAATTTTACAGGTTGCTTTAGAAGAAAGTAAAAGCAGTGCATTAATTTTGTTTGTGAAAGACATTGAGAAGTCATTGCTGGGGAATCCAGAGGCATATGCAGCTTTCAAGATTAAGCTTGAAAGTTTACCAGGGAATGTGGTTGTCATTGCTTCGCATACGCAAATGGACATTCGGAAGGAGAAAGTAAGTAACTATCGCTCCCTTCTTCCCCACCCATGGCCCATGGGGGTGAGCTGGAGTGTGTAGAGAAATATATTATAGATGATAATATTACTGCTCTCCCCTGATGGAACTCTGCTTTAAAACTATGTACACATGTTTCAGTCTCATCCTGGTGGCCTTCTGTTTACTAAGTTCGGAGGCAATCAAACAGCACTACTCGACCTTGCTTTCCCGGTATGTAAATAAGAGAGCTTTCCTTTCTGATATTTGAATTCCTAAAGCAGCTGCCTCTCTCTCTCTCCCCCCTTCACGGGATTTGGTTATGAGTTAATCTTTTTTTTCTCTCATCCGCCCATTCGTCTTTCTATATATGGCTTTTGGTACTTTCATATTTGTTTAGATACGTGCTGTGGTTGTTGGTGGCTGAGCATCTTGAATAGTAGTTGGAATTTTACTTTATTTTCCAAAATTTTGTTTTCTTTATGTTCATTGTTTTATGGTTATCATGTGAGAATTTTTTGTTTCCCATTCTGAAAGATGAAATATGTTATCGTATTAAGGGTTTGTTGTGGTTGATTAAGTTAACTACTGAGTGTTTATTTTAGCTCAAAATAAATGAGGACAACGTATTTGTCAGGATGTTAACATGTATATCTATATATACACACATGATACAAAAATGCATTTATGTATTTAAAGAAATGCTCCATCATTATTCTAATTTCTCATACTATCAGTCATTTTTTAAGATTCAGTATTTTAAGAAAATACTTGAATTTTTTCTATGCACTGAAGGGTTCACTTGCACACATTTTCATAAGATTTGTGTAATTCAATGAACAAGTGGGGTTTTTGTTGGCATTAACGATAAATTTTTGATAATAGTGCTATTATGGAGTTTATCCACCATTTTAAAATAACCTGATTAGTATTTGTCATCATATATAGCTTTTTTGTGCCAATGCAAAACTCTCTTAATTTTGTATTCCTTGTGCTGAAAGATGAATTCTGCCATTGTATTTAGGGATTTGGCTTTGGTTATCTTAAACAACTGCTAAAATTCTTTGATTCTTTGTTCCATATAACTGAAGAAAACATATTTATCAGAATATATATTATGGATAAAGAAGTACTCCAAAGAATGCATATTTGTCGTGCATAATATATTTAGGGGTTTATCTTTTACATGCACTGCCATAAGCTTTCTGCTGTTCAATGTGGTGGAACTTTTGTAGGTATTAAAATTTTGCATGCATTGTCACAAGATTTGTATAGTTGGGATGTATATAACTCAAATATACCACCAAGACTACTAATAAGTTATTATGTCTTCTGTTTGGGCTTGGATTTAGAATTGCTCGGATTTGGGCCCGACTAGTTGCACTAAAGTTGTGCTTTCCATGCTAATACTATTTCGTTTTCCATGATGTATCTTTAAATATCTTTTGGCTAACTTTTTATTTTATATGTTTATTTTAACTTGCCTTGGTTCACAAGCTCATCTATACTCTAAAATGATCCTTATCGAACACATACCACGCCTCCTTACATCACACTTTGTTATCCTACCTGGCAATCCCAAATCTCATTATCACTCACTATTATATTGTTGTCAAAAGTCATTTTTTTTCTTTTTGGGTTTTAATAGAGTCTAGGTTTTCAAGTGTTTTGTTTGGAGGGCTTGAGCTGCTCATCAAAAAAGCACAGTTTGACCATAGACGAGGCGTACTCTTGAAATTGTCAAAAATCTTATGGATGTGGTGGTTCAAGTTGAGGGAAATAGAATTTGTTGGCCATAGTGACATTCACATTGCTTCATAGCTGTAATTGGTGTCTTATCTATAACTTAGGTAAACAAGGTCTTTTGAACTGCAAGACAGTGTTCAGTCCCTCTTTCAGTGATATATTACCACTTCCCAGTATTCAGATCGATCAATGTGCAAGCTAGTGGAGTAGAAATTGGAATTAACACATGGTTATTTGTGATGTCAAATTGTAATGTCATTAACTTTAAATTTCTATTTTGCATTCCATGCGGAATTTGATGTACTTTCATGAAGCCTGTGTGAAATTAGTATTTTTATAACAGGATAGCTTTGGAAGACTGCATGACAGAAGCAAAGAAACCCCCAAAACAATGAAGCAACTCAACCGTCTTTTCCCAAACAAAGTATCTATACAGATGCCTCAGGTAATCATTAGTATTCAATTTTGTCTTCTATAATTAATTAAATATGTTTGCAAGAAAGAAGTTGTTAATCTTTGAATAATGGCAGGATGAAACCCTACTTTCAGGCTGGAAACAACAGTTGGATCGTGATATAGAGACTTTGAAATCACAATCTAATATAGTCAGCATTCTCTCAGTGAGTAGTCACCTGTTTGGGTCAAAAGTTTTCTTGTTCATGCAATTGCATACAGTTGCAGTTATGTCAAATATAAATTTTAAGTCATATCCAACGCATATCTGAATAGTTCACATTTAGGATGGTTTATCTGGTAGGATTCATTGATTATGTGCTATATATTTGTTCATATGTATAACATATGCTCTCTGGTTTTTGTGTTTGGTGGGACCTGTTATAACTGTTTGTTTGAGATTAAATTACATGATGGTAATTGCCTGATGCATGTCTTGGTGGCCATCTTGGTAGAGATCATTTATTTAGCTGTTTCACCGTAGAAATGGAACCCAGGAGTGTAGGGGGAGATGTTGATTTTTAAGTGGTGGCTGGCCTCAAATGTATTTGTAGTGCTTTCTTTTGGTTGCATTAAATGGTGGTGTTGGTCTGGTTATCTTAATTTAGTATTGAATACGCCGAGTGTTTTGATGTTGATCAACGTTTTCAGATTTTTATGGATGAATTCTTGATTTCAGGTTTTAAACAGAACCGGGATCGATTGTCCTGAGCTCGGAACGCTTTCCATAAAAGATCAAGTCTTGACGACCGAAAGTAAGTACACTTATTAACATAATTTTCTTACTTGATCTGGATAATTTTTAAAGATCATGATTTTCCTTGTTATGACAGCTGTGGAGAAAGTTATTGGTTGGGCCTTGAGTCATCACTTTATGCATTATTCTGAAGCTTCTGTCAAAGATGCCAAACTTGTGATATCCACCGAAAGGTGAGAACATTACTTGTGCAATCAGCAATGATAAAGAAGAAAATAATAACATGATGTGAACGGACATGCTTTTCTCAATTTCTCATTTTTACCCCCAGTCTTGGGTGTTAAAGTTATCTTCTTGTTTTATTTTGCAGCATTAGGTACGGGCTCAACATTCTACAGGGTATTCAAAACGAAACCAAGAGTTTGAAGAAATCACTCAAGGTATAGTCCACAGTTTGTATCTTATACGAACTACTGTCAGGAAGTTATCTAAAACGTCTCTCTATCTATTATTCTCCTTTTTCTCCTGAGTTCTTATTTCATTCAATTTGGAAGATAATGCATGAAAGTTTTCAGGATGTGGTTACTGAGAATGAATTTGAGAAGAAACTACTTGGAGAAGTTATTCCACCCAATGATATTGGTGTTACTTTCGATGACATTGGAGCTTTAGAAAATGTCAAGGATACATTGAAAGAATTGGTGATGCTACCTCTTCAGAGGCCAGAGTTGTTTTGTAAAGGACAGTTGACAAAGGTTTAAAGGATAATTTAATTTTCACTGTCTAGTAGACTCTATACTGATTTTACTTTCTTATGGTCATAACGTTGAGAATGGTGTCCAATTTGTTCTGCTGCTAAAGAAATTACTCTTTGTAGCCTTGCAAGGGAATATTACTTTTTGGACCTCCTGGTACTGGTAAAACTATGCTTGCAAAAGCTGTTGCAACTGAAGCTGGTGCAAACTTCATCAACATATCCATGTCGAGCATTACTTCGAAAGTACATAGTTTGACTGACTGACGACTTCATTGATTTTCTGCAGGAGCTTCTTATTTCAAATTGATTGACACTTTTCTATTCCTTACAGTGGTTTGGTGAGGGAGAGAAGTATGTCAAAGCTGTTTTCAGCCTGGCCAGTAAAATTTCTCCTAGTGTTGTTTTTGTTGATGAGGTGGGTAAAGACATCCCTTTACATGGATATCAATAATTTGATATGTGGCCATTCTCAAGTGCTTTTCTATGAGTCATTTGATTAAATGTTCTTTCTATTACAGTAATTGTATTCAATCTGTTTGTCAGTTGGTCTTTGTTAATGCCATTTTTCCATTTCCATTTCAGTGCTTATGTGGTTTTGTTCTTTTTCTTTTTCCTTTGTTTCCCCAATCTTCACCTTTCCCTGCCCAGCACCACCAAAAGATACTTTCTTTTTGTTCCATGTTATCGGCTAAAGTATTCTTTTACAGGTTGACAGCATGTTAGGAAGGCGTGAAAATCCTGGAGAACATGAAGCAATGCGTAAAATGAAGAATGAGTTCATGGTAAACTGGGACGGTTTACGTACTAAGGATAAGGAACGGGTACTGGTACTTGCTGCAACCAATAGGCCTTTTGACCTTGACGAGGCTGTTGTGCGGAGGCTTCCCCGAAGGTTTTATATTTTTTGTTTAGTCCTTCAGTACATATGGCTAGTGGAAAACCAATGGCATTCATAATTATTATGTTACTTAACGTAGGTTGATGGTAAACCTCCCGGATGCGACAAATAGGGAGAAAATTTTAAGAGTTATATTGGCCAAGGAAGAATTGGGACCCAGTGTTCATCTTGAAGCAGTAGCTAGTATGACCGATGGGTATTCAGGAAGTGATTTAAAGGTTTGTTTATTTTGTTTGGAGAGCACTATTTCCACATGTGTTTTTGATATTTTCACATGGTTCCATTTCACATGAAAGTGGGACCCACTGTATGCTCATATGAGAGAGGACCGTGTGGAAATATCAAAATACATGTGGAAATATCAGTTCCCTTTTGTTTTTGTATTCTTACAATTTTGCTTATTGCCCCCCTCTTTCCCTCATTGTGACCCTATTGTGCTCTGATTGGTGTTTTTGCTTTATCTGCCCTTGCCCTCCCCCTCAGAATCTCTGTGTGACAGCTGCTCATTGCCCCATAAGAGAAATTTTGGAGAAGGAAAAGAAGGTTGGTCTCTGATATGGTGAACTGATTGCATGTACTTTCTTCTAATAAATATGAAATCCTTTGAATAAATATGAAATCCTTTTGTCAAACTCTAGCCACCATCCCCGTAGTTCCTGCCTTCTTTACTGCAATATTTTCTTCTTTTCAGCGAAGCAAAAATATTTTAATTCAGTCTTTGAATAGCTTTGTTTTTTCTTTTGGGGCATATATGAACATAATGCAAACTCTAATTTTTTAAGCACCACTTTTTCTGTCATCGATATATACACACACACATGTCAAAGAACCATTTAAAAGTTTACTACCTTACTTTTGCCTGCGTTTATATTTGATGATAAAAAGATCTCCATGTATGTATAGCAACTCCAATTAGAATGTCTTAAAATACATGACAAAAATATCTCCATGCATGCATAACATATATTTTTTATGAGAATGTCTTGACAGTAACTTATCCATGGGAATTGAGGGAACTGTTGAAGTAGCATGTCTTAACTTACATGATGTTATTACAGAAACTGTGGGAATGATTAGGTAGTGTTAACATTCCCTGTGCTCATGGAACAATAAGGACTTCTACAACCTTTCCCTTTACAAACTGGTAGGAAAATATGAAGTGAGTCGTGAATTTTTTTTCCTTGCAATATCGGATTTTTTGGTATGCATTGGATAGTTTTATCCAACTCTATCGTTTTTGTTTTTGGTGAATTTATTTTTCTTCACTTCATTTAGAATGAAACCATATTCCTTGGTTGGGTTGGAGCAGGGATTCCTATTCCCCTGATTCGAAACGTCTGGCACAATTATTCTGTTTCCTTGATTGTTTGTGGAAAGTTAATTACCATTGGATGATGTTCCAGTCTCTATCCAATTCCTATATTTCTTCAATTATTTCCTAGACGAAGTTGAGAGTTAAATATGCTCACTCATGTTTGGCATTGATGTTCCTGAATTTTTGTTGGCTTGAAAGAAGATTCCAATTTCCACCTGACTCTATGTATAGATCACAAGGATATAATTATTTGTACCGATTCAGTTTATG
The DNA here is from genome assembly GCA_020205555.1 of Panax stipuleanatus. Lineage (NCBI taxonomy): Eukaryota > Viridiplantae > Streptophyta > Magnoliopsida > Apiales > Araliaceae > Panax > Panax stipuleanatus. Next base: position 164,100,787 of record CM035115.1, on the reverse strand, counting down.
TGTTCGTACTTTATTCTTACATATCTGGAATCAAATAAGCACAAGGCATATTTCATTGTTTTAGTTACTATTTAAATTAAATGCAATTGAATTGTACTCATCACTTATTGGTCTATATTATTATGTTTCCTTACTAACTAATAAGTAGAGGAAACTTTTATTTCATCGAACTCTAAAATATTTTGCGGGGCCAAGTTGCAGGTGTGGTTGATTGTGAACTTGTCATTGAGAATTCTCCCTTACATTATGTTAGAATCTTAAGTAGATTGCAAAATCAACTCATTGCTAATTAAACGTTCATTTCAATCTGAATTTAATATTATCTAATGTTTAATATCTTGATGTAATTGAATACCTGTATTGTGCTATGCATCTATAGGATGCAAGTTTTAATTTGATTTAATCGTTTAATCCAGCTTTAGTTCAATCATAAACACAGGCAGATGTTATTTAAAGGACAAAGGATGCTGTAGTTGGCATATACGTGTCTGATGTGAGCGTGGGGCTAGTGTGTGTGTATGCTTTCTTAATGATTGTATTTGCGTGTACATGTGTTTTCCTCCGTTTGTTTTTTATCCATATTCCTTGTTTGAGTTTAACCATTTGTGAGATGTGATCTTGGTCGTTTACTGTGTTGTATGAGTGTGGATGTGTTTGCATCTGCCAATGGTTGTCCAAATCAACACTACTTGTATTTAGGGTGAAATTTGGTGGGGTAGCAGGGGGCAGCGGCAGACTATAGATTCAGTAAGACAGCATGTGTTATTTTCCTTGGATTTAGATAGTGAATTTTGATTATATTAACCTTCTCTTTCATTTTGTGTTGCTCTCCCTGAGAGACTGACATGATATTGTGGATGACCTCTAAATTATTTATGCAACTAAATTGTTTGTTTTAGTTTTGTCTTGTGAGTTAATTTGCTTTTGATTTAGCTCATTTGAGTTGCCAAACATGATTGTTGGACTGTGATAGTATATACATGACTTTAGTAAACAGTTTTATTTTCTCTGAAGTCGAGATGTGCTAATTTTATTTCTCTATCTTCTGATTAATCCGACAGGAGAAAGCTTTGGCGTTGGCGGAAAATAGACCTCTGCCTGCATTGCATAGCAGTGCTGATGTTCGTCCTTTGAGTATGGATGATTTTAAATTTGCGCATGAACAGGTATTGTCATTTGCAACTGAAAGCTCTAAGAGCTCTCTTTTGGGACCATAAGTGGTTGATTGCATGTATTCTGTCAAACTTTACTTCTTAATAATATATTAAGAAATATAGAGAGAATGTTATTTGCAAATATTTCTGACACCATAATTAGTGAGTTGTTATCCTATAATGTGGTGAAACTTGCAAACTGCTCGACACTTCGGAAGCATTCCTCCCCCCACCCCAAGGGGCACGGACATATTTGGTCCTTGCCCATATGCATGATTCCAATTATTAGTAACGTTATTTCTGTTTACATTAGCCATATATTTTCTCTTTTGTTTGTTTCTTTTTTCTGCTGTTGCGGAATAGGTGTACCTTCAACCCTGGCTAGTGACCAGGAAACATTTAAAGTCTAAGCCTCTGGCAAAGTTAACTTCCGGACTGATGCATATTTTTCGACAAGTTCATAAGCTGGTGGATTATGACCACGTATGGTGAAAGTAAAGAAATTAGTTAGATCCATGCGGCTTTACAAAAGTTGAATGAGGCTTCCTAATGAAATTCTGTGGTGTTTTTGGACGATGTTGTAAAGTTAAATGGTTTATACTTGATTTGGAGTGATTCAGTTCTTGCTAGACACGTGCGAGTTATGTGGTATTGGTATACATGGACTTTGCAAACCATCAATGCATCTGAGTGACTTGTAACATCATTGTTATCTACCAACGCATTTCGGTTATATAAATTATTATCTACTCGTTTACATGTATATGCATGCATTTTATCTGATGTTGGTGGATTAATATATGCATTTAATTTCCTAAAAATTGAAATTGCTGCCATCAATTAGTCATTTCTTATATGACAGCAGTTATTCATACTTGCAGTGTAGTTTTTGAGTATGATAAATTGCACAACATTCAGAAGGCCTCTCTTGTTTATCTATCTATCTATTTATTTATTCATTTTTTGTTTGTTTTTTCTCAATTATCAAGGCCTGTAGGTTTAGGAAATTAATGATTGCATGCTTCCAAATGTACATTATAATAGGGTTTGCTGCCTTAATTACATATTCTGATATGGGTGCAGGTATGTGCAAGTGTATCATCAGAGTCTACAAATATGAGTGAGCTTCTCCAATGGAATGAACTATATGGAGAAGGCGGATCAAGGAAGAAGACATCCCTCAGCTACTTCATGTAGAGGAGGTACCCTAAGTGTATAGAATTCTTAGCTTATTGCTCTCTTTTCAACTTTATAGCCCAGCTGATGTTGGAGTTTTGTGTGGAGGAAATGCTGCTACAGGTCCCACCACCACCACCCAGATCTGTCCCCCCCCCCCCCCCCCCCCATTAGGCCCTTGTGTATCATATCTGGTTTATGGATATTTTTCCGCATCCATACAAGTTTTAAGTTATATACCTTAAGCATGTTCAATTACCAATCTTTGCTTTGGTAGGTGGCTCCATCTGTACATACAATTTGATTAATCTAACAAGTATCCTTTTGTTTATTTTCTCGCAAGTTTGCTGGAACTAAATATAATGTCGAAATCTGGCTTCCTTCATCGTACAACACTAGTTTACTCGTTTATTTTTTTCATTTTGCCGGGTTTCCTTTTTTTTTTTTTGGTTTATTATTTTTATCATTATTATTATTATTATTATTTGGGGGGGGGGGGGGGGTCTGTTGTTCTCATGGCCCACCATATCAATAAATCCTCTCGGTCCTCACTTCTTATACTGTGGATTTCAGTATTTATTCATGTTTTATAGTACTTGACAGCCAGAATGGTAGAGGACTCACCCAGCCATAGTGCAGGGGTCTCTCTTAATTCTCAGAAATGGTGTATATACACCTGACCTGGTAAGAAAACCTACAGATGGTTTTGAGAGTAGGGACTTTGAATTTTTGGTGGTCAATGCATAAATTCATCAACATATCTATACACTTCGTTAATCAAGTTCAATAAATTCATCGGTTGCACACAAAATTAGCTTAATTGGCTTTATTCCCATAGTTATTTTTTAAATCGAGCATATTAGTTTAAATAAGTCCATGAAACTAATCATTCTCTGTGTGGACTACTATATTTTTAGAAAAAAATATATTTTTCACTTTGAGTATTTGCTAATAAAAAAAGAAATCAAATTCTTTTTTTTGTCGTATATTAAATGGCACACTGTCATCAATTGTAGTATTAAAACTCCATGTTATTATTATTATTATTAAAATAAATAACAAAATAAGTTTACATATAATCTAAAAATATACTATTTAAGTAAAATGATGTATATGCAGACAAAACGTGACTAAATTAAATTACAACTAACGAACGATAAGATTAAACAAATTAAAATGACGTTATTCTTGATTTTCACATATGTGATATATAATTACGACGTATATATATATAGGGAAAACGTATGTACACAGCTGTATTCAGTCGGCTATGACGATAGTTTTTTGGGCTATGATGATGGTTTTATCCGTCACCATAGTTATTCTGGGTTATGGCTACGGGTGAACGGTCGTCATAACCCAAAAAATCCGTCGTCATATATCAATTGTGTAATACACAGCTATATATATATAGGTTAATAATTCATAGCAACCGGTTGCCAAGTACACTGTTCAGCAACCAACTTTTAGACCATTGATCAAAAAGAACAACGGCTGAGATGAAACTATTTTTCCCCTGCCGCTACAGCCTGTAGCGGCAGGTATACATGCCAAAATATTGCAGCGAATTTACTCATATGCCCTCCATCCCCTCCAACATGCTAGCATGCCGCTAGAGGCTGCTTCGGCAGACACAAAGCAATTGGAAGCATAGCATACATAGAGCAGGAAATAGAACATATATTTCACTTTAAAAAATAATAATTACAAAAATAATATTAATTACTTTTAACATATATTTTAAAAGTAAATATTATTTTTGTAAATATTATTTTTAAAATAATATTTACTTTTAACATATATTTTAAAAGTAAATATTATTTTTAAAAGTAAATATTATTTTTTAAAATAATATTTACTTTTAAAATATATGTTAAAAGTAATTAATATTATTTTTTGTAATTATTATTTTTAAAAGTAAAATATATGTTCTATTTCCTGCTCTATGTATGCTATGATTCCAATTTTTTGTGTCTGCCGAAGCAGCCTCTAGCGGCATGCTAGCATGTTGGAGGGGATGGAGGGCGTATGAGTAAATTCGCTGCAATATTTTGGCATGTATACTTGCCGCTACAGGCTGTAGCGACAGGGGAGAAATAGTTTCATCTCAGCCGTTGTTCCTTCTGATCAATGGTCCAAAAGTTGGTTGCTAAACAGTGTATTTGGACAATCGGTTGCTATGGATTATTATCCATATATATATATATATATATATATATATATGAGTCCATCTCTCTAACAAATCATAGGGAAGCGAACTACAAACGAACCTGACTATAACGATAATTTTTTCCGTCGTTATAACATAAAAAATCGAATTTTTATGCTAAACTTCCAATATTTTTTTACTCTCAAGTCTCAATCTACACAAAATGGATGCCACTTTGGAGACCAACGGTATAAACGGGGTTTCGCCTGGAATCCACTCGTACCATATCCCCCCTTGGAATAAAAAAAACCCAGTGGTAGTTGAGTTTGACCAACTACTGCTCGGTCGTAAAAATCAAATAAATTACTAATTATAGAAGCTGAGAAGATCTTTCTTCTCTCTTCATTCATCTTTCCCGATTCTGAAATTCGCTGTTTCAAAGCCATGGACGTAATGACTCATTCGTCGGCCTTCCTTTTGCCGGAGATTCCCTCCGACGACGGTCGCGCTCTAACGTACGCACTTATACTGCTTAACCAACGGCTCCCTCGATTCACTCCTCTGCTGTGGGACCACGGTACTTCATTTCTTAAACTCTTCCGATCGCCTTTCTCTCTCTAGAGCTTACGAAATAATCATTGCTAGGAATTCTGACTAGTAATGATGTTGTGATTGTTGTGTAGAGCAGCAAAACTTCACGTTTGCGCAGATGGTGGTGCTAATCGTCTTTATGATGAATTACCTCAGATTTTGCCTCATGAAGATGCTTCTTCTGTTCGGAACAGGTTCTCTCTCTACCTAGTTTAATTGATGCTCGAATGGCTATGAGTGATCCTGTTAATTATCTTTAGCAATATCTCCTAGGAATTCTTATTGGAGCTAGGAAGAAGATATTGCTTGTTTTGACATATACTAAAAGAAAATTTAAGCGTTTGATTGGCAAGATATTCAGGATTTTATGCTTCAATTGCAGTCCCCCTATCAACTACTATTTATATATAGGTTTATATTTGATCTAATTATTGGATATTTGATCATTTTTAGAAGGGTAACTGTCAAAATATATAGGACAAAACTTGATATGGTCTACTACTTCACCTATGACCCTCAAATTAGTGGACCCATTCACGCTATCCAGGTGTTTTATGAGCGGGTAGTTTCCTTTATGATGATGTTCTGTTTCTCTAACAGTCTACGAATTTATTCCATTAGTTAGTCTAAAGTACAAATATACTTCTTGGTTGATTTATAGTTCTGAACAGGTTAGTTCTCTCTCTACCTTTAATTGATGTCGAATGGCTATGAGTGATCCTGTTAAATATGTTTAGCAATATCTCATAGTATTCTGGTGGGAGCGAGGAAGAAGCCTTGTTATGTAGTTCACATATTGAATGTTTTGACATATACTAAAAGAAAATTAAAGTGTTGATTGGCAAGATATTCAAGATTTTTTTGCTTCACTTGGAGTCCCTAACAACTACTCTCTCTATATATTTATACATGCATACATATATATATATATATTGATCTAATTATTGGATATATGATTATTTATAGAAAGCAATTATCAAAATATAGAGGACAAAACATGATATGCTTTACTACTTTACCTATATGATCCTTAAAATTAGCTGACCCTTAACACTTGTAGTTTATATGGTATTTTTGGCAAATATCTGATGTTTGGTATCATGACCAACTTTTATAAGGGTGCAAGTAGTTTGAATTGGGAATGCGATCCAGGTGTTTTATGAGCAAGATAGTTTCCTTTACGATGATTTTTGTTTGTCCACCACTTTATGCATTTATTCCATTTGTTATGTCTAAAGTACAAATATAATGGGTAGATTTATAGTGACCAATGACCATCACGATTGCTATCGGTTATGATAGTGCCTTTGATGAAGTGCATAATGTTATTTCTTGGCATCAGATACTGCAAGTTGAAGTTGTGTGTTTGCTAGATTTTTATGGGATGACTCATCTTTCACTTTAAAATTTTATATTTTTCAGGTACATGCCCGATGTAATAAAAGGAGACTTGGATTCAATACGAGCAGAAGTTCTAGATTTCTATAGAAACCTGGTAAGTTGTCTCTATTCCTTTTATCTTCCCGTGATATGTATATTTTACTAAGGAATTGATTGTATTTTATATTTGTCGATATTGGTTAATCCAAATGTGGTGTAACCAATCTCGTAATTCTCGTTGGAGACTCATGCTAAATGAGTGGACATAGAGGAAGCGTCCCCTTCGTAAACGTGTCAGGATGCAATTTTTCTGATCATTCCTCTTTATTAGACTAACAAACAATGAGTAACAGTGGTGAGGATTAGAATGCATAATTGTGAATAAGTTAAAAGTATACAGGGTGAATACATGAATTATTAAAGCTTAATTCTCAGATTCATTAATGGTAACCCAAAAACACTAAATTGATAGTGAATTACGTTTTGGTACGAACGTTCCAAAACATGGTACACTTTCATTTCAGAAGCAATCCAAAAAAAATTCCTTATTTAATATTTACTTAAACTTCTATGCACAAGAATGATTACATTGTTACTTTCAAATTTATAAATGAGCATCATTCTTTTATATAGCCTTTGGGCCATACAACCATTCAACCAATAGTTAGATCAAATCTAACGGAAGGTTAAGATCGACTATGTAGAAATTAGAATCATCTTCTAAAATGTTATATAAATAATTCTAGAACATTATATTAGAAACCCTAATGTATAAACGAAGACTCTAGGGAGTGCCAATTAACGTAGTCAAAATGAGTACCTTGTGGGTGTCAAGTAAGCAATGACATGGAGTAATCTCATTAAAAATGCTTTTGTTGAAACGCGATTCTTATAAAAAACTCGACTAGGTTTAACTATATCTTTTTAAAAAGATATTCGTAGCGTACCACGCTCCAAATAAACATATTTTGTACCAACTAAGCGATTCAAAGATATCTACCTGTGAGTTCAAGTACAAATTAGGGTTCACATGCGCCCTAAAGAATTTTAAATGAAAAGACGGAAAAGCCGGAAATAAATGAGCGAGACCCGAAGAAGCCTTCCACGTAGTCCCGAGACAGAAGACTCGTAGAGGCGACTCATTTTTCAGAATTGATTGAGAGATTGGATTGGTAGCTAGAAGGACATGACGATATGGACATTACTCTGGTGACTAAGGGTATTTCTGGAATTTCTTCGGAAGTCACGTGCCTGGCACGTGACCACTTTCCAAGAAACCGGAAGGGACTATTGGACTTTTGGAGAAACTGAAGACTTGGAGATTTTCTCTCAATTCCTGTACTATTCGTGAATTTCTCTCCTCCTCAGTCAACACGAAACCGTAACCCTAACAAGGTACGATTTTTTTGCCCACACTACCCCAACCATACTCCGTAGCACGAAAGTGATGTTTTCCGTCCCAATTTTGTTTGACGTACTGTATCAAATCACGATTTAGGTAACATTAGATTCATTTAGGGAACGATTACGCCTTTTCCACTTCTTTTTTTGTAGCCAGTGATGTGTCTATTTGTAGCCAGTGATGTGTCTATTAGTGCCAGTGCCATGTATATAATTAGCCAAAGTGCATTTGAGTTGTACTTAATAGCACAATGTGTATGTAAATTGTTTGAATATATACTCATGTTTATTCCACAGAGGATGCAACAAAAGGGAAAAAGTATGTCAGTATACTTCTTATATAATCCTTTTTGAGACCCTCTGATAGTGATTGCATGTTTATTAGTTTGAGCACATATAAAAATGGCGTTGTTTCTGTTTTTAGCGTGTTGATTATATTTGTGGTCTCTCCCTGTCTCTCATACACACACACACACATATCTAAATCACTTGTCCAGAGTAGCATACATTGTTGTATCGAATACATATATCTTAGGATATGTATGCTTTATTATGCAGGGAACCAAGATTGTAGATGAATCTCATGACCAGGACACCACAGATTTGCATAAATGTGTTGCATTTGTTCGTGATTTCAAACCAAACCTGGAAGAGTCTAATGTAAGTTATATATAATATTTTAGAAACCTTTTTGGATAAAATTTCTTTTGTCCAATCTATAGTAACTAGTTCTGTATGCTTAAACTTCATTTCCTTTTGTCCATAGTTGTTAGGACCAAATCCCAACAATCATTTCATGCGTGCCCTTCATGTGCTTAAGCTCCAGACTCCAGGTGTTTCCTAGGTGCACCTCAGCAATATTATTTTCTAATCCATCATTAGTTGCTTGGAATCTTAGGAAGTAGTTTGACTTTATAAAAGTATTGTATATACATCGAATCATTTATGCATGAGTCTGGGTCACATGCGCTTAGTTAGTTAAGGGTAAAGGCTTCTTCTCTGCATGCTCTCTCTTTGACTTGCTCCTTTTTGTTTCAGCCGTCTATCATCTTCCTCTTTGCATTTGTTTCTCTCTATCTCCCTCTCCCCTCCCCCAGGGGGAGTCTGTATTTTTCTTCAAATGTATCTGTTCTCTTCCCCAAGTGTTATTATTTCTGGAATTTTGTTTTTTTTTAACTTTGTTAAATTTGCTGAACTTTTGAGTATGATTGCAATTTTTGAGGTGATAGCATTTCTCAGGTATTTCAAATATAATATGATTGTTTGCATATTTGTTAAATATGCAACATACTTGGTTCACTCTCATGCACTGTGCCTCATGTGTGTGGTGCCTAGGGGCTCTGGGAACTTTGGGGCTATGGGCCTCTAATGTATATTCCTGGGTTGTCGTAGAGATTTCCAGAAACTTTCACCGGGTTGTTCTTCTCCCTGTTTCTTATTTGGATTTGGATTTATAAAAGGACTAAAAGATTGTATCTGGATGCACCACACTTTTGGAGAAGGAACCAGTAGTGTGCATACATATGCAAACTGACATTGTGAATGCTTTGATTTATATTTATTAATTTCAATGTTCAGCTATGCATTCTTGTCGCTGGAGCACTTGGTGGAAGGTTTGACCATGAGGTTGGGAATATAAATGTTATGTGTCATTTCTCAGCAATGCGAATAATACTTTTGTCTGAAGATTGCCTTATTCGACTTCTTCCAAGTTTCCACCTTCATGAGATCCATATCCAGCACTCTGTTGAAGGCCCACATTGTGGACTCGTTCCAATTGTTACACCTACTAGAAGTACTACAACGACCGGGCTCCAATGGAACCTCAGTAAGTGCTTGTTAAAATATCTTACAATTCTTATGTTTGATGTCAGTTCTGACCTTCAGTCAAATGCATGGCACACGAACTTGCCACATCTGTCCATCAAGTGTCATTTTGCCACTCTGTGGAGATGGGGGTTTGTTTTATTTATTGGATGAGAGATGGGGGAGGGGAGAACAATTGGTTGGCTTTACTTCTTTAGGGAGTTTGTGTTGGGAGAATTGGTGGTAAACACGTTCATTCTGGGGCTTGGCCCCAGGTTGGTGGATGTTACACCACTGATACTTAATCATCTCTACTTAACTGTAGCTCTGCAATTTACTTTCAAATCTCATTACTTTTGTTTGACTCTGCATATTCAGCTGATACGGAAATGAGATTTGGGGGACTAATCAGCACATCAAATATTGTAAAAGGAGAGATCATAACTGTGAAATCCGATTCTGATCTTCTTTGGACGATATCAATAAAGAAACAATGAAGAATATTAATGGCAAAATGAAGACTGAAGTGTTCTCTTGAACTGTATTGTTCTGGTTTCCTACAATTGAGGTGACTACCAACAAGGTCTTTTTTTAAAGCAAGGGGTGGGAGAAATTGCAGAGGCTTAATTCACTAGTATATATTTTCATTTTCTCATTTTCTCATTTTCTTTTGACCATATATAATTACATTCCACTGAATGTTTTTTTTTTCCTTTTATAAATATTTTTATGGACATTAAAAATGCTTCATATTCACTGGCTTCTGGTATTTCTGTATGTGTGGCACTCAGTTGTTATGTTCATTTCCAACACGAGAGGAAGGAGACAGTGATAACATTAGGGGTTGGGCTTTAAGCAATTCGATCACTGTATTGGCATCACATATTTTGAATTTTATTCTTTACTAAAGCTCCATAGCAGCAGGATTCATCATACGACAGGATTGTATCAAGAATCTAGAATTTACACTTGCACTGCCAGATTTTATCAAGAAGTTGTATATAAGATCATCTAAAAGAATAATTCTACATACACATTATTTTACAAACTGCTGATGTAATATATTTTATCCTCAGATTTTTATGTAAAGTCGAAGATTATATTGAAGTAATTTGTTGATCAATATGTTGAGATGAGTATGTCACATAAATATTTTATAAAATATTTATAAAATAATTTATGTCTATAACATTATTCTATTTAAAATTGAGTCACTCCACTAGACAGACATTAATTTTTATTTACATAGTTTTGAAAAAAAATACAAAAATAAAAAATATTGGTTATGTGGCAAAAAAAATAATAGAAAACAAAATAATTAAAATATTTTTTTACAAAATAGATTTAATCAGCTTCTTTATGTGGGATCCTTTTATTCTTCGTCAAAACAGATCTACCCAAAACAAATCTTTATCAAAACAAAAGAAATAGATAAGCATCTCCTCAGATAATCATCATCATAATCTCATTCATGGCCTAAACTCAAACACCCTCTGTCTCGTCTTCTTCATCAAAACTCATCATCTTCATAATCTCATCCATAGTCTGAACTGATCAAACTCCCTTCGTCTCATCTTCTTCTCAAAACTCCTCAACTAAGACGTTTACGATGTCGATTTGCGAAAAGTCGTCGATGATTCGGATCTAAAAATGCTCATGTTACAAACGACGAAAAAAGTCTATGATCGTGATCAAAGATCTGGACCGTTGCTTGGTTAAGAAATCAACGGCCAATAAATAAGTATACGTATACGTGTGTATAGCCCCTGCACCTACCTAATTCTAAATTGAAAGATAAGGGCTTATGTTTATCTGGGTTTGGAGCTCTACATTTATATTTGATGAGAATCTCTGGTTCTTTGATATTGGTGCCCTTCTCCTCTTCAATTATATTGCCTGAAAGGGGAATTGGATTTGGGATCTTTGGTGAAGAAAAAGAGGGTTTGAAAAATGAACTCTGCATCATTGTTTTGTTTTGTGGTATTGAACGGCTTCAGGATTTGAGTTCAATCTGCTAGTTATTGGAGATTTGCAGGAAAGACTTTCCACAAAGAGGAGTTGGTTTGTTTCTGCTTTAGTTGTTTGCTGCGATTTTTTCGTAGAATAGATTCATATCAACTTGAGAATGTTTATTTTTAAATTTCGGCTGATTTGGGTTTGATCTAATGTAAATTCACATCATATCAAGTTGACTTGGGTGGTTGATGGCGGCGGTAGTGGTGGTGAAAAATAAGATGGCGAAGAGGATAATTAAGAATTCAAAATTGGTAATTAATTGATAATGATGATTATCAACCACGTAGGTGTAGCGTCGCATGTCATTTTCTTCTTCTTTTTTTACCAGCCATGTAGTAAAAAGTTTAAAACAATTTGACAGAAATTTAGTCAATTTAACATAGTCCTCTTAACATGAAACGCACCTGTTCAAGGGAATATTTATTTGAATTGTGTGTATATTCTCTTAAATTTGATGCAAATGCATAAATCAAAAAAATATGTACATAGTTCAAGAGAATATTTTTGAACTGTGTGCTTAGCATATATCCTAATAGCACATGTTAAGAAATTCATTTACTCCCTTAGTTCTTAGAAGTAATTTTTGTTCTAAAAAGATTGTCGTTTTGAGTTTATCAATACATATTAGTTATTTTTTTTCTACTTTATCATTATTTAAAGTTTTATCTCCTTCCCAATGATTCTTATTCAATTCAATGATATAATCTAAGTAGTAATTGGTTGAATTGAATAAGAAACATTAGGAAGAGAATAATTGGTTGAGACAATTAAAAAGAATATTATAGTATTTTACTAGGTATTAATTACATTCCTTAATCTGTGTGCATTAATCTTAAACGATAATCTTTTAAAAATAGAGAGAGTAATCCAATTTTATTTTTTTAATTAATTCAATAAAGTAATTTAGTAATGCAGTAAGTAAAAGCTGTCAACTACCATAAACAAATTTTATTAGCATCAAGTGAGGCCTACACATCCTGTCCAGCCCAAAAAGGTGAAAATTTATTTTTGATCAAATGGCTTCGCCCGGGTTCGAACCGGAGACCTTCAGTGTGTTAGACTGACGTGATAACCAACTACACCACGAAACCTTGATATTGTGTTAGATTATTGATTATAAATATAACTAACCTTTTGCCATGTTTTATTTGGGCGGCAAAATCTTAAGGTCTAGGGCTTTATCTCAGTCTCTCACAAAAAAATTCAAAATTCCACAATCAGTCATCTCGCTCGCTCTCTCTCTGTAGGATACAGCTATCAAACTAAAAGTTTTGAATTACGCGTGTGTTTCTATTGCATTAAGGTGCTCAATTTACAGATGGTAATGCGAGTTTAATTTGACTGAGCTTCAATGGAAGGAGGAGTAGCTTCGTCATCAGTTAATTCTCCAACCATAATTAGGCCAATTAACAAGGGCGTGGTTCACAAAATCTGTGCGGGTCAAGTCATATTGGACCTCCCGTCGGCGGTGAAGGAGCTGGTTGAGAACAGCTTGGACGCCGGTGCAACCAGCATAGAAATCGCCTTGAAAGATTACGGTGAAGAATCCTTCCAGGTCATAGATAATGGTTGCGGCATTTCACCAAACAACTTCAAGGTTTTAGCTTTTTTCCTTTCTTTCTGTTTCTAGCATTCACAATCTACCGTGTAGTCAATGAATTTAATTGTGGCTCAGTTCATGTAATACTATTACGTTTGCCCGAAGATTTAAGTTAATTCCTATAAATTATTAGGTTTATTTTCGTAGGTTATTGCACCTAATATCATACAAATCAACTCGGTCGAAACTTCACCGTTTGTTATTTATGTTTTTATTGTAGCTTAGCATATGCTTCAGTTTGTTTAATTTTTGCATGTTAATGATTGGTTATATAATTAACTTTAAGTTTCTTCGTAAATCTTCAAGTAAGTGTTTATTTGGCAGACAGAGTAAAAACAGTTACATCTTCTTTAGTTATTCAATTAATAGTCCATTTATGTTGTTCATAATTTATCTGGTATTGGTTGTTTTGCGTTCTACATCTCTGCAGGTTCTTGCGCTTAGGCACCATACTTCAAAATTAGCAGATTTTCCTGATCTGCAATCTTTGACAACGTTTGGCTTCAGAGGGGAGGCTCTCAGTTCCCTCTGTAATTTAGGGAATTTGACAATTGAAACGAGAACTAAGAATGAAGAAGTTGCTTCTCACTTAACCTTTGACCGCTCAGGTCTGCTAACAGCTGAAAAAAAGACAGCACGTCAGATAGGTACCACTGTCACTGTTAAGAAGTTGTTCTCCAATTTACCAGTTCGGAGCAAAGAATTTCATCGCAACATCCGCAAGGAATATGGAAAGCTGATCTCTGTATTGAATGTGAGCCATTACATGTAATCACATTAGTTGATAATATTAACAGCTTTGCTGAATTGTTTTACAGGCCTTCAACCATCTTTGAGGCCCAGTTTTTCTATTAACATCTAATAACTTGAGTTCTGCATCTAATTACACATATGATAATAATATATATTTTCTACTATGTTCTTTTGATTTTTTAACATAGTCAATTGCTAAAAAAATTCAGATATAGAATGCCTTATAATTTTGGGGTTCTTTTATGCATATAGCTTGTATACTGATACTGGTTCCAGCTTGCATTCATATAAAAATAATATATATATATATATATATATATATATAATTTGTAGAAAAGAGGCACTGTATTCAATGGCTATAAAGGTTAAACATAACTTCTATTATGTATTCAATGCTTTAGGTGGATATATGTGAATACATGTGAACAATCCTATTCGTCTATCTTACTCAAATTTAATTCAAAATTTCAGGCCTATGCACTTGTTGCAAAAGGAGCTAGATTAGTTTGCACTAACACAACTGGGAGAAACACAAAGTCGGTGGTACTTAAAACACAGGGAAGTGGTTCCCTTAAAGGTAACATAATAACAGTGTTCGGCATGAGCACCTTCACCTGCTTAGAGGCCATGAGTATATGTATTTCTGACAGTTGCAAGGTAGACGGGTTTCTTTCCAAGTCTGGATATGGTAGTGGACGAAATCTGGGCGACCGTCAATTCTTTTTTGTAAATGGTCGACCAGTTGATATGCCTAAAGTTGGCAAGCTTGTGAATGAGTTATATAAAGGTGCAAATTCTAAGCAATATCCGATTGCAATATTGGATTTTACTCTTCCAACTAGGGCTTGTGATGTCAACGTAACTCCTGATAAAAGAAAAATATTCTTTTCTGATGAAAATTCCATTTTGAACTCCTTAAGAGGAGCTTTAGAAAAGATTTACTCGCCTAGTCATGCAAGTTATTCTGTTAATAGATGTGAGGATCTCAGTAACTCCAAGAATTGCTCGAAGTTGAATTCTTGTCGTGTGAGCTCACAGTTGTCACTCAAGAAACTACCACCAGATTGCAGTGATCCTAAAGAAGAACCATTCAGTGAGGACCATTTTGAAGATGATGAAATTTTTCGCACAACAGTCAAAGAAGAGATAAAAGGCTCATTTGTTGCAGAGGCGATCGAGATTGATGATAGTTCTGAGGCTGGTAGCTTTTCTCAGAATCACAATAGGAAACCTACAAATCCTCTCAACTTTGCTAAAACGGATCTACATGCTCAACTACGTTCAAGAGCAGTTGAGAAAGCTTCTGTTGACAACATAGATCCACCCAGTCATGCAAGTATCATTCAGTCATCACTTACAAAATTTGTAACAGTAAATAAGAGAAAGCGCGAAATGATCAGTACAACATTATCTGAAGCCCCTATCCTTAGAAATGGACCTGTACTCTGTCAATCAAGGAAAAGCAATCCAGAAATGAATGCTTCATTTTCAAGATCTCCAACAGACTTTCATAAAAGCGAAGGTTTTGATATAGTTAACAAAAATGAGCTTGACTCTTCCAAGTATTTTAGAGAGCAGACTGTGTGTAACGAAACAGATGTTCCACCTTCTGGAGACAGAGAGAACAAAGGAGTATTTGGAGAGGTCTGCATGTTTAACTCTTTTTCTTCAACACTTACACTTTTAATTTTTATATTAAAAATTATTACAGAAGAGTTTATGTAAAAATATAATTTGTATTTGATAGTTGAACTTATTTCTGGTAGAATTAGTTGCCACTGTATGGCATCATCTTATTATTCTTGCTAGCTACTTTCCATTTGTTTCTAAGTGAAACAATTTAACATTCAGGACCTGAGGATTCAAGAGGAAGAACCGCCTTTAGCTGATTCAATATTAACTGCAACAACAGACATAAACATTGTTTTACAAGATCCACTTGATACTATTCCACCTTTACAATCTTCTGGTTCAGCTTCAGATGCTTCAGTGCTTTCTTCTGGTTTGAACATTTGCTCTACCTTGTACTTTAATATTAAAGACTTGAAGGCAAGGAGGCAGCAGAGACTGTCAAATTTGCTAGCCATCAGCCGTTCAAGTGGAAGAATGAAGATCAAAGGGTATCTTTACCATAAATCTTTTCACAGTAGAAGAAATGTTGTGGAATCCTTCCTCTACTAACTGATTTGGCTGTTACTGATCACTCATAGGTGCTACACTGCAGCAACACTAGAGTTATCCCAGCTGGGAAATGATGATGCAAAGGCAAGAGCTTTAGCAGCTGCTACCAATGAACTAGAAAGGCTTTTCACGAAAAAGGACTTTGGCAGAATGAAGGTTTTAAAAAGTTTACTGATTATGCAAATGCATAACTTTACATTAGCTTGACTTACAGTGTTTTAGTCTTTGCAAGGGTCGGCAGGGTGGGCATTTGTGTTAATGCTTTCCCTCGCCCAAATGTCCACTCTTGAATGTCTAGCAAACTAGCTTCCCTTAGGGCTTCTTTCTATTTGTTTTTTATCTGTTGCTCTTTTCCCATTCCCTTTTCCTGAGAATATGTTGGTAGCTGTAGTAGTGCGGCTGAACTAGGGGAAGATCTCTGTTAGTGTTCTTTAGTTCTACGTTCTTCAATGGTTTCTTGTGTGTAGGAGTGGACGCTTCCCCTGTTCTTTTGAGACTATAGTTATCAAAATTATAAGACGACGGTGTGAGTTTTCGATTGATTATGTTGAGATTTGATGAGAAAATACTTTTTTCAACCCCTACTATTAAACATGAAAGGTGTCAAGCAGCTAGATTTTCACTGCAGTTATGCTACTTTGTCTTGATAGTTTTGCTATGGAGCCACTTGTGCTGTTCTCCCGGTTGTAAAACTTCTTTCAAAGTCATTGGCTTTTATCATAAAAGCATATCTTACTGTTTTTGGTATATAGCAGTTTCCAGAAAGTTTATTTGGAGTAAGCAGTAGCTGCTTTTGTCTTTCTTTCTCTAGGTTATTGGGCAATTCAATCTTGGTTTTATCATTGGAAAGTTGGATCAAGACCTATTTATTGTAGATCAGGTAATCTTCCCCTTGCTCCTGAACTATGTTTCTGCTGTTTCAACTTGTAGTGCAACTTCTTGTAAAATGGAAAAGTGTGCAGATGTGGTTAACTCATCTCAGGGTTGCTTCTTTGTTAGTGCCAGTGTGCAATCAAAATTTTGTGATTTAGATATACTTTTCTTTCTGATCAGCATGCTGCAGATGAGAAGTACAATTATGAGCGACTGTCATTGTCTACTATCTTGAACCAACAGCCTTTGCTTTGGTGAGGAATTTATTTCTTAACTAAAGTTGCTTAGTTAACATTAAACTTCTTAAATTCAGGATATATCTTGTAAACTTTATTGAGAAGATGATGGATTTGATCACCATCTATTATAAACACATGTGGAATGTCCAATGAAACAAAAAGGAGTTGTTCTTCCTGCAACTACACTACCTATGTGGTGGAACATTGTAGTTAGCAAATCTCCAGTTTTACTTTTTTCTCCCCTCCATTTTGGTGCATTTTGTCAGCACGCTGACTGTATAAGAAAGAATTAGAGACAGGGTTCGCTATATAGGTTTTTAGTTCATTTATAAACAATAAGCTTGCTTCTTATTCATTCTTAATAGAACCAGTGAACCACATTGGAGTGGAAGTTAATGAAGAACATAGTTATTTTATTATTGATCTCCTGTAACTAGCAGAACTTTACTATCTCGGTAATGCAAAAAGGTTCTGTTACTGCAGGTCATTTTTTAAGTTTCTGAAATCAGGAATCTTCTTCTCTACAGTAAACACTCTAATCATGTTAATTCAGAAGTTTGAAGCTATTCTAAAAGGTCTGAATTAGCTGTGGAAAACCATAATTATCCAGCAGATCATTGGTGTAAGATGAATAATATACATATATATATATATATATATGTATTCTAAGAGCCGCCAGTATGTTGTATCCACCAAAACAACAGGCTGAACGGCGAAGAATGTACCTTCTAGTATAATGCCATTTCTCTGAAGCATTCTTGGTATATAGGTGAAAACAATAATTTTGCTAGAAATGTGGATGCTAACCAAAATAATTTGAAATGATGCTTATACCTTATATAGCAGCATAAATTGTTTGTAAACATTAAAGCAGTTGATGTTTTGTTATTCCCGTGTCTTTACTAATTGGCTTTTTTATAAGAAAATCCTTCATAGATTGTATTAATTTATCTTTCCTGTCCTTAAACTAATTGATTGTAGGCCATTGAGATTGGAGTTATCTCCTGAAGAAGAAGTAGTTGTTTCGATGCACATGAATACCATCAGGTGAAATATATTAGGATTCTGTTTTTCTACTTCCACATATTATTTCCTATTTAAAAAAAATCCCTTTTTTGTAGGATTTCTTATTTGTTGTTTGAAGTGATGCCGAAAATTCATATTTTCTTGGACTCGAACATTTCACTTTTTAGCATTTTTCTTATTAATCTTGGTGGATTACAGAAAGATCCTTCATTTGAACAATACAAGTTATTAATCTTCTGAAAAATAAATGAGTTTGTAGATTACTGGTGTATGGACTTTGTTAACGCATACTAAGATGGTCTTATGAACAAGAGGAGTTTAAATATATGGATCCAAACTAGCCCTGTATTTCAGCAGGTAAATAGTTGCCCCGTAGAAGAGCTTATGGTTAACTATGGGAAAAGTTAATTCCACGTCTACGATTTTATAGTGCCATGTTAGGTAGTTTATGCACTAATAGCTTTACCTTGTTGGTAACAAAAACTGTTGTGGTATTATTATCTCCCTAACTTTTCTAATGCACCTTTGCAGTATTTGTAGTTTTTTCACTTTTTTTGAATGTCATTTATTGGCCGTAATCTTCTTGTCAAAAGTAAAATAATTCATGTATTATTGGATTTCTGTTTTGTATTTGTCCTCTTTGACTGTTTTTTGCAAATTGGAGCTTGTTTCTTACTCTTACAAGTATGCACCGGGTTTTGAATTTTCAGGAAAAATGGATTTGCTTTGGAAGAAGATGTGCATGCTCCTCCTGGGCATCGATTTAAATTAAGAGCCGTTCCCTTCAGTAAAAACATAACTTTTGGAGTTTCAGGTAATCCTTATTAATTTCAATTCCAACTTCGAGCAACTGATTAAAATCTAACATGCATGTGGAGTGTAAGATGATTGTGACCTTTGTTTAGCAGACAAACTGAACCAAAAAAAATAAATTATTGCCGTAGGTTCAATTACATCTCTGAAAGTCCTATATGTTTGTGATATTCGTGGATAGCACCCCTTAGGCAGTGTGTTGGTAGAATGTGTTTGGAAGCAATTGCTTGTGGAGTGATCCCTTGCATTGTTCCCAAGGCTCTACACCAATTTCACATGGTTTTTTCAACATACCAGAAGTTTAGATTTTATTGTTGTTGTAATTATCTAAGAACACTAATGGTTTGATTTCTAAGAGAGAAAAGTATGTAGAAGGAAAATGAGGAAGGCTAGGATTCCTGTTTTGGTGGGAGCTAAATGGTGAGGGAAATGAATGGAGAAAGAGATGCTCTTTGCTTTGCATACAACATTTATTGCATCCCAGAAATGGGAGATAAAAGGAACTCAAAAGATAGTATGCAATGTTTTTCTTTTTCCACCCATGAATAACTCTCTTCACTTTATGTGAATGGGTATAATAGTAAATTCTCCCAGCTCCATTTCTCTTCCGACTCTAATCTTACTTTTATATCTTCATTATAATTGTATATATATATTTTAAGGAGAATTAAAAATATAATGTATAAAATGTATTGTTTTTAACAAGGCTTAAATCTGTGCCCAATAAAAAAGGTAGAAATCCATTTAGGGGAGGAGGGAATATTTAAATATACGTTTGCTTAAGATGTGTGTATGTTTTCTTCTTCCTTGCTGTTAATGTTAGTACTTCTTCGGTTCTACCCATTCTCCATACTATGTGAAAATAAATTAACTGCTTTGACTTGTGTACGACGCTTTTCTTTCTTGAAAAATCATTTTAAATGTCTTGACTGGTTTAATATTCACGAGGTTGTATAGAATCACATATTGGCTTGAATAAATTACTTGATAATGGACTTTAATAAAAGCAAATGGAAATGGTCAGAACTTAGAAATGAAAAAGGTCAGAGCACGTGCTTCAGTGTATTATCCAGTTTCTATAAGATACTATAATATGGTAACACTCCCTTTCATATACCATTTCTGTAAGATATTATTATGTTTTCCTATTTTCTATCCTTTTGTTCTGTGAGCATGCGCCTCAAATCTGGTAAATAATGTATGGTTTCTCTTTGTACAGATGTGAAGGAGCTCATTTCTATTCTTTCTGATAGTCAAGGAGAATGTATGATGATTGGTAGTTACAAAACGGACACTCCTGATTCAGTTTGTCCTCCAAGAGTTCGGTCAATGCTAGCTTCACGTGCCTGCAGATCATCAGTTATGGTCGGAGATCCACTTGCTAGAAATGAGATGCAAAAGGTAAAAAGTTATTTGTTCTATAATCTTGTTTTCTTTCCAAATGGTTATGAATGGATTGGATTTAGTTTCTCCTAATCCATCCCCCCTTAAATGATTGCAGATAATTGAACATTTGGCTGACCTCAAGTCTCCTTGGAACTGTCCACATGGCAGACCAACAATGCGACATTTGGTTGACTTAACAACTATTCGTAAAAGGTATGATGCCGATGATATAGCCTTGTGATCGTGGTCGAACCCATTCATTGGTTCACCAACTTCTAGTTTGAACTTATAACACTATTGTAAATATTAGTCTACCATCTGCTCAAATATACAAACTCCCAATTGTGGTTCAATTTGTTTTGGACCCCTTTCGCAAGTGTATTCCTTCCTTTGTATATACTACTACCCTAATCTTACATAGTGGGAATGATTTTGTATTACAAGTCGCCAAGGTTTTTTTTTTTTTGAATAGGCCTACATGTTTTGAAATCGATTCATTGCCTCGTGATTTGTGTTTCTATGGTCAGATGAGCAGCCAGCATGAATAAAGCTCAACATGGACCTTCCCCAAATTGTGCTCCTTTTAATTTTGTCCTTCTTTCTGGGTAGATTGGATAATAATTTGGCATTCTAAGTTAAATATTCCTGCCCTCCTCTCACTAAGGTGTGCTCGCAGTCTTTCCAAGAAATATTCCTTTTAGTTAATGTTGTTTAAAATTTTCTTATATTTGTGCCAAACTTGAATCATTCTTTTCATATACACACTAATTGATCCAAAGAGTAAATTATTGTAGACAAAAGCTACGTAAGCTGAATATGCTAATAGCATTGTGTTAGGCATGTTATAACACAAGTACAACCAAAAAATAACAAGCCCTCAATATTTTCCTTGCACATTAGTTGTGTCATTTCATTGCAATATTTTTAATTAATTTATCAAAAACATAAAATTAAATATAAATATAAATTTAATTAAATTTTGAAACTCATGAATATAATAATTAATTTTACTTCTTTGTGAATGTACAATATTAATATTAATATTCAGTAATCATAATTCATAACCAAACAGTCCCTTGTACTTGCAGGGGAATATTTTTTTAAAATATTTTTTCTTCATATGATTCTTTTGTTCGTAAATGTGGGACTCATTGAATGTTCAAAAAATAAAACTCATTAAATGCTCAGAAAATATCATATAAAATATCAAAAATAGATATAAAAATATCCGTTCCTACTTTTATTGTTTCCCCGTTTAATATTGATTTGTGTCAATTAAATTGGTACGCCACTCGCTATCGACTTGGACGGTGCTGCCACCTTTTTCCAGCTTCGATTAGAAATAAATCTCAATTATACATATATGATAAGTCTTTTAGACAGACGGTTCGTTTACGAATAATTTAATTTTGATATATTTGTAAACATATATTTTAATATATTTACATACATATTTACATATATATTTTAATATATTTGATATATTTACATGCACATTATCGATTTTAATATATTGTATTATTTTGATATATTGTGAAATTAAATATATTAAAATATATTAATATATTTTGAAATTAAATATATTAATATATATTGATATATTTAATTTTATAATATATTATAATATTATAATATTTTGATATATTATGAAATTAAATATATTAAAATTATGATATTTTGATATAATATCAAAATTGGGACCGTTCGAACAGTCCTTTTTGAGAGACTATTTCTATATATATATATATATATATATATATATATATATAATACACTTTCGAAATCGAGAAATCTTCAAAGAACTGTAATCTCTTTCCTCTTCTTCATCCAGATCCGGTAATTTTAATTTATTTTTTCTAGTGATCAAGAGTTCTCAAACTAACTATGCGACGCCCTATGTATATAGCTTCATCAGAAACTAATCTTTCATAAATTAAGTTTTTCACAATCGATTCATTATTCCCCAAATATATATTTCGTGTGTTTTCCGTATATAATTGCAAATCCAATTCATTCTCTTACTAGCTTTCTTCTGATTGCAGGGGTTATCTTGTATTTGCTAGCTTTTTTCAAAGTTCCGTGCCCTAGAAAATGGTGTGTAACTCAATCTAATTTGTTTTTCTTAAGTTGGATTTTCTTCTATAAGTATGTATATCTGATTGCACTTAATGTATTGTATTGTTTTGCAGCTTCCTCTTTCTCTGCTCAAAACGGCTCAAGGACATCCTATGGTACATAACTACCTATCATACTATTGCCTGTTGTACTTTTAATTAATAATTATTCATCACCCACCGTGTTTGAACCCACAAAAAGATAGTTTCTTGAAAGATTAAAAAAAATTATAAGCTTTATTTATGTGGAAAAAAGCTAGAGAAAGATAATGAAAGACCTCTTGCTGAGAAAAAAAAAATCCAAACGTATAATCCTAAAATTAAAATTAACATACTTGTAACAAAGTTCTTAGCTTTTCTTCTTCATTTCCTTTCCTCATGTTAAAACAAAGCCTTAAGAGTCGCTCAATTTCTTCACATTTAACTTTTCTTGGGATTACAAAATTCTCTTGTGATGTATTGCAGACTGCAGCTTCCTTCTTACTACTAGGTGCTTATGTTTCTAATGGCTTATGTTGTGACAGTTGGTGGAGCTGAAAAATGGTGAGACCTACAATGGACATTTGGTCAACTGCGATACTTGGATGAACATCCATCTCCGAGAAGTTATATGTACCTCTAAGGTGCACTATCTTTTCATTAAGTGGTGTTCCTCTTAAATTATTCTTTAAAATTTATAGTTGTAGTCTTTTACTACGGATATTTGTCTATACATGCCAGGATATGTTTCTGCCAAAAAATGTCGGGATTGCTTTCTTTCAAATTCATAATGGGTCTGATAGGTCATCGACTGTTCATAATGTAGGACGGAGATAGGTTTTGGAGAATGCCTGAATGCTACATCAGGGGTAATACGATTAAGTATCTTAGAGTTCCAGATGAGGTATGCCCAATAACCGCTACTTCATTGCTAATATTTTGCCATCTATCCACCCCTCCTCTGTTCCCTCTTTCTCTGTATATCCACTGTGTTATTTATTCCAAAATCCTGTGCTTGAGCTACTGGCTTTTGTATGCATGTATGTGAAGACATTTGGTTTCTTTTTGTTCTGTTTTCCTTAGCAATTAGTAGATAGTTTTCAAACAACTGACAATTGGAATGAGACACATCCAACTGACGCTTGTATAATATAATATGTTGATTCTTAGATTTCTATGCTTGGTCATGTAGACACCTAGTCATTCTATCTTTGTGTTCTGCTCATATGCACAGATAATATTAGGCAGATTAATGTCAGCAAGGTTTGCCCAGCATTGTCCATACAACTTGATTTAGGTTCTATCTTTGTTCATACTTCTTATTTGAATGGCTGCTGAAAAAAGGGAAAATGCTTAAAAGATTTATATTATGATACTACTTGTATCCAAAATAATATGATACCGGAAGAGTGGCAACTCATACAGATTACAGACAGTGTTCCTTGAATTTTTATATCTATCCAAATGTTTCTGACGAATTAAGTATTTGTTTGCTAGTACAATTCAGTTTCCTTGCCATACATGTCATGGTTCATTCATGTACCACTTATTTTGAGCTGTGATACGGTTCTCTAATGATTTTCAAGAAATTTGCAGTTATGCCGCCTTTTTGTGGATTTTTTTTCTGTTTACATCATTGCCTAATTTATGCTCCTTACTACAAGTCTCCAACGTTATTGTCATATTTTCAGCTGACTTCTTTTTGTTTCTCAACTTCCAGGTAATTGATAAGGTTCAGGAAGAGACTAAGAACCGTTCCGGTATATATTACTCACAACCTTTTCTCTTGCAAAACATGATATAGACACATTGTGTAGTTGTCCATCATGATATACCTTTCTACTTGTAGAAAGGAGGTTCTGAATTTTATAAATCTAAGTGCCATAGTACAAGTGTCATACTTTCCTTTTTTGGACGTTCCAAATTCCAATATACTTTCACTTGTTTATAAAAGCTATGCAACTATAATACAAATTGCCTATATTCGCCTTTTAAAAGTTAGATAAAAGTGTATGGGCCTTGTGATATGTTGCCTTCTGCCCAATTCTGGTGGGAGGGTTATAACAGGGAAAAATTGGTCAAATATTTTTTTATTAAACTGTGTGTCACGTCAAACATGACTCTCAATCTAGGATGTAGGGAGGGAATATATAAGATCTTTCTAAATGCAACTTCTAAGATTTAGATTACTATTCTTTCTGTTAGAATTCCAGAGCCCTTATCTACCCCATGGTTAATGAGTAATATTACTTGTGCACCTAATTCTTTGTTTAAATTACTGCAAAAATATTTAGCAGCGTACTAGCTATGATTTTTTTATGCAATAATAGAATTCCCACTTTCCTTCTCCGTTTAGTAAAGAAAACATTTTCTTTATTATTTTTTGTTTTAGTAATGCATTAACTTCTAGCAGATTGTTTGTACAATAACTTGAAATTTGTCTGAAGTTGCTTGGTTTTGTTGGCAATTTGACATTTTCAGACAGGAGGCCACCTGGGGTTGGAGGTCGTGGAAGAGGAAGAGGTAGAGAGGATGGCACTAGTGGGCGGCCAGCAAAAAGCATGGGCCGTGGCACTGATGATGGAAGTGCTAAAAGTGTTGGTGGAGGAAGAGGCAGGGGAGGTCCTGGCGGAAGGACAGGTGGAAGCAGAGGTATAACCTTTTTTCTTCAAGTTTTTTAATATTGAAGGCAATTTTTTTATGAAACACATGTTTGTAAGAATTTACACTTGGCGCACTTCAAAAAATAAAATCTCATTGCACAATAAGAACACATGTACGTTAAGTACAAACACTAGAACTATTATACTAGGACACTCAAGATACTTGAATATGAGTTTATTACACACCGAAACCCCTCACTCTTTTACCATCACCAACACCTTAGACTCTCGCAAAGACCACTTACAGCGGGAGACTAGAATAATCAAATCTCTCAATTGCTCACAATGACTGCAATTTTTTCCCCCAAGTGAACAGCCACAATTCACCGATTTTATTAAGAAAGATTGCATAACTTATAGCAACTTAGTTTGCTGCACAACAGCTATTAACTACTGCCTAGAAAAAGAAGAGTACAACATATGAGAAGAATTATCAACGGCCATGAAAAATACAAGAAAACTAGTAAATAGACCTTGTGTATCATATGCACTTAGCCATGTGTTTCTGGAACATAATGCTATGCACTGAGAATTTGTGGAATTTGGTTGCAGGTGGTGGTCGAGGTCGATAATTCAAAGTTGAGGTGCTGAACAACAAATAGGGTGCCGGTTTGCTGCTTTTGAAGGCAATTGGCTTCCCCCATGCAGTAGATGTTATGAAACAGTTTCCATTTGATGTCTACATTATTTTTAGACTTTTGTGCTTTCCTGGTGATAGAAAGCAGTACCAAGTGGTTGCCCGTGGATTATCTCAAAAAGTGAAGATTGAGTTCAGTGGTGCAGGGAAGTTTAGGGGCTCATGTTTTTCCTGTGCTTTTAAATCTCTCTTCTGCAGGCACATTCTAAGTTTATATTGATTGATACTGGGGGCAAAAAGAGGATCACAATTTCCTAAACTTCCTACTGAAAAACTGTTTATGCCCAATTTAATTGTGTTGTTTTTAAAGATCTACAATAGAATTTTGCTTATTATGTTAATACAGCAGCTTTCCAATGTTGTGTTATTTATTTTCTGTTTCATCTGATAATCTCAGAAGTCCGAACCTGTGTATTACACGACATTTGAAGACCTCAACAGTGAAGGATTTGGTTTTCCCCAGTTGAATGGCGTACATTTTGAGTTCAGTTTGCATTATACACTACTTTTAAAATACTCAAGGCTTGATTTCATCATTTGAATCAACAGTTTTAAAAAAAATAATGCACTATCACATAAAGACGATCACATAAAAATCACATAATGTTATGTGACGGTATGTGATTTGTTGTTACGTGGGTCATGTTAACAACAAATCACATATTGCAACGTTAGCAGTATGTGATATTTATGTGATAGTTTTACGTGATAGTACTCAAAAATAAAGTTATGAATAAGATGGAAACATGCATGTTTAATGTGTTTAACGAGATAATTTATGCAATTTAACTGTCCCACTTTCCAGGGTTTTGACTGTCCTACTTTCCAGGGTTTTGACGGGTTTTTTTTTCTTGGAAAGTGTTGGCACTTGTTATCGCTTGGGCCGTAGAGCATTCATATATATATATATATATAAGCCTATAAATACCTATATATAATTATCATTGCAACTGTGGTGCCAGAAGTCATCCGCTCACTAACAATTCTATCTATCGATGTAGAATTGCATAAATATAACATCAATAAACAAAATCACACCATCTACCATCAAGTAATTGTGAAAACTTTAGGGAAGGTTGGCTATAATTGATGAGAACCTATAAGGTTTCATCTTTCCCTGTGGAGGCACAAGGGCAAACCAGTACCAGAAAAAAATAAATTCATGCGTTAAGATTTTAATCTCAAGCAAAACACCAGGTCTTCTCAACAACCAATATCATGTATAATAGCGCAGAAATTGATGAACTCTTACCAAGAAAGAGTTATCATAATGTCATCCAAAATACCTTCCACCACTATGAAGTTAATCATCCATGAAGAATATGACACTCAGAAAACAAGTTAAAAAGGTAGTACGATTTCTGCCCGCAAAACAGAAGACAATCTTATGCAAAGATGAACATCTTAATGGAACTGGGGTTTTTTACTCTGCCGTGAAAAAGTGCTTTGATACAATCATCAGAGCAAGATGTCTACCCCAAAGCACTACTTGCTAAAGGTATACTGCAATGATGATCACGAACTACACATTCATGTGCTTGACGTAGCTTCTGTTTTCCCCTCTGAAGCACCTTCTGTTTTTGTCTCTCCTGCTGCTACTTCTTTGTCTTTCCCATCTGGCTTTCCCGCTTCAACTGCATAGAGAAAAAGTGATTGCAGCTTTATCCAGGAACAATAGATAATATCAAAACACAATTATAGGAATTTCTTAACATGTGCCATAAGGCACATGTTAAGCACACAGTTCAAGAGAATATTCTTTTGAATTGAGTGCATATTCCCTTGAACTTGGTGCACATGCAAAAATCAAGAGAATATGCATACAGTTCAAGGAAATATTCTCTTGAACTGTGTGCTTAACATGTGCCTTAAGGGCACATGTTAAGAGGACCCTATTTCTATTTATCACATTATACAACTTAGTACATGTAAAACCTAATCTGAAGTGAAGCTTAAGAAACAAATACGCATTGTCTATATCTACTGGTCCCCTTATTTAAATCTCGGACAATTCTCTGTCGATCAAATCCCAAAAGTTCAACAAATTTTCAAGTATTTATCCTCCCCCAGACCCCCAATCCTTCAAATAGAAGAAAGTTACATTTACATGCTAGCTTAAACCTCATATTATTACCCATATCACTACATAAAACAAGCCTTTAATATGCTATAGAGTACAGGTCCACAATCTCACCCACACATCCCCCATGAACAGAAAGAAGTTACATCTCAACAATAAAGCGTGTTTGTCGATGAAGCTTCACATAGTGACTGATGCTATCAAGATTACCTCAAAATTATACACATGGGAAGTTAAAAAGACGTCCATAAGTACACAAAAGTAATCAGCACCACAAAATAACATGGTCCGCTTGATAAAATACCAAAGCTACTCATAAACACATTTACTATCCGGCAATTCTAGCATTTTGTTTTATACACTTCTTGTCATAACAAAACACGCCCATTAAAACAGCAGTAAAAATGCATATGCTAGAAATGCCTTTCGGACTATTACCTTCATCATCACTAGCATCATCACCCATAAAATCGCCCATGCCGGGCATGCCTCCCATGTTGGGCATGCCTCCCATTCCGGGAAAGCCACCCATGCCGCCCATGCCAGCCAATGCTTCCAATCCTCCCATGCCTCCCATGCCTCCCATGCCAGCCAATGCTTCCATGCCAGGCATGCCTCCCATGCCAGGCATGCCTCCATGCCTCCATGCCAGGCATGCCTCCCATGCCTCCCATGTCACCAAATTTCTATAAGACACAATAACAAGAACAATTAGTACATAATTTAACAAGTTTCATATGTATAATCATCACCTAAAGCACTCTTACCGTGAAATCATCCCCGCCCATATTCACATCATTAGAACCTAAATAACATGTGAAGTTGAATTCAGAATCATTAACACAGAGCAAGTTCAATATAGTGTGCAAAATAAAATCAGGAAGGAAACTAAAGAAAACAATCTGGCATACCAGTATCATCATCTTCATCTACCCATTTGTCCCAATCTACTTTCACATAGTGAGGTGTCTTTGCATCACCAAGCAAGAGTTTATCCCACCATTTACTCTCTGCTTTCTCCAAAATACAGAATATACTTCGTGGGCCAATGTTTATTTTGCTTTCCTGTGAAAGGAAAGTCAAAAATAAATAACATTGCTAAAATTGTAAAAAAAGATGGGAGAGCAGGAAAATTAGAAATTTTCATCTTGAATGACTCTCTCACCCTAGTACAAAAGCCATCACAGGGTATCACATTAATAACCCAAAAGACAGCCAATAATCCAGTCAAGATTATTCTACTACAAACTTTCACTAATAACATAACAGCAGGAAAAAAAGAAAGTAATCCATAAAGTCTGCTATAATCTTGAAGCCTAGGCAGAATTATAGATTAGCAGATCATGTTCAACCAACATTTAAGAAAACCTAAATAGGGTCAATAATGTGGGAAAGAGCAACTTACCTCTACATTAACCTTATCAAATAGATCAAGCTTCAGTTCATAAGAGAGGTTCCCTGCACCAGCAATACCAGAGAATGTAAAAACACCATCTGGTTCAAGCTTAACCTTCGGATCTTTTGCATCTGCCAATAGCACCGTAATAAAGACCTTGTCTTCCCTTTGGGCCCACTTGACTTCAGGATGCCGACTATAATTTCACAGCATTTTAAGGACAGTTAGTAGCAGCCGATAATACAAAATTGAGAGAAGAAATAAAATATGATCTCCGGCATGCATTCCAAACAAATTAACTCTGCAAGAGGATCACATGTATATACACACACACACACACACACATATATATATATATATATATATATATATATAAACCTGCACACAAGCTCTTGGGAAACCACTAACATCATGGAATATAATTTAAACTTTAGTAAAACATAATCAGAAGGTTTTAAAACATATAACTGGATGGGTAGCCTGAAAGTTGAATCACAAGTTGGAAGTCACACACAGTTCTCCTAGTTGTGTCCCCTATTAAACTTCAATATCCTAATTCCTGACTTATCCAACAGGGCCTTGATACAAACAAATACAATTTCAATTTTAGAATCCATATTCCACGGTTTCAAACTCAGGATAAGTTCTGTTTATAACACCACATAAAGCTCACATGAAATTCTATTTCCAGTAATTCAAAAGCCAATAAACAAATATATTAATAACTTCAAAATTCCACACTTAATTTACATCATTTCTACACTAGCATTCTACAGCTAGTGCGTGTACAATTTCTTCAAACACCTTACTCAACAACACCTTTTACCCCTAAACATATCAGCAACCACAAATAAATAATTTAAACTATGATCAGAAGACAATAATATAAAACCCTAGTGAACTATTTTCACTACATAAACCACTACTCTCATCACAAACCAAGAACAGTACAAGAATAAGCCGAAAAACTCTCAAGAGTTCTACATATTCAAACAACTTGGAGAAAAAGTCAAATATCTACTGAGAAATCTAAAATATAAAAGACAAATAAAGTTCAATCATTCAGTTTTTAGAAAACCTAATTTTATCATAAATCAAACAGAGATTAGGAAGTAAAAGTACAAATCAAAGCAAATAATCAGAAGCCGATACGATACTTCACAAATTAGACTCATGTATAAGCCAAATAACAATCCATGAGCCAACTGATTGAGCAAGCAATTAAAGTAAAAAAATGAAAGCAAGATCGTGAGAAGAAACAACTGAAGGCACAGAAACGGAAAATGGAGAATAAACAAACATGTTATGAAGATTACCTCATGATTTTTTTCGTCTAGAAGAAGAGAAGGGAAGGAAAGGAAATGGAAACCCTAGAAAGAAAGACTAAAGGAGACTGAAGTTTATGACACCGAAAAAGTGTGAGCGACTCTCTCTCTCTTTAGGTCTTAAACCCTGTGGAGGATTTCATTCTGTGTCATCGCTCGTACGTGTTTGTAGGTCAAACTTGATCATGATTAAGTGTCAGTGAATCTAACGGTTCATATGAGTAGTGATTCGACTGGACTTTAGAACTACGACTTCTTGGGATATACTAGTTCCTTGTGCTATTATAAGCCCAGCCCATGTTCTATGTCCTTATTTGGATTGCGGCGTATAACTTTTCCTTTTCTCTCTAAAGCTTTAAAAATCCAGAATATTAAGATTTTTTTTAATTAAATATAAAATATAGCCTCCCCATTTTTCATCCTCAAATAATCCAACTCCCACTACCATTATAGTGTAGACTTATTACCATTATAGTGTAGACTTATGGTTGTTTGTTTAGGACTGAATACATATGAATGGCTTAATCGGTCAGTCATTAAGTACGTTTGTTTTAAAAAAAATCGTCTGAATGGCTGAATTGGTCAAATGATTCAGCTGAATGGCTAAGTCAAATTTTTCTGGCTGAATGAGCAGCTGAATAAAGTAAAAAAAATTAAAAAATTATTAACTATTATATTAAGTAATATTAAATAAATTTATAATAACTTTGAATTTTTTAAGAGGGGTAAAATAATAAAATTATGTTGTTCAGATGTTTAAGACATATTAATTATCAAATAACTTTTTTCATTCAGATTTAGCTCATTTATATTAAGATTCAGATTTAGATTTATTCAATTTTTATCAAATACCCCCTTTACCCTCATAATGGACTTTGGAGGTAGCAGCTTGCAAAGGAATGGGATGTAGTTCCTAGACCTTACTTTTTTGGATTAGAGATTTGGGCAGCCATACACATCCTTGGACTATGGAGCCCAATCTATAAGCCCATTCCTTGTTTGGATTAGAGATTTGGGTTTTAATCATCTCTTTCTTTTTGTTTGCTAGAGGATAGAGGTCATTTTTATTTGGAATAATTACATATAATAGTACATTTTAATAAAATATTACAAAAAAAATACATAAATAAAATATTTATAAAATTAGTGCATATGTAATACTTAATTATAAAAAAAGTACAATCTTATCCATTTAATTATGGCCACAATTATCTCCCTTATCTCTCCCACGATTCTCTCCTACTCCATTTTCGCCTCCCTTCTCCTCCTCCTCCCTCTCCCTCTCCCTCTCCCTCTCCCTCCGCCTCCCATTGCCCTCCCCCTCCTCCCGCCCCCTCCCCCCCCCTTTTCTCCTCCACCCACCCCCTCTCCACCCCCTCCCTCTCCTCCCGCCCCTTTTCTCCTCCCCCCGTCTCCCACCGCCCTCCCCCTCCTCCCGCCCCCCTATATCCTCCTCTCGCCCCCGCCCCACCACCTCCCCTCCCTCTGCTTCCCCCTCCCCCTCCCCCTCCCCCTCCTCCCGCCCCCTTTCTCCTCCCTCCGCCTCCCATCACCACCGGTCCATTTTTTACCTCCACCGGTAACCAAACCTTCATATGTTGGTAACCAAACAGTCATACCAAGGTAACCAAACATTCATATCAAGGTAACCGAACTTTAATATGAATGTTTCTTTGTTATGAATGTTTGGTTACCTTGTTATGAAGGTTTGGTTACCTTAGTATGAAAGTAACCAATTCATTTTTATTAGGTTACCAATTTATTTTGAATGTGATGCAGTTGGTAACCAAAATTCATGCAGTTGGTTACCAAACCTTCCGATAAGGTAACCAATTCAGTTTTATTAGGTTACTAATTTATTTTGAATGTGATGCAGTTGGTAACCAAACTTCATGCAGTTGGTTATCAAACCTTTTGATAAGGTAACCAATTCAGTTTTATTTGATTACCAATTTTATTTTGAATGTGATGCAGTTGGTAGCCAAACTTCGTATAAAGGTAACTATTTTAATTTTTGTGGGTAACCAAATCGTCAAAAAATCAGAATAGCAACTCCGGCGATATAGCGGTGGTGGTGGTGGTGGCGGCGGCGGGAGGCGGTGGAGGAGGATGATGAACATTAACTCCTTCATAATTTTTTGTTTTTAATTTTCTCATTTTGATTTGAATTTTGAATTATGAATTTGAAATTGTTGTTAGATTCAAAAGATTTGAATTTGAATTATTAATTATCCTTGATTTTAGGTTTCCTTATTTAATTTGAAATTGAATGGTTTGAATTTTTTGCACTTTTTTTGTAATTATTTTGTAGATGCACTTTTTTTGTAATTACTTTTTAAATGTTGTATAGTTCTATAAAGGACTCTTTTTATTTAGGTTAGGTTTGGTTCGGTTAATTATTAAGCCCAAAGACAACAGAGCCGTTGGAATTGGTTTGTAAATAAATGGTCCATAAAGAGTGGGGTCAAAGAGTTTAGGGCTTGAGCCCAACAGTTATTTATAAATTAATTCTCTTTCCAAAGAGAAAATTATTTTCTTCAATTTTTTCCATGTCAATTATTCTATCCACAATTAATGATCGCCGACAAGTTCGTAAGAGGCTTTATTATTTGGCAAAAGGAAAGGGAGACAACATGCAGTACATCCTTAATTTGGGGAGTAGTTAAGATGAAGTTAATTTTGGTCAATTGACCAATATTGTGTCGACACGCAGGCGGGAAGGTGATTTCTTTTTCTGCATGTCAGTACTGTATTGATTAATTGATCAACTCACCATAAAGCTAACTTCATGATAAACAGATCTCTTAATTTGTTGTCATTTTTGTTTGGGTGGCAATCCCCATTATAAAAGTTTAATTTAGACTGAACTTTTTAGCTGTTTCACAATAAAGTGATAATCCTCCTCGATTTGTTATCATTTTTTTTTGTATTCGACTGAAATTTAACATTCTTGCTTTTGGCAATGATGAATCCCAAGACTTCATACACCCAAAATCTTATGAGTTATTTTTTTATCATTGAGTCATGAGGTTCTTGGTTATCATTATTGGTTATTTGGTTCTATAAGTGATTTAGATTTTTTTGACACATAAGAACTTTGTGTAAAAAATAAATGAAATCGACCGTTTGTAATAGTATGTGTAACATCTCAGTCTCACATCAAAAGATATTAAAAAAAATTATCGAATTAAGTTATCAACAATAATACCTTTAATTCAGTTGTGACCTTTTAGGTGAATCTGTGATGAGATGTAACTCAATATTTATTTCTGACTTGAAATTTGACCTCCAAAATTTATTTTGTACTCTAGATTTATTTTGTATCGGAGATTTGACCCAATTATTACTATACGAACTATATATGAGATTTATACCAGTGTACTTGATTAATGGAGTATTACGGACGTTCACCCGATGTTTATCCGTTGCACACGGTACGGATAGTATTTGAGGGTTTCAACTTTTAATGTCATAAAAAAAGATATATATGAAGAAGGTATTTATTTGGTATGAAGAAAGAAGATAGATGCATGCATTTCTTGAAGATATGGCGAACAATGGAAAAATAAAAAAGAATATTGGATTCCATTTACGTGAAAGTTCATGGAAGGTACGTAGTATAATTAAATGCTAATGGCCCAGACTCTGAAACTTTGAGTCAATGATGCTGAACAACTTAAATTTTGTTCTTTAAATGAGAACGTGACTGGAATAAATTGAAACTTTAAAATTCAGTATTGGTGTCATTTTAATTTTCTAAATTTAGTACTACTATGTGTATATATATATATAATATTGTTATTCACTTTTTAAAGTTTAATATAGGTACATTCATTTAATATTGGTGAATATTATAAACTATCTAAAAATTATAATTTATAAATTAGTATAAAATTTAAAATATATTCCATAATTGTTAGTATTGAATTGATTTTCAAAAGTCAATAATAATCTTATAGCTTAGAACATATTATAATTATTATAAACTAATTATAAAGCCTTACGTCTAAATAAATCATCATTCATTTAAATTTGTTGCATTCAAATACGTACTCAAACGAATTCAAAGGCTTCAATGAACTCAAATAGTAGTTGAATAAATTTGTTACACTAAATTAAAGACTCTATTTGTTGCATTCAAAGACTTTTAAAAATGAATTTAAATTTTGAAAAATTGACTCAAAAAATCACTAAAAAGTAGTCGTATTATACTCATGACCTTATTTGTGAATTATGCAATTAAAATCACCAAATTTGTTCATTAATTACTTTCAAAACTTTAGCGAATTCATACAATTTTGAATTTGCAGATTTTAGAAATCGACTAAAAATATTAAATATGTATCCAGAATTTGAAAATGAAAGGAATACTTTATAGATTTATCTATATTTAGAAAGAAATTATAGGACGGCACAATGAAGATTCATTGGATATACATACATATACTCCATTTAGTATTTGTTTGTTTGTTTTGTTGAAAAAGAAGGCAAATACTTCAATTAATGTATTGCTTACAAAAGTGTGCACACAACAAATACTACTACTAATTATGTAGTACTACTTCCTCTCTCATATATATTTTATATTCTCTCTCTTTTATCTGTAAAAATTTTTCATAATAAATAAATTTTAAAAAATTATAATTAATTCTCTAAATTACATAAAATAATAAATAATTAAAAAAATCATTTAAAACATCACATATTAAAAAAAAATATTTCACAGAGTATAACAACCGTAAGGTTGGAGTATTAAATTTGAGATTGTAACAAACTTGGTCTGTTTTCATACTAATAAAGGAGTCGTGTGTAGACAAAAATTAATAATAATTTAATTTTGAAATCAAACCTCAAAAGTATTCATTCACTTGATGTCACCCCTGACGATATATTCAATTATTCATAATCATTGTGATGAATTCAAGGATTTATAAGTGTCTTGTCTTCTTCACTTGTTTTACCCACCACACTACCGTATACTCTAGTTTCGTCACTTAGTGTTCACTAGTACCTGAAATATGTTGTTGTCCAAGAGTCTTCGCTAGTAGTGTTCCTCAAGCCACAAATACATCTTCTGTCATGCCCATAATATTAAATTAATTCTCTCCCATTTTCTAATATCTAATGTATTCAAATCACCTACCCCATTAATATTATGTACCAACTTACGGGATCTAATTCTTCTACAAATACAAGCATCAAGTGTCAATAAAATTACTACTAATTATAGAGGTGGGATGTTTGATTGAGAGGTGTGAAATAATATAATACTTATTATATTATTATAAAGTTTGTATAAATTAATTCAAGGATAAAAAAGTAAAATATTATATTCAGACATACTGTACAGATTAATTATCAAATATTTTTTTTGCATTTAAACTCTATATTTTAAAAAGAACATCTACTTTATACACAATCTCTATTTTATAGTAGCTCTTATTAAAATGTGCCTAAGCCTTTAAAATCATTACTCCATAAATGTTACTCTCTCCTCTCCGTTCTTAAAAAATTGTCGTTTTAGAAGAAAAAATTTGTTTTTAAAATATTGTCGTTTACAACTTTGTAGGAGAATAAATTATTTACTTTTCTATATCATCCCTACCTTCTCTCATTGTCCCAAGAAATTATGTCTCTTGTATTAATAGTAATTTTTAAATTTCAACTTCCCATAAAAAAATAATAATAGAATTTCACATAAATTTTAATTATTAAATGATAGTATTCAATAACTTTGTTAATCTAAAAACTATAAACGGAGGGAGTAGTAATTTGGTTCGGTCCTGCCATTGTAATGACTAATGAATGGATTCAAAGTTCGGTTCCAGTATGCATCTATTGGCCATTTTCTTTAATGCCTTCTGACTTTGCTCTCTCATTCTCTCTCCCCACTAGGCGGCCCAAGGTGAGCTTGTTGCCTAATACTTTTCTTCTTCTTCTTCTTCTTCTTCTCTTTTTCTTTAGCTTATATATATTTTTTTTGCCCAGAAATTTCAACCCATTTCACAACATTAATGCTACTACTTGTATCCCACATTTATATTTTTATTATACAATGATTTCTCAGCTTTGATATCATTGAACCTGGTGTTGTAATTTATGTTTTCTCCATTGGTCTTGGTTAGGAAAAGGTGTGTTTGAGGACTGCTCAGCTCAGCACCCACTTTTTGTTGGTTTATGTATTGAAAAAATGTACACTTTTTGTTTCTATAAAGAAAGATCTAGTCTTTGCATGTTCAGTGTCAGTGATAAGTAGCAATCAGCGCTCAATGATTCGTTGATATTTTATTTGCAACTACTGTAACTTAGAATTTATTTATAATTATAATATAGTAGTTGTGCAACTCTATTATATATGTATGTGGGGTATGACTTTCAATGTCTTTTTGCAAGAATCTCATATTGTTAATCTGATTGCTTTAATTTGTACGTGCTTTATTTATTTATTTTAAACATGTTCTTCTTCCAGATAGCTGCAGAGTGGAGATTGGTGGAAAAGGAAGCTTAGAAGATTAATCTTCCATGGCTTTTGAAATGAAAGTTGTGAACATGTCTTATGGTTCTTGGATTACATCCCTTTCATGTTCAAGCTCTGTGATACAATTCCCAGAGGAACAATCTCTTCCACCCATATTTCAATGGCCAAGATTCATTTTTCTCTCTCCTTGCCCTCAAAGAGCTCTGTTATCTTCTGTTGACATCCTCTTCTTGTTTGTCCTCCTTGTGTTTTCAATTCAAAAGATTTGTTCAAGATTCACCTCCAATGGCCATCCCAGTTCAGAGATTCACAAACCCCTGATTAGAAACAACAGCCCTCTTCTTAAAATCACTCCATGGTTTAAGTTATCGCTAGTTGTGACAATTCTTTTAGTATTTTCTTACACAATCTTGTGCATTTTGGCCTTTGTTAGAAATACCCAGTTGACTTGGAAACTAATAGATGGCCTTTTCTGGTTAATTCAAGCAATAACTCATGCCGTAATCACAATTTTAATTGTACACGAGAAGAGATTCCTAGCTGTTAGGCATCCTTTGTCGCTTCGCATATTCTGGTTAATAAATTTCCTCATTGGAACTCTGTTTGTTACTGCGGGGATGATTCGTTTAGCCTCTTTAAAAGGGAGTGATCCTGCGTTGAAGTGGGATGATATAATTTCAATAGTGACTCTTCCATTATCAGTTCTTCTTTTTATTGTGTCCATTAAAGGGTCTAATGGGATCATAGTAACAAGAGAATCTGAATCAGTAATTGAAGAAAAACCCGAGTTGTATGACAAATCCCAAGTGAGTAGGTTTGCTTCGGCTTCTGTTTTGTCGAAAGCTTGTTGGCTTTGGATGAATCCCCTACTGAAAAATGGTTATAAATCACCTCTGAAGATTGATGATGTCCCAACTCTTTCACCGGAGCATAGAGCTGAAAGAATGTCGAGGCTATTTGAACTGAATTGGCCCAAGCCTTGTGAAAAGTCAACACATCCTGTTCGAACCACATTGCTTCGTTGTTTCTGGAAAGACATTGCTTTCACTGCTTTCCTTGCAGTTGCGAGGATGTGTGTCATGTATGTTGGGCCTACTCTCATACAAAGATTCGTAGATTTTACATCTGGAAAGGGGAGCTCTCCTTATGAAGGGTACTACCTTGTACTGACTCTACTTGTTGCCAAATTTGTGGAAGTTTTAACCTCGCACCATTTCAACTTCAATTCCCAGAAGCTTGGAATGCTTATTAGATCGACTCTATTAACTTCTTTATACAAGAAGGGTTTGAGGCTGTCGTGTTCTGCCAGACAAGCTCACGGGGTTGGGCAAATTGTGAACTACATGGCCGTGGATGCTCAACAGCTCTCTGATATGATGCTGCAGCTGCATGCCATATGGCTTATGCCACTGCAAGTCACTGTTGCCTTGGCGTTTCTATATTATAACCTTGGTGCCTCAGTGATTGTAACTTTAATTGCACTTGTTGGAGTTTTGGTGTTTGTGGTGATGGGTAGTAAAAGAAATAACCGGTTCCAGTTCAATATAATGAAGAACCGTGATTCAAGAATGAAGTCAATCAATGAAATGCTTAATTACATGCGTGTAATCAAGTTTCAGGCATGGGAAGATCATTTCAACAAGAGAATTCAATCTTTTCGTGAGATAGAGTATGGATGGCTATCCAAGTTCATGTACTCGATCTCCGGCAATGTCATTGTGCTGTGGAGTACTCCATTATTTATATCAACCCTCACATTTGGTACTGCAATTTTGATGGGGGTTAAGCTCGATGCGGGGACAGTGTTTACTGCAACCTCACTCTTTAAGATGTTACAGGAACCTATCAGAACATTCCCACAATCTATGATCTCGCTTTCACAAGCAATGATCTCATTGGGGAGGTTGGACAGCTTTATGCTTAGTAAGGAGTTGGTGGAAGAGTCCGTGGAGAGGCAAGAAGGTTGTGAAGGTCAAATTGCCGTGAAGGTGAAAGATGGGGTATTTGGATGGGATGATGAAGCTGGCGAACCGGTGGTGAAAAACTTAAATTTTGAGATTAAAAAGGGACAGGATTGCAGCAATTGTTGGGACTGTAGGATCAGGCAAGTCTTCTCTTCTGGCATCAATTCTTGGTGAAATGCACAAAATATCGGGGAAGGTACGAATTCTCTTGTAAACTATTTTGTGATTATCAGGGAATTTCTTTATTAGGCCTCAGTGGTGCTTCCCCTAAGCTTTTTGTACATTTAATGTTTATTCTTCTACTAGTATGTATGATGGTATTGATGATACATGTTTCATTATCCACCTAATAATGACTTGCCTTTTTGAACTCAAACTTATTATGTGCTTTTTCAGATTTTCATGCTTTTCTTTATAACAGGCGAGTGTTTGTGGCACCACTGCTTATGTAGCACAAACATCATGGATTCAAAGCGGGACAATTCAAGAGAACATCCTGTTTGGTTTGCCAATGAACCGCGACAAGTACAGGGAAGTTGTCAGGGTCAGCTGCTTAGAGAAAGACTTGGAAATGATGGAGTATGGCGATCAGACAGAAATAGGAGAGCGCGGGATCAACCTCAGTGGTGGCCAGAAGCAGAGGATCCAACTTGCAAGAGCTGTTTACCAGGATTCTGATATCTATCTTCTTGATGATGTATTTAGTGCTGTTGATGCTCACACTGGATCCGAGATATTCAAGGTGATCATTATATTAATTCTTGCCGTTTTGATAACACATGGGATAACAAGTTCATTTTTTATATTCCTAGATATTAAATGGACAAGTTTCACTGAAAATATAAACATAGTATAATGATCACATATAGGAGTAGATTGTATTTAGAAGATGGTGCTTCATATTCAGAAAGTTATTCCTCATTTAACAACAGCGTAGCTCAGGTTATTTTACCATCTTCTTTTGCAGGAATGTGTCAGGGGAGCCCTTAAAGATAGGACCATTTTACTTGTTACTCACCAAGTCGACTTCTTGCATAACGTTGATCTTATCTTAGTAAGTATAATTTTGTTTTTCCAGATCTCCATGTTAAAATTTTCGTTTCGTTTTGAAATACTAGTTCAAAAACTGTAAAATTACCTCTCAAAACTTAGGTGATGCGAGATGGAATGATTGTGCAATCAGGAAGGTACGATGATATACTCAAATCTGGCATGGATTTTAAGGCACTGGTATCTGCCCATGAATCCTCCATGGAACTTATTGATGTTGAGACAACAAAACCCAACGCTCCTCAAGCTTCTTCCAACCAAGAGGAAGCAAACGGTGAAGGCAAATCTCTAGAACGTTCCGAGTCTAATAAGGGAACTTCAAAGCTCACCAAAGAAGAGGAAAGAGAAACTGGAAAAGTAAGCTTAGATGTTTACAAAGTATATTGCACCGAGGCATTTGGCTGGTGGGGTATTGTGGTTGTGTTGCTAATGTCTTTGTTGTGGCAAGCGGTTCAAATGTCTAGCGATTACTGGTTGGCATATGAAACTTCAGAAGAGCGTACATTCAACCCTTCTCTGTTCATTGAAGTCTACGCCATTATTGCAACAGCTGCATTTGTGATTGTACTGATAAGGTTCCTTTTTGTCACAATCATGGGGCTCAAGACTGCCCAAATTTTCTTTAGGCAAATTCTACACAGCCTCTTGCATGCTCCTATGTCATTCTTCGATACAACCCCTTCAGGAAGAATTCTAAGTCGGGTAAGCTTTTAATTTAAACACTCGAATAAAATGTTTTGTTTTGCAAGTAGACCGACTATTCTTTTGTTTAAGCACCTTTTATTCCTTATTACGTACTATCTGCCACATGTTTGATGCAAATGGGCTAATTTCTACTTCTATGATGTTCACAGTGATATCTTACGGTTCTTTTACTTGTGTAGGCATCAAATGATCAGACCAACATCGATATCATTATCCCCTTCCTTGGCAGCATCACTCTTGCCATGTACATCACGCTGCTTGGGATCGTCATCATCACGTGTCAATATTCTTGGCCAACCGCATTCTTTTTAATTCCACTTGGTTATCTCAACTTCTGGTATCGGGTAATGTGCTCGATATTTCTTGTTATACTTCATTTTATTTGGATTTACAAATATCCTCTTTTTCTTTTGTCACGACTCCTATCCAAAGGTTACATGAATTACCAAGGTGTAGACTTGAGTTTGGTATTATGGACTTTATTATAAGATTGCTCTACTGATCTATACAGCCATGATGATCATATATCTATTTGACAATTAGGACACTTGAATGGAATGAACTCCTACAATTTCATTAAAAGTTGAATGGAACTAGTATAAAGTTTTATAAATCAGTTCCTCTTGCTTTTGGATTTCAGGGATATTATCTTGCAACATCTCGTGAATTAACTCGACTAGACTCTATCACAAAGGCACCTGTCATTAATCATTTCTCCGAAAGCATCTCAGGAGTCATGACTATCCGCTGTTTTAAGAAGCAGGAAAGATTTTCCGCTGAAAATGTTGACCGGGTGAATGCAAATTTGCGGATGGATTTTCACAATAATGGATCCAATGAATGGCTTGGTTTTCGTTTGGAACTGATGGGAAGCTTCATCCTCTGTGTTTCTACAATGTTCATGATTTTGTTGCCTAGCAGTATCATAAAGCCAGGTACATGACTACATCTGTAGAGATGTTTTCTAGTTCTCTTCCATGTCAGAAACTTCTTGTTATCAACTAGACTTGTGTGTATCAAAAGAAACTGCTCATGAAAATATAAATATTTATAAACTTTTGATCTCTACTTTGACTTGTGATAGATAGGGGCTTCTTGGAGCTGTTTCTTTTCTTTTATTTCTTCTTTTCATCCTCTGAGTGCTTCTTGCTCTATCTGCTCAAATGTTTAGAAACTGAAGTCATAAAATATCTTTCAATCAATGTTCTCCAAATGGCCAAAATTGATTACTAATCCCTATAAAAGTATGTCCAAAGGGGGCAACAGAGTGACTGTTGCACCATCCCTGCACTTTAAGCATGCAATCGTTTGATTGGATAAGTAGAGTAAATGAAATGCCACTTACGTTACCTCTCAGCTCTGAATTTTGAATTGAGATGAACTGATTTTTATATTGTATTCTTCAGAGAATGTTGGTCTGTCTCTCTCGTATGGCCTGTCCCTCAATGGTGTGCTGTTCTGGGCCATATATATGAGTTGCTTTGTGGAAAATAAAATGGTTTCGGTTGAAAGGGTAAAACAATTCACCAACATACCATCAGAAGCAGAATGGGAGAAGAAAGATAGTCTTCCTTCTCCGAATTGGCCCACCCTTGGAAACGTTGAGCTCAAGGACTTGCAGGTAACTTAGCTGTAAACCTATCTGATGACATCATGTTAAAAACTGACTAGCACTTAATTTTAATCCTGATTTTATTGCTGAGGATGTTACCAATTGTCATCACAAAAGTGTCGGGATAAATCAAGCATTGTATTATGAAGGAAATGCTATTCCTTTGTTTTCGTCTGGTCACATTAGGTTAGGGAATTTCTATAAACAACATATATTTGCTTCATGGTTATTCCTAAATAGATGATTTGGCATGAACTTTGAACTGTAAAATAACATTCGCTTCTTCTATATGAAACTCTCTTTTAACACAAAGAACTTGAATACGTTGTGGACAGGTAAGATATCGTCCAAACACTCCTCTAGTTCTAAGAGGGATTACCCTCAACATCCGAGGGGGTGAGAAGATTGGTGTAGTTGGTCGAACTGGAGGTGGAAAGTCAACGTTAATTCAGGTTTTCTTTAGGTTGGTGGAACCCTCGGGAGGAACAATAATCATTGATGGGATTGACATTACCAAACTAGGGCTTCATGATCTTAGGTCTCGCTTTGGAATCATTCCTCAAGAACCTGTCCTTTTTGAAGGAACCGTCAGAAGCAACATTGACCCCATTGGGCAGCATTCAGATGAAGATATATGGAAGGTACAAGGCATTACTATTTTATTGTAAGATACATAATTTGAGATGAATCAGCTGACCTTGAGAACTCATTTTGTAGAGTCTTGAACGCTGCCAACTTAAAGACGTAGTCACTGCAAAACCCGGGAAACTTGATTCTTTAGGTATTGTATTTCCTCCTTTAATTCTTCAATTCAAATCATCCAGACTAGTAGCCTGCTCTTCATTATTTTTGTAGTTGCCGATAGCGGAGATAACTGGAGCGTTGGACAGAGGCAGCTCCTTTGCTTGGGGCGTGTGATGCTGAAGCGCAGCCGGCTTTTGTTTATGGATGAGGCGACTGCCTCTGTTGATTCACAGACTGATGCAGTCATCCAAAGAATTATACGCGAGGACTTTTCGGCCTGCACCATCATCAGCATTGCTCACAGAATACCAACAGTCATGGACTGCGATAGGGTTCTAGTTGTTGATGCAGGTCTGTGCTCGCTCGCTCGCTCGCTCGTCTCTTATTTTTCCTTAAATCCTATCACAACACCAAGGTTTACTAGTTGGTAGTTTCTTATGATAACATTCTGTTTTCTGGGCTAATATCCCTTTGTGTACTGCTCAATAGGACGGGCAAGAGAATTCGACAAGCCAGCTCACTTGCTTGAGAGACCTTCACTTTTCGGGGCACTGGTTCAGGAGTATGCAAACCGGTCAGCTGGATAGTAATAAACCATTTTAGCTTTCGCAAAGCTTGCCATGGTAAAATATATAACAGGGAAATCAGGCAGTCTTTTCAAGACGTGATCACCAGTGTCCTGGCCGCTCTGATACTGCTAGTAGTTGATAGGCATAACTCAGAATTTTTTTTTGTACTAGAAGCTAAATGTCGTCCAATTTTCGTTAAAGATTCAAGTATACAAGATCAACCAGTTATAAAATGATAAGAGAGTGTTAAACCTGCATAAATCTCTATTTAATAAATCTTTACTAGTTTTATATTAACCCAATTTTATTTAAACTATCGAAATTTGTGAACATTAATTAAAATTAAATCAAATTAAACCAAGAGTAAATTTAGCACAAAGATTGATTTCAAATATAAAAGCTTAAGACTACAATATCCCCAATTATATAATATAAATTAATTATCCAATTCATCTAATTATGAAATTCTCTTGAGTTGTTAGCAGGAATTCATAATTATTTATAAGTCATTTCCCATGGTACAAATAAAAATATTTAATTTAATTAATCTTGCAATATTCCTATGCAAAACAAAAAAAAATCAAATTCATTAAGTATCAATTTTCAATAGTTACATGCAGCGAAAAGAGATATCCCTATTCAATCCACAGCACTAATTATTCATATCATGCAAACAATTAAGAATACATGCTATCATATTCTGATCCAACTCTAGATTTCATCTCCCGAATTCATCTAGGTATATCGCTAATCATTGACCAGACAATTAATCAATAAGCATAAAATACAATAGAGAACTCAATTTGAAT
The DNA here is from genome assembly GCA_020205555.1 of Panax stipuleanatus. Lineage (NCBI taxonomy): Eukaryota > Viridiplantae > Streptophyta > Magnoliopsida > Apiales > Araliaceae > Panax > Panax stipuleanatus. The sequence continues at coordinate 164,056,118 of CM035115.1, read as the reverse complement.
AAATAATTGGACTTCAATAAATAAGCATAAAAGGTTCAATTGCAGTCTTAATTGTAAATTTAGTTCATACTGAAAATTAAAACCAAAAATTCCAAGCAAACCATCACAAATAAATTACAAAACTGAACAAAGAACTAAAGAAAAACTCGGTAGCCTCACCTATCCAAGTCAATCTCCGTGACCCTTTTTTATAAATAGCCCTCGCCGTTATATATGTATAAAAGTCCTCCTCCAAGTCCAATCCAAAACTGAATAGAAAATTGCATTAGAACCACAACTAATCAAAAAACTCGTTCACTTCTTCCTGAGATTTGCTCTTGAAGTAACGCCCCGACGCTGATACAGTTCCTGAAATTGCAAAAATGCCCCGCCTTCGCATGAAATTCATGTTTTGCCCCCTCCTTTGCCTTAAGCTACAAAATAACACTCGAACAAGTAAACGTGTCCTAAATAACTTAAAAACTAACAATATATTAAGCCCAAAAATACTTGGATAAATTACTCACTCATCACTAAACAAAACATGTGTAATCGCAATAATAGGTATGATATTTGGGCCTTTTTCCTGCACTGCATTACTGAAGATTCTATATCTTTTATATGTAAAATTTGAAAGGATCCCGTCTTCTTTTGGAGAATATGTCGATTCATACAAATCTAGAAAATCTATTATAGGAGACGACAAGTCCTGGGATTTGGCATAGGTTTTTGTGTTTCAGACTAAAATATATTACAACTATTATGAAAGATGAAAGATGAAAGATGAAAAAAGTTAAAACATTAAAAAATTCAAATGATGATACTTCCAATCAAGAAACACATAATGAAGGCTAATCATAACAATGGCCGCTGAAGCCCAAGTATGACAAACAAATCTGAAAAATAAGTTTTTGTAATAACAGCAATTAAAAAAATAAAAATAAAAGGCCATGTAATAAATCACCAAGAGGGTAACACCTTTCTGCCAAATTCATAGTTGTTGAAACTTCCAACAAAGGAACATACAGACAATATTATGTACAAACTTATTGCTAGTTCGCAGCATGTGCAAGCCCTACCGAATAACAGAGACATCAAAGGCTTTCCAAACTAACACTATACAAGCACTTGAAACAAAATTTCATATTCACACACCCATGAACAACCGGCATTGGGATTCCCAGTGCTCCTTTGTCTGCCGAATTCGTTCTACTCTTTCAGACTTAAGACGCTCCTCCCAGTACTCAGGACAACTGTTTCAATAAGCAATGATGTGTAAGCAAGGGGATGCAATATACTGGCAACTACTAATTCTCCCAGGCCCAGCTGACGACATATTTCAACCAAGTAGACAAAAACATACAGGACATCTTAAACAAATCCATACCTTCTGCTTAATAGAATGTTTAACTCTTCCAGATGTACAGAACCTTCATGAACTCCCGACTGAATCAACCAAAAGAAATTACAAAAAGTTATAGCTGATTAATCTACCGAGGTTCCATCACAACTTTAGTTTGTTGAAGGTTAACAACATAGAGGTAGATAGGAGAGCTGAAGCCATTTCACCTAAGGATTTCTTTACACCAAGGCAAGAGCCATTCATCTAATTACCATATTGTAAACAACAAAATATGACTCAACTCAAGAATGACTGAAGAAAAGAAAAACTATTAATCCAATTTAGGAATAAGTGCAGCCAAAAAGGTCACCTTAGTTATACTGACGATTAATGTCAAATTGTCAACATAGTCCTCATATTCCAGTTTCAGACCCTGAGTAGTCCTCAAAGCCAAAAGGTTGTTACTATTTTTGTTCTTACAAGTTTATGTTCACGTGATTACAGACCTTTCTAAGGGTCACTAGGGGTTATAAGGTCCAAAGTTTCAAGCAAACTTCAATTATAATAACTCCAAAAAAAAAAGTTTTCCTTGCTGTTTCAAATGTATACAAACGTACCTTACAGTACTTGGAATTTTCCAACTTCATTTCTCAAGCATTTTGCTTAAGCAATGTTTATGAACTAATGGCTTCTGTGGGTATTACAATATAGTGTGATGATTAATGATACTAGTTTTACTTTGTGAGGATAAATAAAGAGGAACCTGTTGAAAACTGTAAATCATAGAGCAAAATTAATAATTGACACAAACATACTTCTCGACAGAGAGGGCATTTTTCCTTGGGGTCTGCAGCCTTTAATTCATCCACAATGGTCACTGATGCAGCCTTGCAAGCACATATATAACAAAAGATGTGACCACAGGTGAGAGATACCGGATCAAATACAGTATCCTGTTTCAAAGAAGCCAAGTGCATTGAGCATCGGTGGTTGGTGGATTCTACAGAAAGAATACTACTTGATCCAGGACTTCTACATTGATCATCTTGGATGATGCTAAATTGTGATCATAAAAACTGATTGGTGGATGCTAAAACACACAAAAAATGCCTTAAATAGAACAATGGGGCATATAAATGTGCTTTTGTGTAACAGCATCATATGTGAACAACACTAACAAGGAGAAAGATAACCACATACACTTGATATACTCAATTAAGAAGGAAAATCTTGATTTTGCTTCATCTTTTTCTTATTGTAAGAATATTGTTTTTTATTTTTTTAACGACAACTCAGAATGGTCCTCTGTATTGGGGATCATAAAGTTCGACAAATTGGACTTTGTCTTCAAATTTCAAAGTCAACCCAAAATCCTGACCACAGAAACTGTTTAGTAGGTCAACCAATTGATGATCCCTTGGTTCAAAATTTTGAAAGTGTACATACATGCTTGTGATATTTAACTGTAACTCAACAAAATAAACTCATGGAATTAAAGGCAGATAAAATTAGTTATGTACTTCAATATGTATGTTAAATTCACACCAATACAAATTATCCAGAAATTATTCTAGGAAACTGAATGAAAATTCTTCTTTTGAACTATCAGCACAAGCTTGAGAACTAGAGCAGGAGAGACACCCAATACCAGTCTTAGCCTCTCAGAAACTATGCTTCCTCTGTACTGAGATTCTAATTTTACCAGAGAATCTTAATACCACTTTCATTTTCATTCCAGGGAAATTCTCTCATAAATAGGGGGCAAATTGAAAACTAATAATTGCAGCAATCATGTAAAAATTTCAATCATTTACTTAATACAATTCGAGTCAATATGATATAAAGTACAAGATCAACCGAAGAAATCTGAGAATCTAATTTATCTAAATAAAAAATATAAAAAATAAAACAGAAGTACAGAAAATATGAAAATCTACTAGCAAATAGGACCAGTCAACTTAATCTTGATCAAATAGTTCATGCTTATCATAAATTTATTATTAAAAATAATTACTAGAATTAATGTGCAAGGCTGATATCCATGATTAAGAGAGGAAACATGATATTTACCAAGCATATAGAACAAGTCAAGTCAATATCAAGCTTGACGGATTCAAAGAGCTCACAAGAGAGTGATGGTTTTCCATTGTTGAATATGAGAGAGCACCCATCAAAGAATGCAGGGGCCTTCCTTGTCTTGGTCTTTGTTTCCCTCAAATTTATGTGGAATGCCATAAGTTCACATAGCCATGGGGACTGAAGGATCTCAATGTGCATACTTTGGACTTGCGATTTAAATGCTTGGCCTTGCTTGGAATAATGAATCTGCATTGGATGTGAAAGAGGTAAACATGTGAAACACAAATCAAATCAGAAAAGATTTTAAATATACAGGTATGACAGCCAGAAGTGTGATAAACACACCTTATCATATTTCTTTAGTATTTTACGCATGGCAATGGCATTTATCAAGGCATAACTGACCAGGTCCTTGCCTTCTTCAATTAAAGCAACATGGTTCCTTTGTAGTTTGTCCTTGAACCAGATATAGCACTTCCGGAAACCAGAAGCCAGATGCAGCTCAAGCAACTTCTGTGCACGCTCATTGAAGCTACCAACTACAGCAGACATTTCCTTGAGAAGGGAAGGGAAAAAAGTTCCATCGCAAACTACACATAAAGTAGGTTGCAATATAATCAGAAATACTGGAGAGGGAACTTAAAATAAGATAGACAAAATAAACGCTGCAGGTCTATAATTAAGAGCGATTGCATCTACCCTGTGAAATATAAAAACATCCAACATATGTTTGCGGGAAAGGCTTCTTCTTCAAATGCAGTAGTATTGGCTGTAGTGATCATCCTCTCTGTGTGTGTGAAATAGATTAGTGGCGAATCTAATTTCAGCAAAACGATTTTCGTTTTCTCAACTAAAAGTATTTTATTATTATTTTTATTTCTTCACTAGTCCTGTCATTTAATTAGAGGTACTTCTACGAGTTCATGAGTGAATGATCAAATAACCAGGAAAGCTGTGTAAAATGTTTAAAAAGATAATCTTTTGAAGCCTGAATCCACCTTAAGCAGTATTCCTTAACAACCCAGTTGAACAATAGATCATTCAACATATAATAAAAGGTTGGTGCTGAGACAACAATTGAGCTAAATATGAACAATGAAGAAAGAAAAAAGCAGTTCCCAGCCTAAATAAATAGCAAAACGGTAGATAGACGAAAGAAAACAAAGACACTTACTTCACCTCTGTTTTGGAGTTGCATCAAACAGTTTGCAGACAATTGAAAACCAATATGGGAATGGCAAACTAAACCCACAGAATTTTACAAAAAACAGAACCCAGAATTCTAAAATAATTGAAAACTCCATTACCTTTTTAAAATTCACTAATATCTACGTGTATATACATATTCAGAATTTGAAATAGATATAGAAATACGGGAACAACTAGAATGAACAAAATAATTTTACCAGGGCAATATTGATGTGGGCAAGTGGAAGAATCATGAAAGGATAAATCATCCCCGTGATTATGAAAATCAAGATTTTGAGATTGAAAATGGTTTTCTTCTCTCCTGCACTTCTTCAAGATCTTCTTGAGCTTCTTAAAACCAACCCCAGGTAACTTTTTCTGATTTTGTCCTTGCATATACTCCTCATATTTCTTGCAGAACTTCATCTCTACTCTTTTTAAAATCTGACACACAATTTGAATCAAGAAACCTTTACCGCGTATGAATATGACTCGTGAGTAACATCTCTCTCTCCCCCTCCCCCTCCCTCTCCCTCTCCCTCTCCTCTTCTTTTCATCTTTCTCGCAATTTATTCTCAAAATAACGGTGTGGTTACACCAACCTTACGTGCATGTAGGATTTTACCAGGAAAAGGTCAATTTATTGGGCCATCAATTTTGTTTTAGTTTTTATTTTTTGGTGTGTTGTGGGGAGGGGCGAGGGGGTGTTATTTATTATTACTCCTAATTTCCTTTTTCAGTCTCAAAATTGGATTGAAATAGAAATCATTAATGTCGTGTACAAACGCAAGGCGTCCAAACTTGTACGATAAAAATTTGTTTTGTAAAAAATTAATGACAATCAAGTTACTACTTAATTGATAAAAATAGTAATTTGTAATAATTGGCAATCTTATTATATAAGGATTTAATCATTTACTTAAGATAACCAAAAAAATTCATATATTTTAAAAAATTATACAATCTATAATTCAATTATTTAAGCATCCCCCTACTTTACAAGAATGTCAAAAATTGATTTTAAAACTCATTTAAGTATAAATCATCATTTACGAAAGTATTTTACAAGCTTTATACTACTATTATTTCGGTAGTATTACTCTGTAGCACAATGTAAAAGGGAAGTGGTTAGTATGAAGTTCATTCTTAAGTAAGTCGGTCAATTGGCCAATAAAGTGCTGACTGCTGACATGCAACACGCAGACGAGACTATATGTGTGTCAATATTTTATTGATCAATTGACCAATTTATTAAAAATAAATTTCATACTAACCGAATCCATATAAAAGGACTAATAAACGTAAATGCCTTCTCACACTAATAAACATAAGTGGTTTCTCAAGTTACTCATGATCATGATTTAACTATCGACTTTTTTATCTTATTCAAAGTTTGTATCACTAATAGAGTAGTGGATCCTATAAATCATTTCTTCGTATTTTTAGGGGAGAGCAATAAATGATTTTGTAACTGAAATCGTACCTTAAATCGCAAAAACCACACTAAAGAAACCGCACTAATAATTTCGATGGTATATTTTGTTTTTTTCCAATAGAAACTGCACTCATTGCGGTTACGATTTTCGTATAGAAACCGCATTCCTTAAGGATCCACACCCGTTTAAAGTTGTAAGTTCTTTAATATTTTTCATTATTTTTGTATTGATTAGAGTTATTTCAGTTTTATTTAAATATAGTTGTGAATTTAATTTTAGAATATGTAATTTTGCATATTCAAAATTTGAACGATATTAAACTTAAAATTTTCAATTTGAGGAATTGAAAGTGTTGAATTAATTTGTGATTATTAGTATTAATTGTCTATAATACCTTTTATCATATACTTATCTCATACTCTCTCACATCTGTAATATTTTCTCATGAGGAGTAATTTTAAAAATATTATGGTTAATTCTCCTAGATTATATAAAATGTCAAATAATTTTAAAAAAATAAAATAATCTAAAACGTCATATATTATGAGATAAATAGAATATTATTTAGAAGTAGCAGTAGTTAGTCGAGAAGAATAATGTGAACTCCAAATAGAAAAGGTAAGAAAGAAAAAGAAAAAGTAAAGGGAAAGAAATGATAGAAATTAGTAATTACTAAAATCAGGAACCCCGTGTTCTCTTAACTAAGATTTCACACCAAGCTTTCTAGACAGTGACGGACTAACCAGATTTTTAGCATTGCCAATAATTTTTCATCTCCCCATTCCTCTTGGTTGTACATTCTTGGATTTTCTAACAAGTTTGAAAATAACTCTTCTTTTTTTTGGGTGTTGTTTTCTCATGTCCAAAAAATGAAGAATTTAGTTTGATTCAACGTGTTTGTATAAACGACCAACATTAAAGTCATAATATTGTCATTAAAATAAAAATAATTTTATTTGATATAAATATTTTATTAATCATGTATCATAGTTCTGTGTGCTTATAATATACTCCATTTGTCCTTTAATATATGTCGTTTTAGAGTTGTTCTCAAATATTAAAAAAATAATTGTATAATATTAAATATAATAACAATTGTCTATATTGTTCTTGTATTAAAAATGTTATTTATTGGGTGAGGAAAAATAGTGAGAGAATCAAAGTTATATTTAATACTTGGATTAATATTAAAAATTAAATAATTAATACTTAATTAAAATTTTCAAACGATAAATCTTAAGAGATAAAAATATTTATCTAAAATGACATTTAAAAAGTGACGGAAGAAATACAAAATAGTATATGAAATTTTAATTCATATATGAAATAAAACTTGATGCTTAATTATAGTATATGATATCAACATCATTTAAATTGAAGAAAGCATCGTACTTTATATAATTTGACTTTTACCTTTTCTTTTCTACTTTTTAAGTGAGTGGGTATAATTAATTTGCCATTAATACAGTTATCAGGACCGGTGTTTTAATATTAGCTATTACTACGATATAATCACGCCCGTGAATTCATGATAACTTTTGACTTTTGGATTAATAATTATAAGCATAACTATCTCATCCGCTCAACAATGACTTTTAATTAAATTAAAGGCAAAAAGTGAATTTTTAAATTTTTTTCATTTTGAGAAATGTCTTCTCAATTTTTTAATTAGGGGATTAAACTTTTATTTTATTTTTTACTTTAAAGATTGTCTTCTCAATTTTTTCAATTAGGAGATTAAACTTTTAAATTTTTTTACTTTGAGGATTATTTTCTCATTTTTTTTTCATTAGAGGATTAAACTTTTATTTTTTTATGATTACGTCTAATTGATAGTGACACGTCAGAAAATTGATGACATGATAGTGACAAGTGACTAAAAAAATACTTATATATAATATTGAGTCTCATTTTAACGTTTATTCAATTAATTTTTTGTATCAAAAAGATAAATACAGGATCATTATTAATTTTAAAGTAAATTATTATTATAATTTTAATATAAAATCAATTTTAATTTTTTAAAGTAAATTTAATGATAATTTTACTCTTTTGGTAGAATATTAATTTTGAAAATTTAATTTATTGGTATATTTAATTTTTTAAACTAAATTTAATAAAAAAAATTTAAGTAAAATTAATAATGATCTTATATTTATCCTTTTTGGTACAAAAAGTTAATTGAATAAATGTTAAATGAGACTCAATATTACACATAAGTATTTTTTAGTCATGTGTCGATGTTATGTCGTCAATTTTCTAATGTGACATTATCAATTTAGAAGTAATCGAAATTTTTTAAAAGATTAATCCTCTTATGAAAAAAATTGAGAAGACAACCTTCAAAGTAGAAAGAAATTAAAAGTTTAATACTCTGATTGAAAAAAATTAAGAAGACAATCCTCAAAGTGAAAAACAATTAAAATTTAATCCCCCAATTAAAAAAATTGAGAAGATAATTTCCAATATAAAAAAACATTAAAAGTTCATGATATTAATCTATATTTAGGCCTAAATTAAATGATATAAGCTAAAATGAGTCTCATAGTAAAGTAGAAAGGCAAACAATGACATAAAACAAAAATCTAATAGAAGGATAAAATAAAAAATTTAGTTTAAATAACAGATGCGAAAGAATAGTAATATACAAAGTAATTTTTTTTAAAAAAATATGTATAGAATAATACATACAAAAAAGAAGAAAAAAAGAGGGCTAAAAAGAAAACAAATAAGAAAAGTTGATAGTTTAACACTCTGTTTTTGAGTTTTAAAATGGACAGGAAAAAAAAAGAAATGGACGGAAAATTTAAGTTTTTTTTCAATTCCTATGTTTCTGAGTTTTTTAATTAAAGGAAAAGAAAAAAAATGGATAGAAATTTGGTCACTTTTTCTGTCAAAGTTTTTCATCCAAAATTGGCGATAAAAAGAAATTCGAATAAGTAATATTTTTATAATTTTTATATTATCCTCAACTTTCAATATAATAAATTTTAAATTACAACACATGTCCCCAATTTTTTTTTATCTACTAAACCTATTTGTTTTTGTAAGACCCCAAATTTTATGAATAAGATTTAATTTTTTTATATATTATTTTAAAATAGTAAGGTGTTGATTTGATAAATGTGATAAGTTATGGGTGAAATGTGCAAAGTTTATAAAATACGCAAGTGGTTATAAAATATTCGTTGTGTCGGGGAATATTCGTTTGTTAGAGGAATATTCTTTTTATCGAATAATATTTGTACGACGGCGCAGTCATTGGTGGACCCCACAACGGAATAAATGTCGAATATAGAAAGCGACAGAAGTAACCTTTTATAAAAATAACGGTAAAACTGTTACCGTTAGTACTGTTGAAATATCCGGTGGTTAAAATACAGTAATACGCAGTATTGCACGGTAGCACACGGTCTTGCACAGTATTTAGAATTATTGATTCTTACGTAGGAAGGCACTTACTCAATTATTGTTACAGTAATTACTGTTTAATATTTTATATTATTGATTCAATAATTGCATAATATTTTATTGGTTCAATATTTGCTACGTTGATATTTTATATCAATAAGTGCTACTTTGCTATTTTATATTATTGATTCAATAATTGTCATTGCACATTATTTTAAATTATCAAATTAATAATTCATATTATTTGAATAATATTATTAGATAGTATTATTGGCAATATCTAAGAAAGTTCTGTCTAGGAAAGGGGTTGATTAATTGCGCGCCATTAAAGAAGAAATTCTTATCGGAAGGCCCCCTCTTTTTCATGGGAACGACCTGCTTGTCAATATTGTAGTTCTGTAACATTATTTATGAATAATTAATTTTTGATATATATGATAAGAAAATATTTATTCAATGTGGATTTAAACGGAGAAATTTTTAACATGTGACATTTGTTGAAAGTTGATATTTTATCTTGTCTGATAAAATAATTCATTCAGATATATTATTATAATATTACATTATAGTAGTATGATGTGATTATATAATAGTATGATTTTTATAATTTGAATGGTAACATTATTATAGTAAATTCATGGTATAAAAGTTAAACGAGGTGGAAGAATACAAATTGAATTTGAACTCTTATGATGCAAATAATAATGTCATCGGAGCGATGAGGTAAGCAATGATGTCATCGGAGCGATGAGGTAAGCAATGATGTCATAGATCGATGATGTAAGCGATGATGTCATAAATTATGGCGAAAAGACTATTTTACCCGTACTCTGCCGAGTCTATAAATAGAAGCTCATTTCTTCATTATTTCTCACCAATTCACTAAAGTTATAGAGAGAGAAAGTATAGAGAGAATAAGAGAAAAAGAAGAAGAGTATTCTGCAATTACACTAATGCAGTCTCCAAATTTTAAGGTAAGGGGTATTATTTCTTTTGTATTCATGAAGAGAGTTATTTTCTTTCAATACTCGTAAAGGTTGTTATTCCATTCTTTATTATTCTGTTGGAATAACCTGTCTACGCGGACTACCGCATGCATGGTGAAATCCTGTTGTTATTCTATTCTTTATTATTCTGTGGGAATAACCTGTCTACGCGGACTACCGCATGTCTGGTGAATTACCTTTCGTATTCATTTGTTATTAAATTATGAAAATAATCTGTCTGAGCGGACTACTACTTGACGGGTGAAAATTCAATTGTAGTTCGTATATTATTTCATTTCAGATTCCTAACTCTAAACTTACTACGGTAAGTATTGCTTCTATAATTCCTGAAATGATCAGATATTACTTGAGTTTTGCGCATCATATAATATTATTTCACTGAAATATTGGTCTGAACTTTCTTGTGAAATTTTTATCTTTTCATATCGAGTTACTATTCATAAATTACTATTCACGAGTTACTATTCATGGTTAAAAAATATATTTTTTTTCCTTCCAAATCATCTTTGATTGGATCCAGGTTTTGATTTTTATTCTTGAACTCTGGATAAATTCTCTAATATTTGTCCTTTATCTCACTGAATCCGTTATTCGTATTATTTTTCATCATCCTCAGTTCTAAATGGTGATATAACTGAATATCTTTGGCCTGTAATGCAAAGATGTATAATTATGTGATGAATATCTTTGGCCTGTAGTGCAAAGATGAATGATTACCTGATGAATATCTTTGGCCCGTAATGCAAAGATAGGTGTTGAGATGAACACGACCAACTGGTGATACAAATGAATATCTTTGACCCATAGTGCAAAGATGAATATTTGGTTCGAGATGTATATTGATTGATGTTACAGGGATAAAATATTGATGATGGACTTTTAAATTATAGAAGATAATAGATTTCATTCTCTACTTAACTTTTCTAATGAATTGTTATTTTCGCTGCAGTTGTTGATCTAAAACTTATTGCCCATTATATTTTATCTGATTTGTTGAAGACTAACGATAATTTATTTTTCATTATCTTAGTCATAATATTTTTTACTGGGCTAGTTGAGCTCATCCTTTTCTTCTATTGTTCTCTTCAAGAAATGAGAATATCGCGGGTACTAGTCGGGGAATGGAGTGATGGTCCGAGTTAGAGCTGTAGAAGTTCTCATTATTTTTTTTATTTAAAATAGTGTGATAATAAATATAATGAGGACTTAGTTTGAATGTTAATATTTTCTACATGTCTGTATTGACACTCACAGTTGTGTGGTCGTATTTTGCACAACCGTGTGATATGAAAGATTGTATTTGAATTTTATTGAGTGTATTTGACGATTCAAAATGGGTTGAGTATTGAACTTATTTTGGGGGCGTCACATTTTTTATCTACTAAACCTAAGTTGATAAAGAGAAAGAGACTTTTTGGCATGAACCACTTCTTTGTTGCCGCCTTTGCTTATCTGTTTTACCTTATCTTGAATATCGTCTTTTTATTGCAATTTCCTTGTAAAGAATTCATATGGAGTATAAGTTATGATTAGTGTAATGATTTTCCTTTTCTGAATCTTAAATAATTGATTGCAATTAAACATGTTAATATTAGTGACTTGAATGCTTTTTGCAAATATGTTATTTAAATAATTTACGTTGTACATATTTAAACTAGAACATTTTATTGTAGTTATAATTGCTATGCCTATCAGACCATATTTTAAACTAATTTATTACTATTAGATTGTCTCTATATAGATAGTCTATTAGATTGAATAATCTCCGTTAGTATTAATAATACAGATTATGTTTGATGACTTTTAGGTATGGTATAACAATAACTTTGTAGAGGTAGTTTTTGTTTAACATTTATTTGGATATTTGTATTTGATTATGAAATTTTTTCTTTGTTTAAATTTATCTTGTATATTTTTATTCATGGTTCAATGGTTATAATTAATAGAAGGGTAAATTTGTAAAAGTGATATTTTTCTTTTCTTTTCATTGGGACTAAAAAACGCAAGAAAAGAAAATTTTTAAATTTTTTATTTTTTTCTATTAAAAACTCAGAAACAATACAAAGGAAAACTTCAAGTTTTTTATTCTTTTGTTTTCTGTTCTAATTTAAGTTTTCTATTCTTTTTCTTTCCCGTCCAAAACTCAGAAACAGAGTGTAAGAGAGGAATTTATTTAATTTTCTCTTTCCTTTTCTCAAAATAAAACTCGTTAGGTAGAGTACATGTTATTGGAAGAATTTAGTAAATCTATCTATCATTCATCATATGTATTCTCTGCTTCCCGAGTGCATTATAAAAAAAAGAAGAAAAAAAGAAACAAGTGGAATGGAGGTTCACCTATGAATTACTTCATTCTAATTTTTTCTTTACTTTTATAATGCATTCGGAAAGGAGGAAATAAATATGATGTATTCATAAATTGGAGGGGCACTAGCTCTGTCCAGCACTCGAACAACCACCCAAAGTTGAAGGTAAGACAGAAAAAGAAAAAGTCGAACTTAATTAGTGGAACTTTCTATTTACTTTCTTGAAAGCATCTAATACTGTTGCAGGATATATATTTGATAGAAAGAGGATGGGAACAATTGGAGCCCAACCTTAGCTGGATACTCGAGTATTTAAACTATATTCATTTAAAAATCATAATCAATTATCTTTTATTAGAAAAAATTGGCTAATGATACTCTTTTTTATGTTTTCTCATGGTAAAAAAAAAAACTCTTTTTCAGAAATGGAGGAAGTACTCGTATTTTTTGTGGAGCATTATATACACGTCGATAGATATGTGACAAAGTTGAATTGCGAGCAACATGTAAACTTACGCGACAAATATGTGATGAAGTTAGATTACGTGTAAGTTTATGCGATAAAATAAAATAAATTAGGATGAGTTCATTCTTGATTTTTACCTATCATAACTCATATATACACATACGTCGCAATTATAATTCGGTTGAAAATTCTTGCAATATATATAGTCGGACTTTATTTTTATTCCAAATATAAATGGTACCTCATACGAGGTACGAACTAGTTTATATAAATTTTTTTCACAAATATTTGATAATTTTTTATTGACGTATATTTATCATTTTTCATTGACATTAACATATATAATATTGAAGATAATTTTGGTCAACATATTCTATAACAATTAAAGAAAATTTAATTACTTTTATTACTAAGAGATTAAAATTACAATTAATTTTCAAAAAGAAACTTTCTATATTTCTACGTTCACAATTTGAGGAAAATTAATTACATTATTCTATTTTAAAGTTACATATGACTTTTAGTAATTTAAGTATAAACTTTATATGTTCTTCCTGCATGATTTAAGAAAAAATAATTACAATTATTAGTTATTGTATGAAATATAATAGTGACCATTAACTCGTGACCACCCGAATTAACTCATTCCAATGGATAAGTTAACTTGGATGTTTATGGGTATGATTGTCGGTCGTAGACTCGTAGGGTGTAAATCAGTCGAATCTGAACGAACACTCTACTACTCAGATTTGACTCGACTCGAAAAAATTGAGCTCAAATTCGATTCGGATTCGATAACAACTTTCTAATTTTACTCTATATTGACTCGAAATATTACTCGGATTTACTTAACTTGCAAGTATTCGACTCGTTTACAAAGCCAGTTACTCGTGAGCCTTCAAAACGAGTTTTGAATATGATTTGTCTCACTTGAATTTAAACCACCATATATTCAACTTATTACTGACTAATGTTTATATATAAAAGTTTTTCACTTTTATTTATGTAAGGAAATTACAAATAATGTAATACAAATTGACAATCAATTTATTGATTTATTCAAGTACAAGCTTACATAATTATATACTACATTTATTAAATTATAAAGACTAATACAAATATCACATATTTAGCTTATTAGTATAGATCAGATCAATATTCGAATATGATCCATCAAGCAGGTATCGAGTATGGTTCATGTAAAAAATAAAATACTCAGACCCTAATCTGAGCGAAAAATTGGTATGCTCGAATTCGACTTGTGTATCATTAAACAGAAAAAGAGTATGAATCGGATTCAACTCGGATCAACTTCAAATTCGAGTTTTGAATCATATTTTTGAGTCAATCGAGCTGTGGATTATATTTTTGAGTCAATCTCGAGTCAAATACCGATCTACTCTGTGACACTCCCGAATCCAGGTCCTCTGACCCCGGTCCGGTCGCCATGAAACAATACTAACATCCACCTTTAAGTAACATACGATAACTAAAATGCGAAATCTAATAACGTACGTCGTTCATTCAAAAGGTGTTACTAGTCCCAAGATTTGATAACCTTAATACATCAATACAAACATATCCTAGAATAAACATTAGGGTTCATATTTCATTAACAGTAATTAAACAAATCATAAAGACAAAGTTTACTCCTTGCAAACCATCCTATATCTTTCCTTTACCCTTGTCCTTCCCTTAGGGCTCGGACTTAAATGCAATATAAGTCATGATATAGCAAGAATGAGCAACAAGTTTGCTCAGCAAGTTTAAATACAACAATAAAGGATATATCATGATGAATGAAAAAATATCTGACAATGATTTCAACAAAATGAATATCTTAAAAATTAAACAATATAAATGTTAGAATGATTCAATAATCTGTATGATTCAATACTATGAATATCTGTATGATTCAACGATATGAATATCTGTAAGGTTCAACAACCTACATGATTCAACACTATGAATATCTGAAAGATTCAATAATCTGACTATTAAAAACAAAGATAATAATTGCCTTTAGAATGACTGATAGTTGAGTAAACTTTGAACTATAACTTTCCAATGGGTTCAATAGCTAATTGACCTTTTTTGGATTACTGGCTTCTGGTTACAGAAACTTAGTACCTCGAGGAGATCAGCCTCGGGTACAACGTGAATATGCATAACACTTATAGCTGCTTACTCGTATCATATATATTAGATATCTGGGCACACTCCTACATATGAGGGGTGTTCTGTTCCGTCTAAGAATCCTGACCATCAATTGGTTTGGATAGCTTTAAAGAAAACTTCATACACTAGTCTAACCGAGCAAAGGTTCAGACTCTTATTGACATAGTTCAAGAAATTTAGAACCTTGAATAATGTACAAGTCCAGGACTGTACGAGCTCAAATGCACTAGGTGCGGACATTAATAATATCAATGTGGAATAATTAATAAGTAATTAAACCACTAAATAACATGCTTGGAAATAAAGTTCAAGCAATTAAGTAAACAACTTTCGATTCAACAATAACATACTCAATACAATATGAGAAGGATAGAGAACTTGCACAAAGTGAAGTTTAGAATTTGCACAATATATGAATTTGTGTAAGTTCGGGGAACTTGCACAATACTCACTGTGTGAAGTTCGGAGAACTTACACGATAATAGATTCCTTTGATAAAATAAATGCATAGGCTTAGACACTTACAATATCAAAGAGTGAAATTCGGGGAATTTCACCATAATAGATCCCTTGCATAAAGTAAATGCATAAGTTAGGACATTTACTTACAACATTCTTTGAGTAAAGTAAACACAAAGATAAGATACTTGCACAATATATGAGTTTGTATAAGTTTAGAGAACTTGCATAATAAAGAAATGAAGTTCGGGAACTTGCAAAATAACCAAAGTGTAAAGTTCGGGGAACTTTCACAATACTCAAAATGTGAAGTTCGGAGAACTTTCACAATAACCAAAGTGTGAAGTTCGAGGAACTTTCACAATACTCAAAGTGTGAAGTTCGAGGAACTTTTACAATACTCAAAGTGTGAAGTTCGGGGAACTTGCACAATACAATAATAATCTGCTCAATACAATATGAGAAGGATAAAAAACTTTCACCAAAAATAAGTGAAGTTTAGAAACTCGCTTACACGGTTCATTGAATAAGGTAATACAAAAATTTAGAATACTTGCACAATAGGGTCCGGATACTTGTACAATAAATAAGTATAAGTCAAGAAAAACTTGCTCAAATAAAAGAGTAGTTCAGAAAAACTTGTAATATAATAATACCATGCTCAATATAAATTTAAGTAAAGTTAGGGAGACTTGCCTGATTGCTCAGCTACAATTAATTATAGCTTTAATAAAACTGCGTTGGAATGACCTAACATTAACAAGTCGGCCTTTCAATTAGCATGTATAAACTAATATAAGTCTACACTTACAAGAATCTGATCATTATATAATTATATCACATAGTTCACGTAAGTTAATCTAATCCTGTCTTAGATTTAATAACTTTAGATCACTTAGTTTCTATGCGTCAATATAGGCTTGAACACATAGCACTTCCAGTTATTGATATAAATCAACACACATGCTTATCAAGTTTATCTAACTCAAGTCGAAAGCTAATATGTTCATTCTATGTTCACTTCAAGACCACATGTTTTTATGTCGGACATTCACATACTTTAAACCATATAAGTTCATGCTTCAAGATTGGTTACTAAAGTCATGTTATCACATAACAAGGTCAAACAATACTTAAGTAGTTATGCTTGTGCGTATACTACAAGTGTACACTTTAATCGTCATAACTCATGCCTTAGGAATCCACTTTCTATGAGTATGCGTGCATAGTTGAAATCTGTGTTTAACCAAGTGCGATTCATGTTAATATGTCTATAGGCTTAATGACATCCTAATAAACATGCTTGCATGATCATAATATAATTCACATAGTAATCAATGCTATTTCACATTCTAAGTTTCTATTACAAGGTACACCAAGTTAAAAAGACAACACAGTACATGTAAAGTATCTCGTAACCGTTACTCACATGTATTAGAATGAATACAATAAGTTACATACATGTATTTAAGTGGTCACAATCTAAAAGACACAAGTCTTGGTTAAGTTCACTTTGAAAGTCTTAAGTTTCTCCTTTGAAAACGTCTTAACTTACGATCAAGTATACTAGTATGTTCTATCACATTAGTCTTAGTTCTCATGTTTATATAGAACACATGATCATGATAATGAAATTAGGATTCATTCATGCTACGTATACGTCAAAGTTCACATTTAAAACTTATGTTGTTGTTAGTAACGTTCACTAATGAGTTCAATATGTTAAAGCTTCATTATGAATCATATAAACACAAGTTAATGGGTTGTTCATGCATTTCTTAACCATACTACTACGCTCGCAAAAATCAGAATAGTAACATGGCATAACATGTCAAGGTTTGCGTTTTAAAACTTACATTTTTGTTAGGAACGTGCATTAGTAAGGTTCATATGATCACATTTCATTATGGAACCTATATACGCGAGTTAGCATGCTCCTCATACATCTTTAAATCATACTAATATACTTGCAAAGTCAGAACACTAACATGCTTCATATATGTTAACATTCGTTCATGAAATCTTAAGTTTTATTTCAAAACCATAAGTGATATGTCAACCATGTGTATCATCATTATTATGCCTATTTAATTACTTGTATATACTCCTATAAGTGTATTAAGTTAGTCCACATGCCTGCTCTAAGGGATAGTACATGATAGCATAACAGGTGCTGCAACAGAAATCGAAAAACTCAGAACAGGCACTGGCGCAGCTGCGCCGCTGGCCAGTGCAATACTGGCTCAGCTGCGCAGGCTGGCGGCCAGGCCAGGAGCTTGCAGTTTCGGCAGATTCCTTTAGCTCATCTCAGAAAACGATTACGAATTCGATTCTATTGTAGCCATGAAATAGTTCTAGTAAACTTATATAATCATATAGCACTTAATAACTATACTCCACAATTCTATTACCTAAACCATGAACAATTCAAGATTTCAACAATTTTAGAAAATTAACAGAGAATGAAGAACTTGAATGAAATTGGATATACCTCTGATATGGAATGCACTAGTTCTTGCTGCTAAACCAATTCTTCCTCACTGATATCTCTTACACTTATATTCGTTATATGAAAATCTCAGTAAAATGAGAAGGAAGATAGTTCTATATATATAACCAATTCAATACACGGTTTCAAGCTTTGTTCACCAAATCAAAATAAAGGATTGCTAGAATATACAATGGCTAAGAAGAAGTTGGTGGGAGTTGGTGATTACAATCATGGAAACCACTCCCCCATACTCATTAGCTATGACTTGTTGAAGAAAATGAGGAGAAGTAGAGTAGTGTAGGATTTTCGGCACATAAACGCGGAAATTAAAATTTTCTGAAACCCTAAAACAGGATCCATGCGAAAAACATATTAATTCAGAGGTTAAAATTTGTTTTACCGATTATTCAAGCCTGAACGGAGACGATGGAGATTCTGGAACTGCTTCGAATCCTCAACGCAATCCAACGGAACTGCCCCTCTACGGTATCCACACGAACGTCCCGCGAATCGTCACACGATCTGCAGCAAGGAAAGCTGCGGTACTAGCCGCCAAGGATCTGGACTTTCAAAATTTTTCTCTCTAGTCTCTCTCTAAGAGCGGCTAGGGTTTTGATATTGATAATACCCTAAACGGCTGATATATCATATATATAGCAGTTAAAGGAATTAACAAAAACCTAATCCAATTAGAAAAATAAAATCCGAATTTATATATATATATATATATAATATCTTAATTAAGTCTTACTTAATTAATATACATATATATATACAAATTATCCTATTAATTTAAATTCATAATTTAAATACTATCAATCATATTGATATATTTAAATCCATACAATTTAAATTAATTCCCTTTTAATTACGTTCTAAGTGTGTGACCCTATAGGTTATTATTATGTTGGCAATAATTTTAAAATCATATTATAAACAGTGAGCGGCATCTAATAATGCATCACTGCTACCCAAATAATAATAAGATCGGTGATTCGATACAACCTTTTCGTGACCAATGTTTCAATGTAATTTAATCCTTTTAACCTTGACATCCTAGATTAAACTCGAGGTATGGAATGTGTCATCTTCTTCATAATTTAATCTAAGTTTTCTTGATCGGTGAGTAGACTATATGAAATAAATCACTATTTGAGCATGACCATGCATTTCATAGTCCTACTCAATCAAGAGGCCTATGGATATCACCCCTAATATATAGGAGGGTTAAATTCCATCTAGATCACTCATATTCTTCACACGATTCATGATGTACCCAATAATCACCTTTATCGTCCACCCTATTAAAGGTGGCCTTTGATGATATCAAGAACAATAAATTCTCGTGTAGTAATATAGTGATTTCAGGTCGGAGGATCATTACATCATTGTCACTATGAGAATTGCTTATGACACTTTGCATAATGCTCCACATAGAATTCTCATGGTGGGTCTGTCCGGTACATTGTTCTCTAACATGTACCTATGCATTGACTCAATATCTCATATATTTATGACCAATGAGATTTGGCCATCAGTCAATCCACATACTAGTCTCAATGTATCATTGTTGTCCCATTAATAATGACACTCGACTAGGGACATTTAAGAGTAATGATACTAATTGTAATTATATGATCTCATGTTCAAGTCACATACTTGAAGCCATATAATTTGTATCACTATTCTAAGGACTTTTATTATGTTAACATTTATATAACGCAGTAAATAAAACCATAATAAAATAATTCATTTATTCAATCAAATATAATATCAAAAATGTTTAAGCAATTACATCAAAGAATTAGCCTCTAGGACATAAACTCTAACAAGTAGCTAGGCATGTGGGTGTTTCACGTGAAGGAGAAGAAGCTGGGCTCTCATATAGGGACAATTCTCAGCAACTAACAATTGGGTGCATATCATGCATGACCAGTACATAGCTTATATTAACTACACTTAGATAATATATATACACATAGTATATACATAGGTTATAAATAATGTATACACAATTTATTTCATATAACATAGGTTATAATAATTTAAAGGGCATACAATATAATTCCTAATTACAAGGTATCAAGTAGTGTACATACATATAATCCATGTACATTATATAAACACCAAATATCAAGAAATTGGGTATTATTATAATAATAACTGTTATTATAATAGCTTACTGAAAGTATTATCAATTAATAATGTTTATTGATATTAATGTATGGTGATAGGGTATTCATAAAAGTTTTTTCTACACACATCATGTAACTTTACTAATATAAATAAATCTTACTATATAATATATAGACATATTAATATGCCACCTTATACTATATAATATATAGTTTACTGCCATTAATATAACACATGCTTGTATAAAATAATTTAACCAAGTAAATATAATATTATTATATTAATCTCTTACTCATTCATAATAATAATTAATCATCACATTATCAACTAATTACTCCCAATTGAAATTAATCAAATACGATTAAATCTCTACACTATATTCACGTAATTTGAATATATAATTTACTAACACTTTTATCAATATTCTGATATAAAAGTCTCAGGGTTAATCTACTAATTTAAATAACCATTAGTGATTCTCTTTAATAAAAATTCTAGCATTTATTCGCATAGGTTTAATTCATATAAGCACATAACCACATAAGGTTTAAATAAGTTTGAAAAATTAACTCCTAAAAATTTTAAATCACATATAAAATTAATAAGGAGCTTAAAATTTCTGGTCGTTACATACTCAGGTCGATTTACACCCCTAGTTGGTCGTTCTTTTATATATAAGGTATAGATTTTTGAATCAACATATTCTATCTCAATTAAAGAGAATTTAATTATTTTAATACTTAGTGACTAAAATTACAATTAGTTTTCAAGATGGAAATTTTCATATTTAAACGTTCACAATTTGAGGAAAATTAATTACATTATTCGATTTTAAAATTGCATATAACTTTTAATATTTTAAAAAGAAACATTTCATATACTTATTGCATGATTCAAGAAAAATTAATTGTAATTATTAGTTATCGTATTAAATGTAACATTGACCGTTCGAATTAACTCGTGACTATCTGAGTTAACTCATTCTAATGAATGAGTTAATTCGGATGGTGAATATGATTGTTGTTCGTGTTTTAATAGATAACAAGTTTGGAACCCGTGCGAGACACGAGCTATATATCTTTTTTATATATTTTTTATTTATCAAAACAATTCAATAGTAAGTTCCTCTTTTATATTATTATTATTATTATTATTTGGTATATATATATATATACACCAAATTATAATTATTTTCATTGAATTTGAACATTTATTATTATAATTATGTAATTTGTATTTGAGAATTATAAGTTAATTTCTAAATTATATATAATATATATATATATATATGCCA
Source organism: Panax stipuleanatus (assembly GCA_020205555.1). NCBI lineage: Eukaryota > Viridiplantae > Streptophyta > Magnoliopsida > Apiales > Araliaceae > Panax > Panax stipuleanatus. Next base: position 164,034,346 of record CM035115.1, on the reverse strand, counting down.
TTATATATATATGACATTAATTTTTTTTATGACTTTTCTTTTATTTAATTGTGAGATTCCTGCATACATTAATACATATAACATGTATATATATCAAATTATAATTATATATATTCATTGAATTTGAATATGTATTATTATAATTATCTAGTTTGTATTTGATAATTATAATTTAATGTCTAAATTACCCTTAAAATGATCAACTAAATAAATTTGGATAAGATCTTTTTCAGACTTATTATATACTTGTATTGATTGATAAGACAAAGTGACATAGATATAAAAGAAATTATAATATTTTATATCACATCGAAACTAATATGACTTAATAAAATATGGTTAGAATAGTAAATTGAACTTTATTACAGTTTAAGTACACGAAATTGCTAGTATTACCTAACTTAATAAACTTTTAAAAGAAATTAATTTGACCCGAATTATGTCTCAAATATGTAAATAAAAAAAGGCTTAAATATGAATTATTACTCTGAACTATAGGCCATATTCTACTTCGGTGATCAAAGTTTTAATTTTTTTAATTAGGTGATTGAACTATCAATTTTTTTCAATTTGTTCAATTGAGGTTGCCACGTCAGAAATTGCTGACGTGGCTATCTGAATGGGGCCATAGGAAGCTTATGTGTATTTAAATAATAATATTTTCATTATTTTATTAATTTAAATTATTTGGGCAAGGATAAATTTGGCAAATCATTTTTTATTCTCTATTCAAACAAAATGAAATCAATTCTTCATCCCAATCCGATTCCAATTCATCTGCATCATTCACGGAAACAATATCCATTCTTTCCTAACAATTATCTCTCATCTTTCAACTATAAACACACTGATCTCGTTTTTTTAATTAAAAAAATAATGCAAGAAAATTGCAATTTTGATTCTGATGATTTTTCCCTTCTTGAATTGATTAGTTGTCACCTACTGGAGGACCGACACTATTGTAGTCAAGTCTGAACCTGAAATTAAGACTACCTTGTCAGAATTTGAAAACATTCAGGTAGTGCAGCCAAAGATAAAGGCAGAGGAGATGGCGGTGACGACCGTGGGGGAAGTTTGCAGCGGAGATTAGGGATCCGACGAAGAACGGGACCCGTGTTTGGCTAGGCACATTTTAGACACCACTTTCACCAAAGTTGACCATAGAGCAACAAAAAAGCAAATCGGGTCAAAAATGGAAGGGAACCCCAAAATCCGCAGCAGCCCAGTCACATCCATGGATGCCGACGAACTGATTATCGGAGATTAGAACAAAAAAATCAATAAATTAGATTCTGAGCTTTAGAAATCAAATCTGATAAATTTGATTAAACTCAATATTTCGCAGCCACAAACAAATAGAACCACAATTTTAAACTACAAATCAGCCGATAAAACACCATGATTTCTAACCACAAGGTTAGAAAATCCAAATCGATAGATCCTGTGATAAACGCCGACTATGACTGGAGAAATTTTTGATTCTGAGACCATAGGTTTTTTTTGGATCGAAGTTGGGACTTTCATCGATTTGTTATGATTTTGATCTGAGATGGTATAAATTTTGATTTTCTGAGCCCTAGGGTTTTACCGATTGAAAGAGAGGGGAGGGAGATTTTTTGCCGATCGATGAAGAAGGAGTTTTGTTAGATTTGTTTTGTTTTAATAGAAAATAAAAAATAATTTGTCAAATTTACCCCTACTTAAACATTTTAATTTAACAAATGGTGAAAAAATTATTTTTTAAGACACATCAGCTGGTGATGGCTCCACTTCGAGGGCCACGTCAGCAATTTCTGACGTGGCAGCCTCAATTGAACAAATTATAAAAAATTGATAGCTCAATCACCTGATTGAAAAAATTGATACTTTGATTCCCGAAGTGGAATATGATCTATAGTTTAGGATAGTAATTCATATTTAAGTCATAAAAAAATAGGATTTGTTTTGGACACGTGACAGGGGGCACACAGCTTCTAGAGTCTAGACTTTGCCTACTCATCAATCATACTACTACTACTATTCTGAATCAGCAAATACTTGGCACGTGTTTGGCAAAAAAATAAAATAGATCTAAAAAAGCATTAAAAAAATAAATAAAACAATCGCGCCATAAATACGTCGAATCGGTGCTCTGTCGTCATCTCTTTCCAGAAATTTCTTTCATTTCCATATCATCTTCATTATTCTTATTCGCCTGCTTAAAAAGAGTCGAAGAGATTGGAAATTCCAAATACTTCAAGCAAGGAATTAAGCAAAAGCTCATCAACAATGGCGGCAGAGGAACCAGTAATGGTGTTTGGAATTGACGATAGCGAGCACAGCTTTTACGCTCTGGAGTGGACTCTCGCTCATTTCTTTACTCCAAACACTGCTGCTTTCAAGTTCTTTATTATTCACGCTAAACCTTCTCCGGCTACGGCCATCGGTATCGCCGGTCCCGGTAATTATTATTTTTTAATTTTTCTTCTTCTAATTTTTATATAAGTTCAGTTGGTAAAATTATTAGTACTGATTGGAAATTTCATTAATTGCAGGTCTGATCGATGTATTGCCGTCCATCGATAGTGATTTGAAGAAGATTGCTGCTAGGGTAATTGAAAAGGCTAAGGAGATTTGTGCTGCTAAATCAGTAAGTTTAATTTGGTTGGGTTTTTGCTCTTTTTAAAATTTTAAATTATGGAGTTATTGTTTGGGAAGTCGAAATGCCTTTTGAGTCTGCTAGAAAAATTCAATCAATTATTTATGGAGTACTATAACTTACAATTTTAAATGCGATTCTAAATTAGTTTGATACTTGTCACTCCAAAAATGAGAGTTCTATTTAACTTCGTAAAGTTTTCATTATTAATGTTGAAAAACTAAATTTTGTTATTTGTGGAAACATTTTTTATATGACTGAAATTTCTCCGTTCTATTTTGTCAAGGATGATAACTAAAACATTTACGAACACTAATAGTTCGTTCCTATGATTACTGGAAAATATATGTTTTTTTTACAATTAGCAAATACACTGTTAATGACCTCAGGGAGGTAATTATCCATTGTTTGTGGAGGTATTGCAAGAAATAGGGGATGACTGCAATATGATTTCTAGCTAAATATGTATGTGTGTGTAAGAGTTTATAACAGTTGGATAAGGAACAATTTTGTTAATAGGCTGGTTCAATTTGGATTGCATAATGTGTATCAGCCACCTGGTCTACTTTGGCTACAATATATTCTGTTTTCTGAGTTTTATCTCTGGTGATCTGCGTCACCGTATTCATGCAGTTGTTAAAATGTTAGCATTACATTTCCTTGTCTGTTATTTTGTATATTTGAAAGATACTTTCTTAAAACTGGAGCGAGTCTACTTTTATATTTGTTATCTCAATGTCTAGCATATAAAAGTGTTGTAATCAAATCTGTTTGAATATATCAACAAGATTTCTAGTTCTTTATATGTAAAATCCCTTTGAGGCTGAAGGGTAGAATCGCTGGCACATTTGCACTACCAAGCATCTTTCCTGAGTATTACAGTGTATTCTATGCAGGTGACTGATGTCATATTCGAAGTCGTGGAAGGCGATGCTAGGAATATTCTTTGCGAGGCTGTAGAGAAACTCCATGCCACTATGTTGGTTCTTGGTAATCACGGTTATGGCGCTATAAAAAGGTATAGCCTTTCCCCTCCTTGAAAAGATATACACCACTGAGTGCAGGCTCATAGCTTAGCGAGGCCTTCAAACACTCCCTTCGTCCCAAAACGGGTGCACTTGTAACATTTTAATTCATGATTAGATTTTCTGGCATACACTTGAAAATTAATTACTTCTTTTTAATCAGTAGTAACAGATATATTAACGCAATACTAAATGTTCTTGCAGGGCTGTGCTGGGCAGTGTAAGTGATTATTGTGCTCATCATGCTCACTGCACGGTGACAATTGTCAAGAGGCCTAAGATCAAACATTAAGCTACCTACCTATCATTTGCTTCAGAATAAATGAAGAAATATCTTGGTTGAATTTTCTGTTACTGTCTTTGGGCCTGAAGAATTGATTTGAAAATATAGAAGTTCTGTTGCTCCATTGTATCTTTACATTAAACAGTAGAGTCTTTGCTCAATTGGCCCTTGTATGTTTGGTTTTTGCACTGTTGTTACCTTAATTATTTATCTAAAATTGTGCGTGTAACTTTTGGCTATATCATCATCTAATTCTTTGCAAGGTGTCAAAAATGTATCAAGATCCAAGAGAGTTGGAAGAATGAGTATAAATTAAATAATTAGAAATTGCACAGGTTAAGGCTAAGGGAGTTGATTTGTGAAAAATCAGCTATAACTCAAAACCGTCAATGATATCTTACGTGATGGTTAAGGGAGTCATTAGTTCTCTAAGTTCAATTCTTGTTATTATATTTCCCTTGTGAAATGTTATTTTCCGTGGGACTTTATTTTTTTTCTTATTTGTGAGCTTATATCTCACCCATAGAGTGCTGAGTTTATTTAATATTGTTACTGAAAGATTGTTGAGATTGATTATTTTAGAGAAGAGATATTTTCACATAAAATTTTTATATTTTCACATGATTCCTCCCACATGAATAGTGCGTGAGTTTTACTTTCATGTGAGAGAGACTCGTGTAGAAATATAATTTTAACACGTGGAAACTTGTACTAATATATTCCTCTGTTAATCAAAAAAAAAAAAAGAGCAATAAATCAAAGCATATTAGACTAAAGAGTAGGTAAATTCTCGAGTTTTTGTAAATGTATTTCTATAATGTTAAAATAATTTCTTATAGTGAATTTGATTATTTTTTTTGCCATATTTTAAAAAAATATCATTACAAATACAATAAATTTCATAATCAACATAAAATATCTCATTCATAATTAAAATATCAATAAACTTTATATTAATGGTGAGAAAATTACATTCACTCAAGTGTGAGAACATAGCTCATACAATTACCATTGAAAAACATTATTTAGAGCATCAAATCTTAATTATTGTGCAAAGTTCTCAACTGGGTCAAGCTTCACAGAGCTGCCAAGGAGGCTTAAAAAGTCCGAGAGGAAGCCTATGGTGACGAGTGTAAATGAGCTTAAGCGCGAAGCTAGATTGGAAAAACACGAGAGGCTAATGGTCCGTGAGGTTACTTTAAGTGCTCCTGAAAATGGGTTTGCTCATCAGGTTATGGTTGATTTGTGTGGATTAAAATAGTTGGTAATTCTGTCTTGTGTAATGATTTAACTCTCTGTGCATCTTGTGTGGAGAGGTGCATGTAGGTGATCCACCTCATAAGATTAAAACGTGCAATGTTATTGGTAGCCTACCAAACAAGGAGCATGTTTGGGAGAAAGGGGGCCTTGAAAATGTTTTGCCTGTTGTTGTTGAATCCTTTCATCTGTATGATCGCATAGGGAGAGCTGTATCACACAATGAGCGGCTCCAAGTTGAGAGGATCCCAGCCAGCAATTATAGAATTGTGCGTTCAAGCAGGCGTGGACATATTTAACATTCTAATAGAGTTGCTGTTTCTTGCCTATGTTGGTGATTATAGATGGCAGATATGGGAGTACCCGCTAGAGTGGCTGAGGATGAGCCCAGGGATATTCATGTAGTGTACGAGGCACCCTTAAAGGATGTGCCGGTACAGGCTATGGCACCATACGAGTATGATGACAAGGATGAGATTGAGATTGAGATACCTAAAATTTTATTCATCTAATCAGTTGCCCATTACCATGACTGTCGCTATATGTCATTGGCGACGGCAACCCCGTCGCCATTACCCCGTCGACAATGACTATATTTTTTTTTGAATTTTTTTTTGAATTTTAAAATTTCCCTGTTCATTTACAAATATATACATATAACCTGTTATAAACTAATAAAAACCATCAAATAACAATCAAATATCATACGATATTATCATAACAATCAAATAGTAATCCAAATCAAATATATAGATCAACAATGGAGTACCCAACTAGGAGAAGAGAGTGGTAATTAACAATATATTTTTGTATGATAAGTAAGGAATATAGGATGAAATTCAATTGTTTCGATGATTTTTAGGCTCACAATGTTTAGAAGTAACAAGAGTGGGAGTTTGTGGGAGTAGAGGTATATTATATCCGAGAGAGGAGAGAAGATGATGAGAGATTGTATGAGATGTCGACATTCACCCTCTGGCAGGCAGGCAGGCAGGCAGGCAGGCAGGCAGTTCGGGGTATACAAAATTCGAGCGCTCTTCAAGCAAAGCCTTGTAGAAGGAAAGCATCAGGATTTAGTCATCCGAAGTTTGATGTTACTTTTATTATTATTATTATGCTTATGTTTGTAATGAAGTTTAAAAAATATTTTAAATTTATGTTTGGAACCAGGTCACTGGTATTTGGTTAGACATTTGGTTGTTGAAGTGTTTGTGACAGTTAATTAAGTTAATGGAGTAGCTGGATTTGGGTTGGTCCAAGTGACGGGATCTCTAATAAGTTTATTGGTGGACTGCATATCACCCACTCAGCCACCCCCTTCTTGGACATTCAAGAAAACAAGTGCCAAAACTTGGAACCCTGCCTACTTCTTGGACATGACAGACTGCCTCTGCTCCTACTTGCTGTTAATAATACATTAATATTCTCTATGTTCCACAAAAAGGTGAAATTGTGATACTAAGAATAAGAACATTACGTCATATTGAATGTTGTAATCTATAACACCTCGAGTTATACTGGTAAACCAAGTGGTCATGGGTATGACAATGTGATATAAAACATCGGGAACTCTTGTTGGGCTTGACTTTTTGTAACGCATATTAAGCTTTAAGCATACTACATCTAAATATAAAAATTTCAAAACGATGTTAAAGATGTGTGCCAAGTCAAATTGTTTTCTTATCCCAGGACTGGGGACTAGAGTACAGAATGCAGGTAGATAATTAACCCACGGGTTAATAGTGCAAAACGCACTCAAATCTTGACCTCAATTCTGAGTCTTAAAAACATGGCTGTTGACTTTCAAATTTTTGTTGACAAGGACGAGGGGTTATATTATTTGTACCAACTTTTTATTGATGGGATGGGATGGGATGGGATGGGATTTTCTTTGTGATCCTTACAACCACCAATCTCTTTAAATTATTTATACACTACAATTTGGTATTTATAGAATATTAAAACATATACAACAAAATATAATTATTAACTATTTTTTTGGTGAATTTTTATAATTTTTTTGAAGAACTCATACTATTACAATTCTATTCTATTTTACAGATACATTTCGGGAATTAATTAGGAGGATTCTAAAGAGAATTTACCTTAATATTTTTGAACAACTTTGTGATCGTGATCAAATAAATTAAAATTTGAAATAAATGTGGGTTAATATATCTAAATGCACTAAATTATGGGTTACTTAATCTAATTTAAATAGGGTCCTTTACATTACTATACAACAATTAGAAAGTGATTACAATAACAGTGCATTAATAAAATAATTATAAAACTAACGCAATTCACATTAATAAGGAAACTTAAAATTAAGGAGAAATAACTGCCATAATTAATAATTCAAATTCAAATATTTGGGATCTAACAACAAAAACAAATTCAAATTCAAATATTAAAATTCAAATCTTCATCTCCCTCACAGTAACCATCTCCTCCGCTACTCTTTTCGCGAATTTTCTTCTTCACAGGTTCCCGTTTTATTTTTGGTTGAAGAACCTGTTCATCCTCAGTTCCTCACCTTCATCGCGCTCATGGTTCCAACTACCTGATTGCTGGACATCCATAAGAGAATCTCCAGACGTGGCGATTTCCCCTTCTTTTAATTCATCAGGCTGACAGAATTAAAAAAAACAATAAGCAACATGTAGAAACCAATAATTCTAATGTAAAGCACTAACAAAGATGAAAAGAAACATACCAGCCTTTTCGAAAGAGACTTCAAGCACTAACAAGGATCAATTACATTGGTATGAAGGTTTGGTTACCTTGGTATGAAGCTTTGGTTATCAACTGTACTATGAAGGTAATCTAATAAAATTGAATTGGTAACCTAATAAAACTGAAATGGTTACCTTTGTATGAAGGTTTGGCTACCAATTGCATCACATTCAATAACCTAATAAAACTTAATTGGTTACCTTAGTCTGAAGGTTTGTCAACCAACTGCATGAAGGTTTGGCTACCAACTGCGTTACATTCAAAATAACTTGGTAACCTAATAAAACTGAATTGGTTACCTTGTTATGAAGGTTTGGCTATCAACTGCAATATGAAAAAACTGCAGGTTTGGAGGTGGATTGGTTACCTTGGTATGAAGATTTTGTTACCTTGGTATGAAGGTTTAGTTACCAACTGCACTATGAAAAAATTGCAGGTGTAGAGGTGGATTGATTACCTTGGTATGAAGTTTTGGTTACTTTGATATGAAAGTTTGGTAACCTTAGTATGAAGGTTTGGTTACCAACTGCACTATGAAGGTAACCTAATAAAACTGAATTGGTTACCTTGGTATGAAGGTTTGGCTACCAACTGCATGAAGATTTGGCTATCAACTGCATCACATTCAAAATAAATTGATAATCTAATAAAACTGAATTGGTTACCTTTGTACGAATGTTTGGTTACCTTGGTATGAAGGGTTGGTTACCTTGGTACGAAGGTTTGGTTACCAACTGCACTATGAAAAAACTACAGAAGTGGAGGTGGATTGGTTACCTTGGTATGAATGTTTGGTTACCTTGGTATAAATGTTTGGTTACCTTATTATGAAGGTTTAGTTACTTTGGTATGACTGTTTGGTTACTAACTGCACTATGAAAATTCTCTTAAGCCGCAACGGAGGACTTGTCTTGTGCAACCTTGGCATGCACCTCATTCTCATCCCTTTCCCCGAAATACCTCTCAAAAGCTCTCTAGAGAAACCAGGAGATCAAGAATCCAAACAGGTACAGGTAGTGTATAATGGGATGGTCAAAAAAAAAATGGGCCCAAACAATCATAGGCGGCTAAGCTTATATGGAAATGGGGGGCTACCTGTTGGTGATGGTTAGCACGTAGTACTAGTTGTTAAAGGAACGGGACCCACATATCAAATGTCGATCGTATGTGCTCTCTCCGTCCATACCAGTAACAAATCTTACCGAATTGATTAGGCTGCCATAAGAAATTTGCAACCGTGAGAAGGAAATTCGGCTGGGGTTCATCATCAGCAGGATCATAGATCGAATTTGAACCCTCCTCTTTTAATCCTCTTTCTGCTGAAACAAATATGGTAGCAGAGACAGAGAGAAGGAAAATGAAGGGGACATAGAGAGAGAAAGAAGGAAGTCGGAAGCATTGAGCGAGAGAGAGAGAGAGAGAGCTGTGAGAGATAGAGAATGGCGAGAGAGAGAGAATGAGGATAAGGCCGTTGCGAGAGACAGATAATGACGATTGACCCACCTAAATTAAAGGAATTTTAATTGCATTAATTTTGTAAATAAACATGAAAAAATGTGTTACTTTTATAATTGTTTTATCTATGTACTGTTTTTGTAATTATTTTTAAAAATGTACTGTAATATGTAATTGTTCCATCTAAATATACTAATGTTGGGGCATGATTATTTGGGCCCACATGATTCAGTGGGCCATGGTCAACTTGGAGGAAGTCTCCCCACATAGGAACCAGTTTGGGCATTAGAGATTTTTAACAATTTCATTTCTTTGAGGAGATTCAGTTCAATCCCATTAAGTAATTTGACCTAATAAAGAATCCTATTTTTATACTGACCTAATGAAGAATCCTATTTCCATATAGGGAGGGGAACGACATGTAGAGAAAGTGTAATCACTATAAATACAAGGCTGGTTATCAGGTACACACAATTCAAATACCTCTATTGTTAAACCTTGTTCAGGTAGAGCAATATTCTCTCTTTTTCAAAATTTCATTATCACGTTATTCTTATTAAATTAATAATTTATTATTTTTAAAAATAAAAATAAAATCAAAATATTTAGAAAGAGTGCAAAGTTGAAATTAACCCGACCGTCGCTCTAATATGATTATTATGTGATCGCTGAGTATAATATTCGGAACCACGTAATTGGACAGGTGGGCTATTAGATAGATAGAGAGACACAGAAATAATACTCCGTCCCTAAGAACAGATAGATAAGAATTAAGAACACAGATATTCCTTTTCATTCCCTTTTCCTCTGTTTCTTTGTCTGAAATTTCCAATTCTATCTCTCTAAAAATTTCCAATTTATTCGTATTTTCTCTCAAAGGTTTAGCTGGTTAATTGCATGTGGTGGGTTTTGATTTTATAAGATTAATTAATGGTGGGGTCTGTGGATGCTATGGATGATGCCAACGGCGAAAAGTCGTCGTCTTTATCATCGGTTTCTTGCTCTATTTGCCTCGATTTGGTGGTGGCCGATAATGGGGAAAGATCCATAGCAAAACTTCAATGCGGCCATGAATTCCATCTGGGTATATTTCTTTTTCTTTTTCATTTTCTTGTTTGTGGATTGATCATATATATGATTGGCCTTTTGAAAATGTAACCTTTTTTGTTTTTGTTAACCCAATTGATTGCTTGTGCATGCCACCATTCTTTTTCCCTTTCTTTGATCAGATATGCTTACGCATAAAATGGGTGTGTTTGTTTGTAACTATAGTCATTAAGTTTTAGGAGTAGTGTACTCTTTTTTAGATGAATGGGCAGTTAAAATCAATGTGGGTGTTTGAATTTTGTCTCCAATGGAAATTCTAGGTTTATTCCCTTTTTATAATTTGACTTTGTCAGACTAATGCTGATGAGATTATTTATCAAATTTTTTTGGCGCTCTAAGTATATATTTATTTGGTGGTAATATGGGATTTTGGATCAAGGGTAAAGATGCTTTGGTTGCGTGGAATGGATGCAAACAATTTATTGCAGTCAGTAAACAAAAATGTGGTTAGGGTAGTTAGAAGTGACACGTGATAGAAATGTAGTATGCGCTTATGCGGAGCTCATTGGGTAAGGTTATGATGAGATAATGGACAGTAAAAAGAGGCGTAATTACTTCTAAACTAGCACAAGACTGATTTTGGGTAAAGTGGTATAAAAATTTCCTTCACTAACTACAAAGTTGGTTCTGCCATTTTTGAATCGAGTTATATTTTGAAATGAGGAAATGGTGGTGGGGTTTGGGACTGATAGACGGCTGTCGTTATACTCTTCTTCATGAGTATATGGTTCAGCCATTATTAGATAGAGATTTGTTGTTCAGTGCGCTTTAAATGTCTAGAGGAGTATTGAAGGTTGAGTTTCCATATATATATATATATATATATATATGTGTGTGTGTGTGTGTGTGTGTGTGTGTGTATGTATATAAACGAGTAAAATTTTCATTAACCATCTCCCTTATAACTGTTAAGACGGAATAGCTTGTGTCACTTGGCTCAAAACCACAGGTCAGTTACTGTATCTTTTAGGACCACAGGTGGTCAACTGGAATTTTGGCTAAACAACATGTGGAAATTTGCATTTTACACTTGGTTTAATTTTGATCTGGTTGCATCTGTGGAGTGTCCACTTCAAAAATTGATTTCATGTTTTCCTTTCACATGGAAATAATCGAATGTCGATGCAATTTATTGTTTCCTTTTCTGTTGCGCTATGTATAGATTGCATTGGTTCAGCATTCAATATGAAGGGAGCAATGCAATGCCCTAATTGCCGAAAGATTGAGGGAGGTAGATGGCTGTATGCAAATGGCTCTGCTCGTTCGTTATCTGACTTCGGCATAAATGACTGGACTTTTCGCGAGGACCCATTTGAGTTCAGTTATTCTGAAATGGTAAGAAATATTACTTCCTCTTCTATTTAGTTCTGCTTCTAAGACCTGAACAAGCTTTTTCCTCTTGGATTTCCTTAGCTCAATTAATCAGTTTTGGTTGGATATACTACAATAATTATTTCATAAACAAAAAACATGAAAATCGGAATGATAATAGAAACTTTAGGACTAAGGTTTTTATTGATTTGGCTAACCAGTAGGCTGTACATGCCCCACAGGGATTTTTTTCCTTCAAAATAATTTAGACACAATTTCAGTAATTTTGATTATTGAGCTTACTGAGAGAAGGGGTACTATGGAAACCAGAGTTTCACAATAAATAGAATTGGTTAGTAATTTAATTTTAAGAATGTATTATGAAGAGCTGTTGCCTATTTTGTATTAGGAAATTGTTGTAGACTAAACATTCCAATACAAATGTACAACGAGGTATATGATAGATTTCTCTACCATATAATCTTTTAAAGTTTTTTTTTAAAAAATTTATTTTGTTTCTTTGGATCTTCTTTTCAGCCATTTGGAGTTCACTGGTGCCCATTCAGTGGATTGACAGGAGTTCATTCATCGTTTGAGTAAGCCCAATAAACTCTATACTAGTATTATGCTTTTAATTTTCGTCCTTTCCCTTCAAAGTGTATCAGTCCGTTTTATTTTATGGTAGTGTACTTATTTCCATTCAGGTTTCAGTAACTGTGCATTTGTTTCTAAAAACAAGAACTTTTTCAGTACTTCACTTCTGCTACACATGCTCATATTGGGTAATCCGTTGATGCGTGCTACTTTGTATTCTACTGTTTCCGTATGTATTAAACCCATAATGACCATTCATTTTTGTCTTCTTTTTCTTCTGTTTTGAATTTGTTCTTATTTTTTGGCTCAAGATTGTAGAAGTCCCATTCATCTTCAGCATCAGCTTTATCATTAAAGTATAATGCGCAAGAGAATATGAAAAGAACAAAATTGTAGGTCCATCAAACTAATGAAAGTCATAATTATTGCCTTACTTTATTGGAGACTTGGGGCTTCTTTGGCCATGACTTTTGACCAACTTATAAGTCATTTTTACTAGATTTTCGGCCATGGCTTAATTTTTAACTTATAAATTGACTTATAAGTTGTTTTTGAGAAGTAACAATTTCTTACTTCTCAAAAAATGCTTATAAGTTATTTTAAATAAGTAAGTTTGATAAAATGTAATGACTATTCTACCCTTCATCTTTTTCACAAATTACATCTAATTTTTCTCTTTATATTTCTCCCCCCTCCTCTCTCCTTCCCCTCTCCCTCCTTTTCACTCTCACTCCATATTTTTTTAATTGATATTAAAATATTATAAAATAATAATTAGATTTACATTCATTAGGATAATTTTTTTTCTCAATATTTATTTAATTTTTGCTTTCTTTTAATTATTTTGAGTTTTGCAAGTTTCAAAATGTAGAAAAAATAATAAGAAAAAGAAAAAGAGAATAATGTTGTGTTAAAATGTCTAAAAGAATAGTAATAATAATATTGATTAATAACTCATGGATATTATGTCAAAAAAAAAAGACTCATGGATATTGAAGTTATGCTTATTTTTAATGTTTTATTAACATTGAAAACTTGAAATGGTGATTCTTATAATGAAATGTTGAATCGACATATTTTTTATTAATATATTTTTTAGTCATCTTTACAATTAATTTTAACTTATAAGTCATTATCAGTCAAACACATTCACAACTTGTTTTAACTTATAAGGGAAACTGGTATCGAACACTTTTTTAGTATAAGTCACAACTGAAAATGACTTATAAATTCACTTTAAGTTTTTAACTTATAAGTCGTTTTAAAATAAGTCATTGCCGAACGGTATTAATATCTCACCATGTGTCTCTGGTAAGATGCTTATGGTCATGACAATTGACACTAATGGTATCTCTTAGAGTTAACATGTTCTATTCAACTAACATGTAGATCTGCATTTGACTATGTTCCTATACATCCTGAATCCTGGGAGTGACTTTTGTTTTAAGATGAATGGGTCCTGAGAACACTTGTTCTCTGGTGTTATACTACTATTTGATTATATTAATATATTTTATGTTGGGGACTACGAAACTGAGGATTTAAGTAGTGGTTTGAACTGGAAGATAAGCCATCAGGTTGAATATTTGGTTGCTCCAAATTAGGTCAACCGTAAGTCACTTTTGATATTGTTTCTAATACCAATATAATTACTAGTATCAATATCATCATTAATGTTGTAATTTCCCAGGTAGCTATCTCTAACAATTTGATGTTTAAAAATCTTACAGGGAAGTTGAATCTCCATCAACCACCTGTAAGTTAATTTTCTTTTGATTTCTCGTTCAAATTTTCAGTGTAGAAGTGGTCTAAAAAGTAAGTTTTCCTTTCAGATAACGATTTACAAGGAAACCATGCTATATTTGCTGAACATATAGCTGCATCGTCTTTGGCCCATTCCCATGTTGCATATGTTCGACCTGTTCCGAGAGCTTCATCTAATTTAAGTGAGAGTGTAGATGACCCAAACTTTAGTCATCGCAGAAATGGCCAACCTGGGCAGAATGAGATCTATAATCCTCATGCCTTTCCTGCACTGAATGTTCAGTATCAAAGTTGGGGTCGACATTCCCCTCCTTTCTCTGCAAGCAGAAACCATATCAACGGGAGTGATCAGGCTTCAGTTCCTCCTGCAACACTCAGATCTACTAGGGTTGAAACTGATGCTATGACAAGATCTGGACCTTTTGTGCATCCATTCCTCTACGGTCATGGGTAAGCTCTTTCTAAATGATTAGAAAATCCATTTTTTTGCATTTCGTCTTGAAGTTGCAAGAAACAAATTTCCTTATATATATATATTCATTATTCAAGATTAATGGCGCATACGAAACTACATTCTTATTTTGTTCTACATTTAAACTCCGGCACTAAATATGCTGCCTCTTTTATCACAGGTCTGTTCCCAGAGGTGCGAGTTCATTTGTCTCCTCAATTGTTCATCCTGGCAGTAATACTCGGTCTCATGAAAGGATCCAGGTTTCTCATGCCAGCCATCATCTGCAACAACCACCAAGCAATCCTTTGTTGTCTTCCATCCTTCCCGGTGTCAGGAGGTTTAATGGTGGTCCAAGGGGCTTGCCCCTAATAATGCCAGCTCTTCCTCAATCCGATCACCATGGAGGTTTCTACATATTTCCTCCTTCAGGCTCATCAGGCCAAAACCCACATGAAGCTGAAAATCCTTTGCAATGGGAAAGGGACCATCTATCTCGTTTTCCAGTTATCTCACTTGGCAGGGACTTGGGTTGGGGATCATCTCAACATGCTTCCGGAGGCACAGATTCTAGCAATAGGCCTAGCAACTTTTGGCAGCGGCATTGGTCATAGTAGGCTTAGCCACTTGTGTTGCGAGGTTTTCAGCCAATTCATAATACTTTTGATACATGCTTATATGTATATGTTCTCAATCTCACATTTTGACCATGGCCCCTGAAAATGGAAAACATTATCTTGCCAATTATTTGGCTCCTATTTAAAGCACTTGCGGCTCCTATATAAAGCATGTTTTTGTTTGGGATTTCTGCTTGTAGTTTCTGGTATAAAATGGTGTTATTCATATTCCTACCAAATCTATGCAACAGCTTCAATTACTTTAAGTCTTGACTAATTATAATGCTTCTTTTGAAAAAATTGGAGTACCGATGTGCAGATAGCTTTGGATATCTTCTCAAATCCTTGTCGTCTAAATCTACTTAATACAGGCCATAGGCCTGCTCATAGCCGTCGAGTAACTCCCATAAAATATGCTTATTGTTGCTCACAAGGAAATATACTTGGGGGCTTAAATACGATGGATCAACTGTCAAGCAACAACCCTTTTAGAAGTTTAAGCTAAAAAGAGATTGCCAAAATCATAACCAACTAAGGTAGTCCAGTGCAACACCCTGTCACCAAATTCTCTGAAGCACACATCCGCATAAGCAACAAAATCTTTCCTGCATTTACATTCATACTGTATTCACATACATTGTAAGCCCTTTGGGTTGACAGCTCCTCTTCCATCTGAAAAAAGAGAGTGACCACCAATCCTAAGAAGAAGAAGAATAACTAGTTACCCAATTACTACTATCAAGCAGTTAAACATTGCAGATGTACATACTGGGGAGGATAAGTCTTGACCATGAGATGGAGAATCTATATGCCTCTAGGCCTGTCTGTGTCCACCATGAGTTTGACATCTTCCTGCAACAGAAATAACTCGGAATCATAAGAAGGGAAGGGAAAAAAAATAGAAGCCCTCTTTTGGAGGTTCATATTGACCTTACCCATCCATGGCATGCAACATCTCCAGTAGCTCCACGTGCATATCCTGTAAGTTTTGATTCAACTACTAAACGATTTCATTTTATGAATACTCAATCTGTTAGAATAATCATTCGGATTTTGGCAAAACATGAGTTCATCAGTTTACGGACGCGTTTATGACATTCAACTTTTGAGTGATCATTGCAACTTGTAAGTAACTTGAATCATTCAACTTTGCATGGAAAATAGTTAGATTGTCTTTTTCATAAAATCATAAACCTATACACAGGTATTTAACCTCCGTGTAGAGAGACAAGAGAGATTACTCTGGATGCATATTGTAGCAGAATTATAAGCATGTTGGATCACCTCCTTACCTAAAAGGTTAATGTTGAATATTGGCTCACTATTTGAGGAGCCGCCCGCCCCTTTTCTTCTTGGCCGGCACCCAGCAAAGCTGCCCGCCATTCTTCTTTTGGACCAACATGTCATGCCCTTTGGTTTTTCCAATGGCATGCCCCTTGAATTTGTTTTGCTGCCCACCGCCCACTCTGAACCAAGCATTCCTTCTCTCTCCAGCATGCTTTGTGGCTATTAAAGGAAAGGCATGCAACAAGGAATTAAAGTGTGGAGAAACCACCCGGGTGGAGCAAACGCCCAGCATGGGCAGCATACACCAAAAGAGAGAGAGTGAAGCATACACGCCAATTTGATGCTCCATCATCGGAAGCTAGAAAGCAGAAAGCAAAGCATCCAAGATAGAGAGTGCTCAGTTAGAGCAGAGCATTAGAGAGAACTGGGGGTGTAGAGAAAAAGCAAAGCATCCAAGATAGAGAACTGGGGGTGTAGAGAAAAAGCAAAGCATCCAAGATAGAGAGTGCTCAGTTAGAGCAGAGCATTAGAGAGAACTGGGGGTGTAGAGAAAATAAACAGTTAGTTTGTATTTATCTTAGTGTATTTGTGTGAGCCTGATTTCTCAACAATTAACCTATTAGATTGAGATTCCATTATACTTATTAATCTATCTACATTCTTAAATTTATCAGATGTGGGATTTATGTGAAATATTTCAACAATCTTCACCTTCACTTTAATACATATCACAAGTATCATACTAGTTTTGAGTCCTTCAAGAGTCCAGCTCGACTCTAATTACTCCACCATGCCTGAGCCAAAACGTGAGAGTACAACCTTACTCCCTGTGAACCTTTCACTACGTAGTGACAAACACAAGAGTGATTCCTTATGCTCCACCTGACTAGGAGCGATCTCTTGCTCTACCTGACTCAACTTTATTTGCTCCGCCATGCGAATTGGGTTGACACCCATCGAACCATGGGCTCTAATACCACTTGTAGCGGAATTATACGGTCTATCCCACATCAATTTATGACCAATGCAATGTACATCTGTGTAAACTGACACAATAAGTATGTTAGATTAGTCTTGTACTATCTACATTCTTGAATTTAATAGATGTGAGATTCATGTGAACTATCCCAATACATACATTGCTGCAAAGCCCAAAGTTCAAAAGGGCTAATTCTGTCAAACTTTTTAAGCAAATTTAAGAAAACATGTTATTTGATAAACATCCCCGACTTGGATACCTAGATGACAAATAAAAGAGAATGAGGACCCCCTTTTGTCACTCGACAACAACTTAAAAAAAAATCAAGAAGTGAGAAAATCTAGCTTCACCAACATAACTTCAGAGTAGTAAGTTAACAAATTAATATCAAAAAACAAAGCATAATAAAGAAAGGGAAGAAAGAAGATGGTGACCATAATGAGCAAAGGTGTCCCAAATGCTAGGGGTCCTTCCATCTTCAAATGCTGCACCCTCCACCTAGTTACACATAATATTACTCCATATATAAAATAATAAAAGAACATATATACTATATCTTATATATACACTCCCTCTGTTCCACATTTTAACGAGTCTCATTTGCCAATAATTTTGTTCAAAAAAGAATTTCATTTCTTGTGACACTACTATAAAATGACGCAGTCATATTTCGATTGGTCATGGTCAGGTCAACACAATCCTATTTTCTGTGCCCCTCCTATATTTTAAAGGTAACTTTGTCCATTCCTTAATTTTATTAATGGTATTTTATCATTTTATAATTTTACTAATCAAAATGACATCGTTTTTATAAGAGTTTGTGAAAGGAAAAAAAAACTGGTGAAAAATTATAAGCATAGACCCTAGTTCCACCATCACCAATAAAATTAGTAATCTAAATAAATGGAATTGCAACTTTAGGCCTAATTGAGTTTGAAAATGTTTACTCCAAGCATCCTGTGATGAATACAATACAATGAAGAATAAGAAAATAGAAATTTATTTCTCATATATAGATGACAAGTTTTGTGTAGTCCATACATCCAGTACTCTAGGCACCAAAAACATAAGCTAACATTGTGGCAATGTCATATAATAAATAAGCACCATCCCAACAAATGCCAGACCATGGCCAAGAAGGAGAAACTTAGTAGCAAGGACAAGTGGGATTGTTAGGAGGCAGATATCAAGTTTTGCTCAACTTGTTGAATAATCTTATAATCGCTGCTCATGTTTCTTCCCTTCAAGAAATTGGAGTACCAGTGTGCAGAGAGTTTAGGGATATCTTTTCAAATCTTTGTCTACATAATACAGCCCGAATGTAGATCCTTCCAATACTTCAAATACATCTAAGAAGGACCAAGTGAAATACCCTCTTGCATTTGCTCCATTCCTTTTACCATTTTAGAACACATCAGACATCGATCAATAGATGCCTATATATATATATATATAGCAGCACTCTTAATAGAAAAGAATGATGGTGGCATACCTTAATGCATCCAGCACACTACCGATGAAGCCTTGCATGCATTCCACCCTTAGTGTATCGTTTAATGAACCATTAATGCGTGTTGGTTGACCTGCCAAAACAAGCCATTCCAAGTAGCCTCCTTTAAAACAAGGAATGCATTATATATGAAATGTAGGCAACCTTTAGTTATGCTTGTGTTACGGATCAGAACCTCTAATCTCTGATTGTTTTCAGTTCAAGACTTTTGTACACTATTTCTAAGCTTAGCCTGATGTACACGTGCAGCCAGTGGCACAGATATATACCATACCCATCATGTCCAAACAGTGGTCTGATTGTTAGCATTCGGACTAATACAAGCCATTCCTACTAAGCTCACTCCTGGACAACTTCATTTGATCTAGAGAACGACCAGTAAGAGAAAAAGAGAAAGATACCATTTTCGTGAATGTATATAGGAGGATCACCATAGACGTGCTTCAAATATTCCAGAAGTTCTTTCAGACCCTAGGATTTTATAGGGAATGAGCCAAACGAACTGTTAATTAGCATAATGAAAGGGCAAAATAATGAAGGACATAGTAACCATAAGAAGCCAAGGTTCGGCCCTGACCTGATATGGCCACCTATCATCTTGATTAGCTGTAACTGAGAAATAAGGAATGTTGTATCAGTAGAATTAACTCTAAAGTAATGGTACAAGTTGCAAAAACATATATTCAGTAATTCAAGGCTATGAACATACATAACATATCTACTGCCATATCCGCCATTACATCCCTTCTTTCCGTATTAAGGGTACTGGATTTGTCCTTGATGTGCATTGTGGCATAATGGTTCACTCCAAGGAAGTCGATTGAACCTTTGAGCCGCCTGGATTCAGCTTTTGTGAAGGCAGGAATTCTTGTGCCTGCATTCTTCTTCACTATGTCAGGATAGTCACCAAACACCAAGGGATTCACAAACCTGAAATATATACGAATTGGTATTACGATATTCAAGTGAAATCGATTAAGAATTTTAACAGAATTATTCTGACTCACCAACCAACATAAAACTCATTGGCTCTCTGAGTTGCAATCACATCTTCCATTGCATTTGTGTAAGGAACAAACCAATAGGCTAAAACATTTAGTCCTATGAAACCATGGTGCGCAGCCTGCATCATGTGTTATAACTCAGATTACATAATGTAGCAAGATTTGAGAATAATCAATGGAAAATTCATAAGCTGATCAGTAGACATGAAGGTTCAACTTATACTTTAAAGATGTGACCTTTATCGGTCCTAGCATGACTTAAATTCCTTTAGATACTTCCAGTCTTGAGATAAAGATACTTATATTTATCAATAAGTTGTTATATATGAAAATGTCTTATAATACCTTGTAATTCTTCTGGTAGAGCCCTGCAGCTGATGCATGTGCCAGCAACATATTATGCGCAGCAGTGTATGGTTCATATGATGAGTTACCTTTAGTACAATTTATTCCGAATGGTGAAGAGCAGCGGCCTGGAGGCATCATTCCAATATCGTAGCCGGCCATTGCCAACATGTTGGCCTCATTGAAGGTAGTCCAGTGCAAAACTCTGTCCCCAAATTCTCTGAAGCATACATCAGCATACGCAGTGAAGTCTCTCCTGCAATTGTAAAAGGATAATTTCTTCAAATTCATCTTGCATACAGTGCTATGAGTACAATATATACTGTTAGCATAATCTGTACAAGTAATAGAATATATGGAGAGTAAAACTGTACACTGCTTTTTTACTAAGCCATCCACCGTATTCATCCTCGAGCACTTGTGGTAGATCAAAATGAAATAATGTAGCATGTGGTTGTATTCCTGCATGATCAGCACTCAGCAGAGAGAGATATTTCAGACACGAGATTGGGAAATATTTCAAAATGTCAACCAAACAGTTATTAGCTGAAATGAATGATGCACAAATGGGTAACCATGTCTAATAAGTTCATTGATGACATTGTTGTAATACTGTAAGCCCTTTGGGTTGACAAGTCCTCTTCCATCTGAAAACAGTAAGAACACTAATCATAAACAACACTCGTAACATAGCTAGTTTAATGCTGCTAACATGACAAATTTAGGTGAACGTACTAGGGATAAGTCTTGGCCATGAGATTGAAAACCTATAGGCCTCCAAGCCTGTGTCTGCCATGAGTTTAATATCTTCCTGCGCGCCACAGAAAATTCATGTAAATCCCAAAGGACTATACTCTAGCAAGATCAGGCGTAATGACATTCGTTTGCATTCAAGTCTTTATATATATAAACTAGATGCATAGTTGTGTTTATAAAAAAAATCAATAGACAATTTTATTCCGGACGATGATTAAGGCAAAACCAGCTAGTCAGTAAGAAGGCAATGATATGGGGAAATCAATAACGTTTATAGCTCATAATTGAACTATTGACAATGTTTATACTCTAAAACCTGTGTTCACGGCCAAACAGTACACTTAGTCCTCCATAAACCAAATGCAAGTGCAAATTTTAGTTTCCATTTATTCATTCTGGTAGCTAGTCTGATGTTCCACTAAAACAAACTAATAACTGGCATATATAATTGCAGCCCAAGAGTGATGGGAAGAAAATGTTTTGACCATACCATCCATCCAATTACAATGAGAAGGGAAAAAGAAATGAACACCCAATATACACCTTGTACTTGTGATACCCATCGCATGCTATGTCTGCGGTGGCTCCACGCTCATGGCCTGAAACTATAAGTTGGACAGAACAAAAAATCAGCCTTTCAAAACTTTTTACCAAACGACAATTCAGATCCAATTAATTCATGAACTGTCAACCTAGTCCTATTATAATGACCGTCAGTAGGTAATGTTTTATAATGACGGTATATATCCTGTTCATATTATTTTTATTCATCTTTGGATGATGTATGCAAATGACAATACAAACGTTACACTTGGACAATTCTGAAAGTGAAAATCACATAAAGCAATGAGCTCAATAGGGATCTCTTGATGTCATTTTAAGATGTGGAAGCATATATGTCCAGCAAAAAACCATACCCAGAGCATATATAAAAGGGGAAAGAGTATATTAGTAGATTTTGCTTCATATAAACAGCAAACTTAACAAAAAAGAATGAATATCTTCTTTACTGAAAAAACATACATGACCATATTATATTTTTGATACTCTCGTCTGTACACGACTCCTTAGCCAAATCCATGGCTAATGCATTAGAAGCAAATATTTGTACATACCACCCACTATTACATGTAGTTTACTAGACAAACAACCTTCTTATCTGAACTTTGGTTAAACCATAAGCACAACGAATCCATATATGAAAGACAAGAGGGATGTAGGGAAGAAGTGATCAGGCCTCCCTTTGGACAACAATATTACGAAACAAAAAAAAGGAAAAATCCTAGGAACAACCTATAGTTACCAAAAGAAAAGAGAACAAAGTAAAAAAGTAAAAAAGCAAAAAAGAAGAAGTTCAAGAGTATGAATATTAGAAAGACTTGCCAGAATGAGAATAGGTGTCCCAAGTACTAGGAGTTTTTCCATCTTCAAATGCTGCTCCCTCAACCTTTTTACATACACATATATAGCTAGCTCGTAAACAAGATTACCATAATCACAAACATAAATAAGAAAATATGCAATGATTCACAGCAGAAAAGAGATTATAATGTAAAATTTAACAAAAATAAAGAAGAGAAGATACTTATATGGAGAGACCTGATAAGCTGAAGTTCCAGAGCCAAAGACAAAGTCAGCCGGAAAGTCATTTCTGCTAAACTTATCAAGGCTGCAGACCTTCAACGGCCCTAAATTGATTATTAACAGAAGAACATATATTAGAGGAAGAGAGATACAACTCAGCTTCTGCATCATCTTCTCTATCAGATGACTGAAAAACTGAGACTCTCAATGTTCTACTCTTTTGTATCACCATTCACCCCTGTTCTGTTCTTTTTGATTTGCTTCCTTTATTTACATGAAGCCAAAAGCTAACTGCCAAGGGGTCACTTTTTGTAGGGCGACAAAAACTAGGACTTGTGTTTAGCTCAAATCGGAGGAAAATATATATATGATTTTCAATCTCCTTAATTTGTCTTCTGTTGGTGTTCTGTTCTGTGGTTCCTATGTATGTTGTGAATGCCCTATATGGTTGTCTGTTTATGTTTATATGCCATTTAGCCATTTGGCTTTTGCACCCTTTTGCTCATCTTAATATGATACCAGAAAGAGATTAATGTTTGTAATCAAAGTTTCTTGACTGGGAAAATAATTGAAAACTCGCAAAAAGGAATTTTGTTCAAGAATTTGACACTGAGGACATTAATTTGAAAGACATTCGTCTCATTGTAAGTATTTAAAAAATGTACCAATCACACAAAGTTTATATGAATTATGAAACATGCACCACTGAGAATTCAATATAATGTATGCATTATGTTTTTACCAAGCCATCCTCCATATTCATCTTCAAGTCTTTACGGAAGATCAAATGAAGCGACCTCTAGTATTCCTGGCCCTGCATGAACAGATAGAAACTAAAACTAAAATGGGATCAAACATGTTTTTTTGTTTTTTTTTCATTTATTGTTTCTGGGGTAGAGGGGAGATATAGTTGTATGTATTTCTAGGTTAGCACTTTGGATTAGACCTCTTAATTCTCTTATGAGGAAATAATTTGATATGGCAAGTTTTGCTTTCATGAAAAATAACATAATCTTGAAATGCCAACCAAATTGTGAAAGCCAAAACTTATGATGCATCTTTGACTGGTGCAGTTAGAATAAATGCCAAAAAAAAATCGAATCTTTGGATGGAGGGAATAATATAATAACTTCTATAACAAATGAAACAATTTTTTCTTCTTAATTTCACCCACGAATATATATATATATATATATATATATATATATATATATATATATATATATATATGCGCATGTGTTTTTTTGTGTCATTCTGCATCCTGCTGTTTAATGGTGAATGCGAATGTCCAAAGTAGACATACCACATGAGCCCAGAATTGATTTTAATTTTTTTATTAAAAAAAAACAACTTTCTTTCCGGCAATCATATGGGCTTGTTATGACATATGGTCTCCAATCAAATCATTGTTATTTGAGACCAAAACTTTGTAGCCGAATGACTTTATTATCATGATCCAACATTTTCAATCCCAGAACCTCAAAATTAGCTCAAATATAGGAGTATGAATTTCAACCTGTATTTTTATAAACATACTAAATTGTTTGTTTAATACAAGCATTTTTGTGAACTCACTTACAGGAGAAGAAAAAAAGGAAGAAGTCAACAATCAATAGTTACAGAGAGATGATAACTTTGGCAGTTTTCATCTAAGCCATATTAATACAACAAATACAGAAACAAGAAAATACAGCCAGTGGAAGGGGAAACCTATTGAGAAAACTGAGACTGGGATATATTTATCCCAACATCAATAACCTTGATGCTTCTTCCCTTCAAAAAATTTGCATACCAATGTGCAGAGAGCTTAGGATATCTCTTTAAATCCTTGTCGGCCAAATCTACATAGTACAGACCGAAACCTGACTGAAAGCCGTCCAATAGCTCAAACACATCCAAGAAAGACCATGTGAAATATCCTCTTGTATTTGATCCATTCCTGTTATAATTTCAAATTTAAAGAGAATACAAACGAAACCACATCACTTACATCAGATTGAGGATGTTTGCAAAAAATGAAAATGAGGACACTAGTGTCTGCCCAACTGTTTGGCGGACTATTGACTACAGCTAACGTTGACTGTAAATCTTTTTCTATATATACACATATATATGTAAATGTACCTTTACAGCAAATGCTATATCAGACCCAATTGATGGCTCCTATTTGCTAGTAAAAGAACACAAATACATGATAAATTTGCAAGACACTAACTTTAGGGTAGACCAATTTCAATGGATTATCCACACATTATATGACCTTACAAATTCAGACTGCCATAAGCCCAAGTTATAGGATGCTGATTTAAACTTTAAGCACAAGTAGAATAGATATTGACTAAAATTCAGTTGGTTTGCTATTATAATATACCAACTTGGTGTACCATAGGCATACCTTAATGCGTCCAGCAAACCCCCAATAGCAACTTGCATATATTGCACCCTTGTCGTATCATTCAGTGTTCCATTACGTGGTGTCTGTATACCTGCCACAACAAGTTATTCCGGGTTGCAACAATTAGGTGATAATATATAAGGAAAAACAGATAGATAGTAATCCAACTGACTTGCACCATCAACATTTGTGCATAAATTCCAAAGCTAGACCCTGAAGTACCCCCACCCCCTAAAAGAAGGGTAAAAAGAAATCCGTCATGCTATTACTGTATTTAGTGTCAAATGGAAAACATACTATTTCATGAATAAATAAAGCTCACATCAGTTACTAACACCATAAAACAATGTTGTTTAGTATATTGTGGTTAACTGATTAATTCCTTTGGCCGCCTCCTGAATTTGGGATGTACCTGGCTCTATAGCTAAACTTAATAGAAAGCATACATCTGATGGTCATTTAAATGCTACAAGAACAAGCTCTTAGCTAACATTGATAGTGAGGGTAATTGAGAAACAGATCAATGAATGCTACAGTGATCTGGTATCGATCTCATGCTCTCTTAATCATCTACTTCTTGAGAACGAAAATCTTTCAATAAGCACACTGATTAAAATTTTATGCCAAAAAAGGGAGAAATACCCTTTTTTGGTAGTTTCACAAGATGCATTAGATCTTTGATCTAAAAACTACCACAGAGGAAGTATGTGTGTCTGCACAAGGGGGAGAGAGAGAGAGACCATTTTCGTGGATGTAAATAGGAGGGTTGTCATATTCTTTCTTGATATAGTCCAAAACTTTTTTCAGACTTGAGCCAGGAACCTGAGTCAAACAAATTGTTTGATCTGTAATGGGAAAAGCAAAGAATAGTTCACCATATGAAGCTTTACTTCTGCACTCACCTGTGATGTATCATCTTTTATATCTGCAAGATAACAAAACAGTTATGTTTTTCGTAATATACCCATTACAAAAGTAACTGAATTGATTCGGCATAGTATTGGGCCTACCAAGTTGAATGAACATATATCCAAAAATAAGTCGATAAACATTATTTTCAAGGAGCAAATTAACACTAAAATGAAAATAATCTCAACAACAGTGTAGGTGCAATCAACTTGGTAAGCCTAATCTTTACTTATTCAGTTTATTGGTTAGTTTATAAACATACATAGAGTCTCCACGGCCATATCTGCCACTACGTCCCTGCTATCCATTTCAAGATTGCTGGATTTATCCTTGATGTATAACGTGTTGTAATGGTTCAGTCCTATGAAATCAAATGAACCTCTGACTAGTCTGGATTCATGTTCAGAAAACACTGGAAGTCTTACTCCCCCGTTCTTCTTCATTATGTAAGGATAGTCCCCAAACATCAAGGGATTCAAAATCCTGGAAGAGATCATGAAACAAAAAAACAACCAAATCATGGTCTTGACATTCAAAAATCATCAGAACCTACAACAACATTAACTTTCCCGACATATTATAACTCAAGCGCCATAAACATATATTCAAACAGCATTTTTATGACTCACCATCCAAAATAAAAGTCATTGATTCTTTGAGTTGCAATCGCGTCTGCTATTGTATTTGTGTAAGGAATAAACCAAAAGGTATAAATATTAAGTCCTACGAAACCATGCTGTGTGGCCTGCATCACGTGTTACACATTTTATTGCATACACATTTATGAAATATTTCTATCGTAATAAAGAATCATAAGAACAAGGGAAAAAAAGTTAAGAATGATACGCAAATTAGACGGTCGATTGATAGACACTAAGGTTCAGTGATCGAGTACAGAGCAGGATTTACATTCCTACATTCACAACTGTAGGAATAAAGGTACCAAGATTCGTTCTTGAATTAAACTGTTTTTTTATGATCAAGCTCCTGTAATAATACCTTGTACTTTTTGCGGTAAAGTCTTGCAGCTGCTGCATGTCCCAACAGCATATTGTGAACGACGATATACGGCTGAATCGAGGAGTTACCTTTAGTACAATTGGACCCATACGGTGAAGAACAGCGCATAGGGGGTATAATTCCCTCATCATAACCACCCAATGCAAATATATTGGGCTCATTGAAAGTAGTCCAATACAAAACCCTGTCACCAAATTCTCGGAAGCACACATCAGCATACGCAACAAAGTCTTTCCTGCATTCACAAATATATAATTAGCCCACATTCAGCTCATATGTTGTGCTATGCAGAAAATTTACCATCAGCATAATAGCTCCAATATTTCAGAATCATACACTGTCTTTCTGTTAAGCCATCCTTCAAATTCGTCTTCAAGTATCTGCGGTAGATCAGTATTAACTAATGTAACATGTGGTTGTATTCCTGCACGATCAACAGAAAGAAGCAAGTTTAGAGCACACTAATTTTTTTGGATTGGGTTGGGGAAAGGGGGTTTCGCTGAAGATATTTTTTTTCTCTTAGAGCAAAACAAAATGATAAGGTATGTCTTTTGTACAGTAATATATATATATATATATATATATATCACAAAAGCAAACCAAACCAAACAGAAAAAGCAGCAATTATGATGGAAAGTTATTTTTAACCCTGGCTAATAAGTTCATTGATGAGATTGTTGTAATATTGTAAGCCCTTTGGATTGACATCTCCACTTCCATCTGAAAAGAGAAAGATCCCCCCCCCCCCCCCCCCAGTGTAAGAAAATCAACAAAAACTTACCTAGTTACCTAGTTACCTAGTTGCCACATAGTTAAGGGTGAACATACTAGGGATTAGTCTTGACCATGAGATGGAGAATCTATATGCATCCAACCCTGTGTCTACCATTAGTTTGACATCTTCCTGCAACAGATAGTGCGCAGAATTATTAACTTTCAGATGTTTCGTGCACCCATAAAGATTTTCTAGACATAATAAACGCAGCCACACAAAAAAAGATTAGAATCAATAGGAGTATGAGATTGAATTAAATGGTTTGGTTCAGGCAATAGGAAAATTTTCATTTAATATATCATCATTGTATAGACAGACCTTATATTTGTGGTACTCATTGCACGTTACGTCTCCGTTGGATCCATTCAATAACCCTGAGATTTGAGTGAACCCAATAAACAATCAGCCGCCTTTTTGAAACAAATATCAAATATGTATAGTCAGTCATCTACTGTTGAGGGCTACCGAAGAGGCATTGCATATTTTATGGAAAAATTCTGATTGAGTGATCCTTGTAACAAACATTCACTCTTGGCACACCAATACTTGGTCAATTATTTGAAGTAGACATTAGTAAAAATGACCACATCATGTGGATTTCCAGAACAAGTACACATGGCCAGCCAACAAATAGATTACAACAGAAAAGCTGCTACATCTTAAACTTCAGAGCGCCTAGTGATCATCAAGAACATACAATCCCCTTTACTCTAAAAATAATGCATTAGCATTTATACATACCCACTAGCTAGCTACTGGGTTTGTTCCTCTCAGCTACTTTATACAATTTACTGCTTTGTGACCTGTGAGTATACTTAAATTTCACATGGCAACTAGAAGACGAGCACATATAACAATTAACAATTAAAAAGTTTTGGGCATCTTATAAAAGGAAACACAATGAGCACACACAATTGTCTTTTTACTTATAATGAAAGAAATTAAGAATTTGTTAACAATTAAAAAGGAAACACAATAAGCACAACCAATTGTACGTCTTTTTACTTATAATGAAGGAAATTAAGAATTTATAAAATGTACTTCTTCCGTTTCAAATTAAATGTCTAGTTTTAACCTCTCTTTTTTTTCTTTTCAAATTGATCATTTTCAAAATTAATTTTTTTACGTCAAGTGAATATAACCAAAAGAAAGTATATTTAATTTACTACTAACCTTTTATATGCTTAATTGTTAGTTTTAAAATAGTTAATTTGACAAATAAAAGTCAAAATTGGGGGGACGGAGGGATTAATAAACTGTTTTATTTTATTCTTTGAAGGAAAAGAAGAAGTATATGAGTAGCCTAATTATAGATAGGGTAAAAGGATAATAAGTAGGAAGAAAGAGCAATAAAGATATAAAAATAATTAGTGACCAGCATTTGCATGAGCAAAGGTGTCCCAAATGCTTGGAGCTCTTCCATCTTCAAATGCTGCACCCTCAACCTTATTACACAACACAAACAACAACACTCTGATTATTCATAAGTACGTATTTATATATATATATATATATATGGAGGAAGATGAGAGTAGAGGAGAGAGAATTAGCTGACCTGATAGGCAGAAGTTCCAGAGCCAAAAATAAAGTCATTTGGAAAGTCATCCCTGCTAAAATTGTCCACCATTAATACTTGCCTCAAATTACTAATAATTAGACAAAGAAGAGTTAAGGAAAGAGAAAATCTCAGCTTCCACATTATTATTAGTATTATTATTATTATTATTATTATGGTTTTTGGGTTGGGTTGGGGTGCGGAGGCGAGGGAGGGGAGGCGAGGGGAGTAGTAGTATTAACCGTCGTCACTAATATACTCCTGTTCCTGTGGTAGTAGTAGTATCATTATCCATATCCATATTTCTATTTTGTTCCTTCTGCTCTCTAAGCCATTCGTTGCTAAGCTTTTCATGTCTGTGTAAAGACAAATTTGTCCTTGCCAATCTTTAATACTCTCTCCTTGATGTTTTATTGAAAATAATAATACTACATGTGATAATAGCATTATTTTTTACCTATATCTAGAAGAAAAAATATATTCATTTCCTACTATTTTGGTCCTAAAAAATCTCATCCTAATTAATTAGTGCATGGTAGTAATAAAATTTCAAATCAACATTAATATTAATAAATTTTCTTAATATGCATGCCCTGAACCTCATATATTATACTATTATATAATGGAGATGAGGGAGTAGCATTTTTCACCCCTTAATTAGGAAAAGTAGTTACGAGTCTAGTTGCATATAACTTTTTTAGAGCCCTATTTTGTATTGTAATTATTAATAAGTAGAGAACAGAATAAGATTGCATAATATACATGAAAAAGACTTGTGAAATTCAGTATAACTCTTATTTTTAATAGAATGAATACTCACTCACAGTCGTCTAACTTTTATGAGAGTTTTTCTTATTTTTCTTTTTTTTTTTAAAAAAAATAGTAAGGTTTTGCACAGTATATACAACTAGAAAAATTATTTTCAATAAATTATTATGTCTAAATAAGTTAAATGCAAACTCTCTCCTTTTTATATGTAAAATGCAAACTTTTTTATTTCAAAATTGTATATACATGTAATGTATAATTTTCAGTTCAAAGTAGTTCTTTTATTTGAATAATAATAATTTTTAAAAAAAATTGAGGTGATCACGTTGATTAAAACATCTTAATTGTATTGCACCTTTCTTTCTCCTTTTATCATATCAGTTTTTTATTTCATTTATTTAACCTGACCCTTAATTCTTGAACCGATAATTTTCGAATATTAACATTACATAAAAAGCCTAATAAGGATTATATTACGGAGAAAAAATATTAAATTAGTAAAAATTGATATTATTATTATCATCATCAAAATAATTGTTACAAAACTACTATAATACTGTCCTTATTAACAACACTTACCATCTATTTTTATTTTTTGGATTAGCAACTGAAAATGTTATGGGTCATCTTTTTTCTGTCATTTTAAAAATAAAACAGAAAACTTGAAGGAGTGACTTTTAATAATTCAATCAACCAAGTTCCATCCAACAATGGCGTCTATCACAAGGTATCCAACATTCAGGTCTTCTACTCGGCTTGGCCAACTGTCCCTAGTAGTCCAAACTCAAATATGGCTTAGGGACTTGTATGCTTTAGCATTAGAGAATCATTTCTATACGGACAGCTTGTAAACTAGTATTTTTAGGATCTGATTACCATGAAGTTAATGCTGTCCACTAGTATTTTTAGGATCTGATTACCATGAAGTTAATTGACACAGATCACATCCCAGCCTGTCTGTTGACAGTGTATTGGTCAATTTTTAGGATCCAGTTAAAGTTAACTGACACAGATCACATCTCGGCCTGCCTGTCGACACTGTATTGGTCAATTGATTTTAGGATCCGGTTACCATGAATTTAACTGACACATGACACAGATCACATCCCGGCCTGCCTGTCGACATTGTATTGGTCAATTGACCAAAATCAATTTCATGTTAACCATTCCGTATTTTTATACCCTCCCTCCAATTGGGAATCATGCAAAAACCCAAAAAAAAAGGTAAGAAGGAAAGAAAACAGAAACAAAAGGACAACAAAGAAACCAGATAGCAATATCAGACTCTAAATTACGACAGATCAGAATCCAGAACAGACTAATTTTGATGGAACAATCTCACCTATGAAGAAGAAAAGAGATTTTACTCATAGGTTAAAGATATTAGCAAACTGTACGGGTAAGAATAATTTGTCATCCTTTTGAGAACAGATAGTATTAAAGAAGCCATTAAGAAGATGATCTCTACAAAGGTAGTTCAAGTATCCCAAAACACTAAGAATCAATCTAGTTCTAGCTTAACAGAACAAAGAGTTCCACATATCTATTTATCAGTTAACCGCATGTTCTCTTGAACAATAGTATAATCTTGTTCTAATTCAAATGACCACGTGCAGTGAGCTTTGGCATAGGACCTAACTACAATAAGTAGAGGACCATACATACAAGGCAAAATGAAAAGAAAACTGCACATCTTGTGTGCTTTCTGCAGGTTATACAATCATGATGGCAAAAGTGTGATAATCTACATTTTAGCGTCACAAATGAGATAGATCATCTCCTTGAAGCTGCATCCCATCAAAAGAATTACCTTTAAAAGCAAGAGAATTCCCCAGGCTTTAAAGTTTAAACCATGAACACACAAGCTCAGAAGATTTGAAAACACAATCGAAAATCGCCAAATGCATACAAACTATGTAGTTTATTCCCACGCCTAGGTCACGCTGCTGCAGTGGATTATGAAGTTTCTGTTACAATCATTAATTGAGGCTTTGCCTAAACAATAAGGCAATGCAACCTATGACAAGAACAAACATGGCATAATCCGTGTATTCAAACCTTGATTGCAGGCAAAAAGACAGACCCACAGGTTCCACAAAGACAAGACTGAGAGAAAATTGTTGTTCCTAGTTGTCCACAGCTTCAACCACTTGACAATGCTAGTGGATATAAAATAAGGTATGAAGACACAGGCACTGCCACCTAATTTTTTGGAGCATTGATGCTCTGAAAACACTTCCAACCCCCGAAACTTACTACACGAGAGAAGGAAACACAAGATGACCAAAAATAATTTGATATCAAACTTGTGAATTGTGTAACTAATTCATCTCATGAAAGCAGTTAGTTTCGCCATTATTGTCATGATTGAACTAGCTGACAAATTGAAAAGAACATCATAAACTATTCATATTGCGATTTAACCATCAATCGATAACCAAATGAAGATAAAATTAGGGAATTGTTATTTCCACTCCACAGTCTTCACATGAGTGTGGGATCCACTTAATATTCATATGAAGAAAACCTTGTGGAAATACCACTTTTACTTGAGGAAATATCAAACCCCTAAAATTATATAACAACTGGTATTCCTTCCATCAGCAGGTGATCACACAGTAACCAGAAAAATCTAATTAAGAAACCACAGTTAAATTTAGAGATAAAAAATGGTCACCAATCAATAGATCACGGAATCTCTTCAACCTCAAGTTGCATTTTAGGATTCAACATTACATCACCAATCAAGGGATAAAAATTAAAAAAAAACTTAAATCAAGCACGTCAACAAAATAAATAACAATTCTCACACATACCAAATTCTAAACCATTCAATTGTTTTAATAATATATCTCAATTTAATCAATAGAGACACGTGACAATCTTATAACCTAAGAAAGAAATTAACTTGATGCGCAGAAGTTCAAATACCTAACTATGTCTCAAATTGCATCTTTTTTTGACTGGAAATCACCAAGCTAAGCAAGTTAAGTGTACAAAGGCCAGTCAGTCCAGGCTCCAGAAACATGCCCATTCTCACAAACATAAGCTCGAACAACAGGATCTCCATCATCATGAAACCCGAAAACCCATCTCAAACAGAAAGCAGAATGCAGATCCCAAGTCTGCTTACAAGAACAAAAAGCGCAGTTCAAATCAATCTTGCTCCGATCTCCATCACTAATCGTCCTCCATACCCTCGTACCTCTTGAAATTCTTGAAAATACCCCTAAAGAGCATATAATTCCGCTTCTCTTCAATGTGAACACAACCAGGCCAATCACAAATATATAAACAATCTCCTCTAAATCGACTAGCCAACAACTTATTACCCTGTTCACGGCTCAGATTCCAAACCCCAGAAGCCAAATGAGACCTCAATGATCTGCAAAACTTTCTCCTTTTACATACAGGAAAATCAGAAGCTGTCTTAACAACAACAACACCCTCTTTGGGCGGCTCTCCAGTAATCTCAGGTGGTTTATTATTAATTAAATCCTGAGATTCAGAAGCATTAGAAATAGTATCATAATACAGATCATCGTATAACGACCAAGCACCATCAGACCCAGAAACATAAACATTTGAATTACTACTACTATCATCAACGACCTTGCTAGGAGCAGAAAAAGATACCATTGTTTGGGTCTGACCCAAATGAAACAATTTTGAATTTTGATAATTCTCGTCGGGACCCAGTTCACGTTCGAGCCCAAAATCGGAGTTTTCAAGGAGGACGCCAGAGTGGAGAAGACCCGGGCAGCAGACGGCAAGCTTGTGGAGGGCGGCCCAGCCGCCGGGAGGAGCGGTGGAGCTGGAGGAGGAGCTGGATAGAAGATCGGAGACAAGGGAAGGGATAGTTTGGGAGCATTTGGTTTTCCAACAAATGCTATGCATCAAAGATGAGAACTTGGTGCAAACACAAGCGAGTCGAGCCCAGTTTCGTGGATCTTCCTCCAGATTGTAGAAAATTTTGAGAACAACATCATCCGACAGCATTAAGAATGCATTTTCGGTCATTGTTTGCATCGAATTTGGTTTCTGGGTTAATCTGGTAGTGGAACCCTGAGGCGAATACGTACAGCCTCGATAAACTGTTAGGTTGGGGATGAGCTATGGCGAAATTGAAATTGCTTGTTGGGTTTTCAGTTGGTTTTTGATTCGATAGAGAGTAGATATATTCTGCTGCAGATTTGAGAAAAATAGTGAGAAGAATGTACGAGGGGGAGAGAAATTAGAAGAGGCGGTGGGACTGTGTGTGTAAATGAAGGATCGGGTTAGCATGAACTCATGTTTTTTTGGTGAGTTATTTAATTGGCGAATAGAATGTCCATACGCATACGGTCTTGTTTGCGTCTTGCGTGTTAATATTTTATTGATCGATTGATCAAAATAAATTTAATGCTAACCACTCTCGTAAAGGAAGCTGGTACTTGTTTTGTATCTACTAGTCTACAACTCATCCACGTTACAATTCAATTTTCCACCTATTTTTTTTTTATTTATTTATTAGAATTTACACAGTTAATATAGTAAATCAATGATACATTTCAATCCCTCCCTCCCTCCCTCCGAAGAGCAGTTAAAGGAAACATGTTTTTACTCCAACATATGATCGATCTTACACAATAAAAACAACAGCAGGATAGTAATCTACCGTATGGGTTGTCTTTATTTTCTTTTTCTTTTTTAAATTAATTACTTGTATATTTTTAGATGATCTTCTTGATCATTAGAATTTACTAATAAATTTGGGTGAAAGAATTGGAGGAGGTGTGCAAATCCATTGAAGGGGGGCCTAATAACACCAGAAATTATTTGCAAGTTTCATCTCCTCTCAAGTCAAAATCAGATTTCCTCTACCTCAACATTTCATTTAAAATATATACCCTGAAATGAAAAGTCTCGAAATCCTAATTCATGCCGGAGATATTAGTGTAAAAGTTTTCATACCAATAATGGAGAGATTCTATCTATCTAACAAAATATAAATGATTTTAAATTTTTCCGCTCACTCAATAAATCATCTGGGCCGTCCAAAATTTAGAATAAATCTCACCATCAATATAATGCCAGAAACACGAGACACAGCTATTAATATAATATGCTTACACTTGCACGTCTCCACATACATGAATTTAAATATAAATAAATGGAGGACCCCGAATCAAAACCCCAACAAGTCGAAAGCATCTCTTTTAACAGTGGGATGAATACTCCATTTAAAATATTCATTTTAATCATATTTTTATGATAAATTTTTTAACTATACTAAAGATATGCACACACCAAAAAATAAGTCTTGATCCATAATTTATCAAGCAGAAGATCAAGCAAGATATCTCACTCCAAGAGGCCCACTGAAAAGCTTTTCAACACCCCTTTTATGAACAAACAAACAACGAACCAACCCCCTTGATAGTTGATACGCTTCTCAATCTCCATTATTGACATCTACACCTCAAACGAATAGTAAATCAAACACGCCACGCCTCATTCAGTCCTCAAACAGGAGGATTAACAGACCCCACATATGATAGATCCACCATATAAGCCTAGCCTTTATATTAGAAACCAATGCCAGACCAACAATATGAAAATAACCATCACAAGAATACAAATTAATATAAAGAGCAGGGCAGGGCAGGGCAGGGAATGTAAGATGTCATCCATAAAAATTAAGAGTATCCACATAAATTAAGCTCAAATATCAAAAACACTGGCGGATCTTCCAATGATCACAAGTCATGGTATTTAATTTGGTAGATAATGGGTCAAATTTAACAGACAAAGTCGCAACTTGGTTTCACACATAGCAACTAATCCAAATCCATTGATAATACATGACCACTGCTAATCAGAAGGATTCACTTCATCATCAGTCACCTCAATCTCTTTCCCAACATGCATTACACCTCAAGAGATGAAAGATGATCAGATCTCATCTGTAAAACACAGTTGACCATCAGATTCAAATCAATTAGAAAATAGAGCAATGCTACTATCACATAAATTCTATCACATACACACACATACATACTGCGGGTCCCGCAGTATGTCAGACGGGGACCCACAGTATGTATGTGTGTATATGTGAGAGTTATGTGATAGTAGTATTATTTTAGAAAATAATGGACAAGAAGGTCACAAGTATACTTTAACCAACAAATGCAATACAGTTGAGTGCAGAAGAATTGGACCTGGATAAACTCTTGCTCCGGCTTCGGCTTCTGCTTGGGCTCTTGCTCTTGCTCCTAGAGATGCGCTTTTTGGGGCTTTTACTAACACGTTTCTGGCGCTGAAGATAACAAATCAAAACAGAAAGCAAACTCCAGGGTTGAAATTCTAAAACATTTGTCAACTATTATACATGGATGATGAACCTATCATGAAAAAAAAATAAAACAACGAATCCTACTTATCCTGTAAAACTAAAAGTTCTACCCGTAAAACTGTTCCAACATTCAGAAAACTGAGTTGGACCAGACACCAGGGAACTTCGTTTCCAAATTCAATAGATCCGCCTAAACCAAAATTAGGATCTAACTTACAGCTGGTACCGGAGATCTGGACCTTGACGGCGATCTGCAAAAGTTCCAGAAATAACCCAGTTTAATATCCACATGTTCCTCTTAACAACTGTGATCCAAGAGCCTTGATGCCACTTCCACGTGGAGTTACCATAATCAAGAATGATAAAAGAAAAACCCAGAAATATTTTAGCAGTCCAAAAAAAATGTGACAACAACCTAAAGCAAAAAGGTCAACTGAAAACTTCAATTGAAAAAAATTATAATGCTATAAAGACACAAGTGAACAGGATACCCAAAAATCCACAAAGATTTCGGATAGTGTGCTTCATTAGCTTGGCAGTGTTGGAGAAGCAATGATAAAGTTAATTGTTTCTACCGCAAATGGACTGGTTGTTCCAAATTCAAAAAGCACTTAGTTCACATTCCAGCTTTATCCATGATCTTCTTTGATCCCAATCTAGCACCCATGGACATTTGTGATGCTATTAGAACAGAGACACCCAAAGGATTTCAAAGCTTCCATCTAGAAAACATCATACCTCCACAACCAAAAGATTGTAGGCATTTTGAACCATATCCCATCAAGATTCTAATATGCAATCCCCAATTAGCCGCATATATCCATTATCTAAAAAACAAACAAGGTAATTTCATCTTTAAAAAAAAGAGAATTAAAAGGATGATAGTCTGACGATCCTTAGGGTTTTCTCAACAACGCATCTGCTACCAGACACATCATGAACTGAAGCAAGACGGACAAAAACCATGACTAGAAAGTTATACATTGACTACACATTTTGTTAGTTTCAAATTACCGAAACCAATGCACTTTCAAGCTGGTAACAGCCACAATCACTTTTCATTGAAATAGACCCACATTATTCTACTCTAGGACCAAATATGAATAATATTAGTCAAATCACTACTAAATTGCAGATCCTCCAGCATTATCGCCATCTATACCAATATGTCATAATGCATTGCGCTATCTCTGAAGTGTGCAATAAAAGCATTTAACATAGATAGCCCATTCAAACACCACTCTAATTAAAATTAAAAGAAACATAGACAAAACTGTAACAAGGAAAATGAGTAAAGTTTGAGAATATTTTTAATCAAAATTTGAAAGAAAAGATGGCAGAATCTAAACCAACAGACAGAAAGGAGATAAATAAGCTATCACAGACCATTAAAGGAAAAAATATTTATTGTCAACCAGATAAGCTACCAGCTTATTACTAAGAAATAGTAGAGATGCAGAAAGAATAATATGAATGCCTTTGTTTTTGTCTATTAGAGAAAGGGCAAGACATTCTTCTCTAGGCATTAAAAAGTTATCTTCTAACATAGACAATGTCAGCATGACATAAAGATAGAAAGAATCCTATAGGTGTGATGAAAAATTAATTTTATTCCACCCACAATACCTCGTTCTCAATCAGTTGGTATACGACAAAAATTAATTAAAAAGGCAAAAAGAATTTGCATAAGAGTAGCAATACTTACTCTACGCCCACATAAGGAATGACACCTTCAACCATATAAATGTCTAAACTCTCAAACAAAACACATAAGCTGAAAAACAAAAGGCTATACCTTGAGATGGCTCGTGGTTTTGAGCCAGAGCGTGAGCGAGAAGACACGGACCTCGAACGAGATCTTGAGCGGCGTGAAGATTTAGGTTTAGGAGATTTGCTGCATATTAATTACTAAATTAGAACTAGAGTAAAGGACAGAGCAACCAAAAACCATTCCCATGTAACACAATCCTACCTCTTGCTTCTACTCCGACTGTTACTTCGGCTATGGCTGCGACTTCGGCTATAACTCCTGCCTTTTGCTCCTGGACTGCGGCTTGAATCGTACACCTTAACCTATGGTAAGAAGAGTGGATGGTATATGTGAAACAAAGAAACAAAACAACATTATGCGTACTAAATTTGGCTCAAATCATACTCGAATTACTCCACGAGAAAAGGCATTTCGAAACTCAGACTCATCTAGTTTCCTGATCTGTAGACAATAATATACATCCCCATATCAATCTAAAGAAGCACATCAGGTGGTCAACAGAAAGAACTCAGTAAAACAAAAAAAAAACAACTCAAATGATTTTGAATATTGAAGAAAACAACTTACAGCATATTTCATGTCATCATAGTTTGTATAATCCACAATACCAGTTGTGCCTGTCAGTCGGTCACAATACAACAACAAGAATCAAGTATCACAAAGCTAAATCACGATACTCACATAAACAATCTATTCTAATACCAAAACGACAAGATGTGTGTACAATGAATAGATTGTCCACACAAATTTTCAACTTTTAAAGAGCTACGTGTGTGGGAGTTTTTTAATTGAAGAAAAGAAAAGAAAAGAAGAGAAGTTTAGAGAAGAGAAAGGAACAGAAGAGAAAGACTTGCTTTCTTTTCTCTAACTTTCTTCTCAAAAGTGAGAATAAAATATTTGGCACAAAAAACACTAGTTTTCTAACTTTCTTTTCTTTTCTCTTCCAACTTAAACTCCTAGACACTCCTTCATTTAGTTTTATGTTCTTTTCTCTTCTACTAAAAAACTCCAAGACACCCTTTTTTTCTTTTAACTTTCTCTTCTTTTCTCTCCAAATTGGACTTTAGAACTCAAAGACCTCTTAATATCCATTTAGAATACCATAAAAATTATCTAGCAGAGCACAAACAATTAAGCACATAAATATTTTCTTCTATCCTAAGTAAATACTATTCCCAAACTCTAGTCAATATTAGAGTAGTGAAACAAAACTATCCACGATGCATGCAACCTACCTAGAGTTGCTCTTGCTAAAGCAAAACTGAAATTTGACAATAATACACAGTATAAATACGTATCATCTTACCACCACCCTCACGGAAAACTTGGGAGAAGCATACATCCCCTGCTCGACGCATGTGATCCTGGAGAGAATTGCAGAATATTCATAAATTATAAAGCAGGACAAATGCTAGTAAATGACTATGATCATGTGTGTGTGGTTTCAGTGTAACATAGAACTGTTCAAGTCGCTCCATATCACCTTAAGGTCTTGCCATGAAGCAGAAGAGGGTAATCCGCTCACTAACACTGAATTATTGAGATAAATGAGATCAATATGCAAATAAGTCAAAGAAGTTGAACAACAATGCACACTTGCACACAATGCATAAGCTGAAATACTTACCGCGATAATCAGAGCGCCTAGACACACCTCCACCTCCACCTCCACGCCCACCACGACCACCGCCATGATTACTATATCGATCTATAGATGATGAATGACCGCGTCCACCATGCGCAAGCTCCACCTATTAAAGCAAGGTAGAATAAAGAGACGGTGAGTGTCATAACTACTGACAAGTAAGAGCTTGCTAAATATATCTTTGCCTTGTACGTGTGACCAACCCGTAACCGATGCCCATCAAAATCATAGCCATCACGTCCCCGAATAGCATCTTCAGCATCACGAGCCTCTTCAAACTAAAACACATTTTGGGAAATATTAGACTGAGAATATCAATAAATTTCAATTTATAAATCTAAAATTTACCTCCACAAATGCATAGCCAGGGGGTCTTGGTGGGATTTTCAAATCAATATGAGCAATTGGTCCATACTGCCATGTCAAAAAATCACAAATACATAAGACTAGTTATTCTCATTGGAAGGCACCATCAACAGCTAATTGAGTTGTATCACAAAACCATCTACTAATCCTATAATACAAATATCTGGTATGAATGGCCAAAAAAAGCAATATTTGGTACAGGCTATCAAATAGAGAAGATAAACTCAACTGTAAATGCACACAATACCTTAATTGTATTATTGAGACAGCCAAACAGACTAATTAAACCAATCTATAATCAAACTCAAGCCAATATAAGGCCTACTTGAGTTGCATAAATAATAGCAGTCAATTCTTAGTTCCTCGTCTCAAAGTTATCATAGATTTAACTGGTTGTTTAACAGCTCCGGTATACTAAGCTCTAAACAAAACAGTAGCAAGGTTAAAATGAAAGGTGGAAAATGTGGTGAACCTTGTAAAAGAGATCTTCTACTTCCCGCTCACGGATATCACCAGGGAGATTACCAACATACAAGGTTCTACTTGAGCGACTCATTATTCCTGGAAAACCAAAATCAGAACAACAAAAATAATTAAAATGACCTGATATCAACAGAAATTTAAGGACATCAATAATAACCAAAATCGCAGATCATAGGATGCATCTGAGCTTTCCAACATACAGGAAAACAAATAAAATTTCAAAAGTCAAACCTTTAGGATCCAACATAAAGCTCGTTGAAAGGGAAAAAAAATAAATCTAATAAATATAAATTACAATTACGAATTGTAAAGAAAATACGACTGATCTTTCAAATTTCATAGTAGAATTAGAGAGTTTACCTTCGAATACTTGAGAAAGGTTGATGGGAGCTGTTGATATCCAAAGACGGAGTCACGGAGACAACTTCGAAGATTAGGGTTTTGAAAGTTGGGAAAGGGGTAATAAGTTAAATTATTGAGATAAATTAGTGTGCTGTTTTTCATGCACGGTAATATGTTACACATTGTTGATTTTGATGAAAAAGAAGCGGTCTAGATCACATCGTGGCGTACTATTAGACGCTGTAATTATATGCAAGACTATGAAGTGCCATGTAGCTCAGCTGTGCCAAGACGCCAACTACAATACTAGGATATTAACGTAACTCGAACTAAACTCATTTAAGTCAACTTGACTAAGCAAATTAAATCATCTCAATTGAAAATTGGATTTGAGAGTCTTATTTATTTAAATACTACATCGTTTCAAATTATAAGATTATTTTAATTTTTTAAAAGTTAATATGAGATAATTTTCAAAATTAAAATTAAAATAATTTATTAAAACTTGTGAAATAATAAATCGCACGATAATTAATGCCTTTTAAATAATATACAATATTTATTAT
Source organism: Panax stipuleanatus (assembly GCA_020205555.1). Taxonomy (NCBI): domain Eukaryota; kingdom Viridiplantae; phylum Streptophyta; class Magnoliopsida; order Apiales; family Araliaceae; genus Panax; species Panax stipuleanatus. The sequence continues at coordinate 163,992,714 of CM035115.1, read as the reverse complement.
TGTATTGACTAAAATTTAAAAAAATATGTGAATTTTAAGTTTTAAAATATCTCAGAAAAAGTATAATTTATTTATAACTTATAAATCTCAAGCTTGCTTCACTAAAATAGTACCATGAGTTTGGAACTTATAAACCGCACGGTTCCTTTTTTTTATTTTAGATTTTTGAAGTTCAAAGACATTGTCTAAAATCTAAGTACAACTTATTCTTATGTTTAACTCACAAGCACAATTTAAACCTTATTTGTTCCTTGTAAATGTCAATTGTTTATCAACTCGTTTCTTGCATACGTCGGTAGGGCTGTTCACCGGTCCCTAATCGGTTACCGAATACCGAATCTAGTCGAAATTGAATACCGATATCGGTACCGGTTTGAACCTAATTCTGTACCGGTTGCTTTTTAACCATGCTGCTTCCATGAAAAGTTTTTTAAAAAATCCTAAATTACAAACACATTCAGCTGATCCAAGGAATAACAAATTAAAGCACATTCAAGTGTTCCAAGCACATTCAGGTTCAACTACTAGCAGATTACAAGAACATTCAACTGATCCAACTTCCAAGCACATTCAACTGATCCAAATTAAAACTACAATCCAACTTCATAATATAATAAGTCCATAAGTCCATGATTTCCTTACACAATTACAATCCAAAATTAAAACTTGACATAAAAGAAAGAGTGTCCAGATAACAATAATAACAAATAGCAGCAACCCAACTTCATAATATAGTAACAGACTAGCAGCAGCAGACCAGCAGAGTAACAGACTAGCAGCAGCAGACTAGCAGCCAGCAGGCAGCAGCAGCCCAACAGCAGTCCTGAAGCAACACAAAGCCACAATTAAGTTGGCTTATAATATATAGTATATACATGCATGTTTCCTGAGATAAATATAACATAATCATTTACAGAGTTTATGTATTATATTAATATATACATGGAATGATTGATGAAATTGAAAACTTGAGTATACATGAACATGGGTGATATACTGATATCCATTGCCATTAGTTTTCTTTACACCACAAGAGAGAAGAAACATAAAATGACTAACAACGCAAAAATATCAATCATTCAGGTGTATGCTTTGCTTTGCTTTAATTTCTGGTTCTAATTGTCATTCTGAATAAAGTGTATTCTGAATAGTAATCTCTCTAAATAAATATGTACAAAACAGCTAACAAAGTATGACAACTATGAACTACATACAAGGAATTAATGAAGTAAATGGAAAACATATGGATGGATACTTTAATTAAGGAGTAAACACCCAACAAAACACAACAACAATAGTCAAATCAAATACTTTAAAGGCAAACAGTGACTGTAATTCTATAAAGGATCAAATGGATAATTCTATACTAGTCATGCTAGAGATGAATGTGAAAAAATAAAAAAACAGATGCTCTTAGAATTGATACTAGGTGAAGCACATAATTAACCACAGTTTCTATTTAGCCCCACCCATGACTATATATAACATGAATTAATGTTACATCTCATATAAGTTTAAAGCCATTTCGTTTGGCCTATTATGAATTAATGTTACATCTCATATAAGTTTAAAGCCATTTTGTTTGGCCTATTATGAATTAATGTTACATCTCATTGGCTGCCTAACTACAGGTGGTTGATCTTCCTGTTTGGCCTATTATGCTTTTGGTGGAAGAAGCCCTAAACTAATAAGTGAGTCCTAATATTGAAATTAAATATAATGTCTCACACATCGGACAATTATAGTCCTAATGATTTTAATCGAGATTATATTTTAGTTCAACTTAAAAACAGACCAGCCAAATATAAATTGCATTAAATTAATTCGAATTGAGAGGTAAGCTTCATAAGTTTAAGTTAACAACATGACCAGCCAAATAAAAGAAACTAGACACAAAATTATCAATATTATTATATAATATATATATATATATATATATATATATATTAAAAACCTAAGAACAGAATTAACAAAAAAAAACTAAGAACAGTTAATCCATGAAATATGTTATTAACCTATACAAAATCTAACTTCACCAACTCAGTCAACCAATTCATAACAGAAATATGTTCGTGCACGAGCAGCCAAAAAGGGAACCCATCATTGATATATTCTTATCTGAGATCGGCTATGTTCACATCTAAACAGAGTGCAAACAACAAATATAGAGTAATCTTCCACAAACAGGGGAACGTGAGTAGCTAATCTTGTAGATAATCATAATAATGACAATAAATTGTGTGCACATCAGGGAGTTTGTAGCACATAATCACTAAATCTCAAAATAAACTCATCAACAGTTCAACACCATCCGAGCCCACCACCAACACCAATTAGAAAAATTACCTAAGAAAAATCAGGAAACTAAAGTCTAGAGTGGGACTGTAGGAGGCAAAGGTACGACGGAGGCCAGAGGGAGAGCCTGATAGAAGATAGATCGGTGGCCAGAGGGAGAGCCTGAGAGGATCGTACTCATATATGGAGAGAAAGGGAGAGAGGAGAGAGCTGAGAAGGAGAGAAACCCTAGATCTATTTGGAGTGAAAGTCTAAAGACTGAAAGAGTGAACGACTGAACGTATCAAGTAAATAAAAGTAATAAAGTATTAAGTAACTGGTATAACCGGTCCGGTCCGGTTAATACCGAAACTTGTAAACCATGTCCCGAAACCAGTACCGAATCGGTATGTACCGGTTAATTGAACCGGTAGCAAACCGGTTCATATTTATCCCGAACCAGCCGGTTCGGACCGGTCCGATTCGCCCAAAAACAGAATAAACCGGTTTTTTTGCCCACCCCTAACCACCATATCCAATAACCAAGGAAGTAGCAAGCACTGCAGAAACCAAGAGGAGAAGTTGGAAAAATGGCTCAAAAGAACTTTTGCATATCAACATATCAAATAGGAAAAGGAAAAAGAAATGGAAATGGAAGACATAAGAGAAAAGAAGGTTGGGATCAGAAGAGTAGTGCATTGCTTTGGAGGGCAATTAACAAATTATATTTTGCTGTGGGGAGGAAGAGATCTGAGTATATTTAAAGGGTGAAATATGCTTCTCCATGTTTATTTGGAGCTTATGGATCCTCATTCTTCAGTTAGTTACACAGCACACTCCCACATCAAAAGATATGATATAGGGGTGGAAAGAAGACAATCAAACAAACAAAATTTAACTTTAATATGGAACCAGCTCTCAAAATATATCTCAATTTTTCACAAGGGGGAAAAAACAAAACAAACAGGATGGGAGTAAAAATTTAACCACAGTTTAGCATCTCAGCAGGGCTTATGTCGAGTGCCAAAGAAGTACCCATCTCCACTTCAATTTGCATGTCACAGAGTTACTCTTCCTCCATATTTTCCTCACTATTCTGCTTTTCTTCTTCCTCGGATTCCTGTGCTTTGGTCTCTCCACTATTTCCTGAAGAAAAAAGCAGAGGGCTTTATGTAGGGAGCAAAAAGTTAAAAACATTCTAGATATTGCTTCAGTCCAAAAGGCAACATGAATTTTAGGCACAACAGTGAAGCTTTGAATTGCAATTCCCTGGGATCACAATAAAACTTGCTACAAATCTAAATACACGGAGAAAGGGTGAGGGGAAGGGGCATAGGAACTGGAACACGGGAACATGAAAAAACTGGCAAAGATGAGCTAAAGCAAAAAAAGTATATCAACTGGCAAACGATTTAGACATTTTTTAGATTCACATGGAGGGCTATGAATTCTGTAGTACAATAAAGTATCTTACATTTTCTGCTTACATAATCGAAACTATAACATGACAAGGCATTCCTGCCTACTTAACCGATTGAGACCGAATCCTGGCCAACAAAAATTAAAATAAAGTAGCCACTTCTAAATTTAATCGAGGATCAAACTCATGGTAGCCACTCAAATATGACAGACAGCAGGCACCTAGTTACCAGAAATATATGCTTAATATGCAACTATAATCAACATACTCAACTCTCCATTACAGACTGACATATCAACTACAGCATCAATAATAAATGCCAAAATATTCACAGCACCTAAAAACTTAGATCACACATGCAGTAAAAAAAAATCTGACAGACAATGACATTAGAAGTCTGACATGAAATTGAAAGCAAAAAAACAATTAGGATGCCAGTTCAATGACTAGTGAAGTTTCAGGACAAGACACATGGGATTATCAATTAATCAAACGAGACAAAACTGTATCAAATAAAGTAAAATTAAGATCTCTCTACAAGTGAAAACGAAAATTATATAATCCTAAAATATCATAGTTGTTTTAAATCTACACAACTAGACGTCATTATAACTAACAACATTGAAAAGGAAAAGATTAACATACCATATTCACTAAATATGACTCCACCAGAACACAGTCCTTCCTCAATCTTTATAAGCTGCAATGACATTCTAGGTCCAATCTCTTGAAGCTTAACGGCACTCTTTGTAGAAGCTCGGTTAACTCTACCAAGATCAGTTGGTAGACTTACATGTGCTGCTTCATCATCTGCTTCACTTTCAGATCCATAGCCAGCTCTTCAAGATAAAATAAGGAACAAAATAATTAAAAAACTATTACTAAAAATTCAACTTAGAATTTTTAAACAGTAAACAATTGCTTCCGTTTCTTTTGCCATTAGAAACTATGACAGTGCAAATTTGAAAAATGCCTACGAATCCCCTTCCATCTATAAACTCAAGCCAAAATTACAGTCTGGCTAAGCCAAAAAAACTAAAGTAATTCAAATGTAACTCTGATTTACCATTATATTCTCAAATAATAATGTGACTGAGAGAGTGAGAGAAAGCATACTTTGTGACAAAATCACTCACGTCCTGAAGATTTCTTAAATCAGGCACTTGATGATTCTGCACAAATTTTCTAATTCTGCGTGAGACGCCAACAGGCTGTAATCTAATTGAATAATGCCGAAAATCAATAAGTTTTGTCTCTTTATTGTAATTAAGTAGCACTATTCTCTGGCAGGAAGAAAGTTTCACCTGCAAAACAAACAAAATATTAAGAGAAAACCAATACTAAGGCTAATACCAGCACTTGCTTGATGTTGTTCTTCACTCACAGTGTTAATATCAATGGCCGGGAAAATGTTCTGAAACATAATAGTTGTGAGCTTCAAATGTTGCTCCCCAGTGCCAAATCCAGAAAGCACAATCTGCGAAGTTCCATCTATTAATCATAATAACAAGAAAAACACTTTCCACAACGGGTTGTTCGTGATTGATGTTAAGTGCAACTTATCACCCCAGACAGTAGAGCTACATTTTCAGACGACTCATAAATAAAGAATTGTAGCAAAGAAAAAGAAAATATGTAGATGTTCCCTGTGACTGCATTATGGAATTCTCACATGCATGTTGTGTATATGTTAATCTAAAACTTACCAATGGTGAATTTGAGAAAAGATCTTTAGGACATCTTGGACGCAACTGGGATCGAGTAATATCAACAGCTAATGAGTACTCATGTATTTTGAATGTAAGTGTTGGGCCTTGTGGGGTCCTCGCAACCCTCAAGTAGGGTGCCGTTGCAGTTTTTGATAACATGAGAAAATGTGTAACACCCATTGGTCCTGCAACGTTCAAGAAGTCTTTGAGATTATTACGCTTCTTTTCCTGCAATTAGCGAAATCGGTCAGAACTAACTTAACCAATTCATTATAATGTGTATAACGACAGAGGAAGTACCAAAGAGTGGTTGGTTAAACTTAAAGATACTTAATGCGAGCTTTTTCCTAGTACTTGGAACATATAACAGGAGACTGGCATTAAAATAAATTAATCCACTGGCCACTGCTAAAAAATTTGAGATAAGAATATAAGATACAAAGTAAAATTGCTTGGGAAAGAAGGCTTTTAGTTTTAAAATGGATTATGATATATATAAATTAACCAATATGTTTTAATTCAACAATCTAAGAATAAAAAGGACTTTCAGCCATTGGCACTATCGTAAAATAAGATTTTAACCTAGTTCTGGTAATGACAGCTCGAAACTGTTACCACAACTTGTATTAGATTGCCCCGCTCAAAACGAGAGATTTCATTTATCAACTTAACAAAATATATTAAAAATAAACTTCATATAAAGCCACATCAGCCCTTACAAGTAATTTTGTTCAACAAAACTACAGAAGACATGCTCAGATATTTTATATCAGAAAACAAATTGACCAATTAAGTCTATCATTTGTTCCATCAGAAATCTAATATTAACACTATGCCAAATCACTAGTTGCAAAATATATTTATCATCACATGTCTTTTCAAGTTGTTAATGCCAGGATTTTGCTAAGTAAGGCAATACAGGTGAGATGAATCTGTATAAATATGCGTTAGTGTGCTCGTGTTATACATATAAATTTAAATATATGATTAAAACACAATCAAGCCTCCACATGGTACATTTACCTTGAGCTTGAGGGCTGTATATGGAAGCATAAGTTTTCTCAAGTCCGCTTGCAATTGTCTGAGAGGACCAGGCAACTTCCCTCTTGAGAACACGAAGCTCCTTGGTATCTTGTCTCCAGTTATATGATCAACACTCTGCTGCTGTTGCTTCTTTGCAACAGGCTTGACAAACGCGACTTTCTTTTTCTGTTCCAATTCAAAAAACAATCACAATTCTGTGATTCTGTCACGACTCACAACACAGAAAATTGATATAAAAAATTACTGACAGAAGGAATAAAATCTAAACTCATGCCTGTTATTTGGTTAATGAGATGAATCGAAAGAGATGGTAATAATTGCTTACATTTCTGAATCGAGCCATCTCCTGAGATTAAGGTCTCTGATGCTTTGTATTTTTCTTTCTTTTTTAACCTTTTCTGAATCAAACTGCATGAATATAGGGAATCAGTTATGAAAAAAGCTATTCATAGATGCTCTTGAGATGAACTGCAGCAAAAGAATCAATGTTGGATAGAGACACCAAACTCCATGGATGATATCATGAATACCACCAAAATCCTGTATAACTGGGACTGGTGGGGAAAGGAAACCTATCCTAATTCTACCCTGGCACTGATAGTAAATAAGCTTCCCCAAACTTTCGCCCTCCCCACCCCCACCCCCCACCCCCCCCAAAAAAAAAAAAATTTTAAAAATTAAAAAATTAGGAACCTCTCAACCAAAATTCTATTAAGAGCTAACTGGCAATATGGTCACAAGTCACCACTGATATATACAAGAACTTGGTACCCAGAATGTAAAAGAAATTGCTTAAAAAGAGCAATTCGTAGCATCACTTCAGTTTTAGGCAGATTATTTACACTCTGTTATATGGATGAATGATTGATATAAACATACAAGTACAACAGAAACCTGTACAAACTATAACTACTTCCACTAAGCCAAACAACAATCCAAGAACATCACAAATCCAAACCAGTTTATATTAGCAACAAAAAAAAATACAGTACACCATCAAAAGCAATAAATCCCCCTTTAAAACAAAGCCCAGTTAGCTAATTCAAGCCAACAAACTCTCTACATAAACAACATATATATCATATTAGTAAAAAAGGTTACATTTTCAAATTCAAAAGTTTCTTGTGCAGGGTTTTTAGATCAATGAGAAATAGAGCAAGCAATTGCGCGTACCTAAAGCGTAAAAAGATATAGAGAGAGAGGAAGCTCAAAGGTATCAGCTTCGCGGTTGCGTATATTGTTGGAAATTTTAAATAGGTAATAAATCGGTAGGGTGGTTAGTGGGCATGTTTATTTGTTGGGTCTGAAAAATGGGCTTGTATTTAGAATTTAAAATTAGGCTAACAATAATAAAATATGATATAGGCTGCTCGTTAAAATGGTTGGAAAAATGGGCTAGTTGAGGTTGAAGCTTACCAAAAACACCTTCCTTAAAGCCCAAAAAAGAGAATTCTTAAGAAAATTTGGTTGTAAGGTCTTCCTTTTACAAAGAGTAAAGGAAATCTATTCATATTTTGGAAGGAAGGTAAAATATGAGATGATTTTTGTAAAGCATATAGATAAATAATTTTATATTATAAAATAAAAAGACAAGTGATACCGTACTTTGAAAAGGAGAAACTAGCTGACTGAAAATTTTGTCCGAGTTTAATTCTTTCAAAATGGTCCATTTTACAAACACTCAAAACCTATTCATAAATAAAAGCGTTTGCCAGAACTTACAAATAAAAATATAGAGGAACACTATTTTTACATTATTTTTTAATATTTTTACATGATTTTCTCTCACATAAAGGTGAGACTCATTTTCTTTTCGTGAGAAAGAATTATGTGAAAATATTAAAAACACATGTAGAAATATCAATTTTCAAAAATATATAGTTTTAGTCATATTTTATAGGTTTTGATAAAGTTGCATTACTTTGACTTGGAATAATCGTGTACAAAAGTACAAGATTTTCATAAAATGCAGATATCCTCTTGTTTTGAAAAAGAAAAGGAAAAGTAAATATAGATTTTTGTGATATTAACATGTTTGAATGGAAATCGGCCGCTACTATTTAATTAAAGCCTCAATCGACAATCCATACGAACTAGGAGTATATTATATTAAGAAGAAAAAAGTTTGTAAGATTATTTACATAGTCTCAAAAATGAGAGCCCAAATCTATGTGGAGGATGTGAGTATGTGACAATCTGGGTGGGCCACATAGGGACTACTACCCATGTTTTTTATCGGCTACCACGTGTATCTCGACAACTAGTGCTTCACTTCGCGTCGTTTCAGAACGAATCAAGGGCGTGAAAACGACGTCGCCCCACTACACGTGGCGTGGTCCCATCCCATCGCATGCATCCAACGGCCGCTGTTATTCTTTTTGACTTTTCAGACTCACCACCTACCGTCCAAATTTTAACGCAAAGAAATACGGAGTCTGTCCCTTTACTTGCCTAACAAAATGAGATTTCGGCTAAGGTGCTGTTTGTTTACATCTGATTGTCTTTTAATGAATTGTTTTTTATTCGCTAAGAGGTATGATGTTGTTTGTTTGTTTTTTGTTACCTCTGAATGTCTCTTAATAGGTAAGACAGAAAATAAAATCTTAATAATTAAGAGGTACCTCTTAATGAAATTTTTTTGATAAATTTTTTTTATATAAATATATTCAACAATATTATTCACTCATTTTTATTAAATTGAATATTTAAAATTATTAAATAAAATTTTACCCTTTAAAATGGTAAAATAGTGTCATTAAGGGACAACTTACTTTTTAGTTATCAAACAGTTTTTAGATTCAGACCTCATAACTATTCAGATGATCTAATTTATTAAGACATCATAATCATTCAGATCTTAATTTCCAGATTTATCAAACACAACCTAAGAAAAGGCAATGTGACAAGTGATGGAGAACTCTCCATTTAGAATTGTGTATTAATTAGAAAAAAACAGGGTATGATTTAAATTTATTAAGAATGTTATTATTGTTATTTATGAACATTACTCAATAAAAAAAATCATTTTTCTACCTCTTATATTCTCCTTCAATTCTTTTCTATTTCAAGTTTTATGAGTTTCAAAATAAAATTTAAATATGTTTGTTGACAGGTATAAGAATTTTTTTTTTTATTTGAAAACAGATCTTGACTTTTCAAGAAAATGAATGTCTACATGACTCCATGTTTTTCGACTAAATTAAAATTTGAGTCATTTATGTATTGCAATAAATTTAAGTAATTGATATTAACAAAATATAAATTTAAGTAATTGATATTACCAAAAAGAAAAGAAAAGAAGAGAGATTATGGCCCTTCACGAAAGCAGATCTTCTATCCTTATTTTCTCTATCCCCTTGTGTTCTCTCACTTAAATATTAACACATATCCTCTTACTTAATACCAAGTAACTTTAAAATTAAAAAAGAGGACAGATGTCAACATTTAAATAAAGGAACACAAATAAACAGAAAAAATGAAGAGAGAGGATCTGCTCTCTCCCTTCCCTAGTCAATTTTCCACTAAGAAAAAGCAATGTGACAAGTGATGGAGAACTGTGCATTAAGAATTGTGTATTAATAGAAAAAGTGTGATTTAAATTTATTAAGAATGCTATTATTGTTATTCATTAACATTACTCAATAAAAAGATTTCATTTTTTCTAACTTATATATTCTCCTTCAATTCTTTTCTATTTTAAATTTTCTGAGTTTTAAAATGAAATTTAAATATGTTTGTTATCAAGTGTAAGAAAATGTTATTATTTAGAAAAAATTTACTTTCAATATGTTGCGCATGTGAATAATAGACTTGAAGTTGTAACAAAAAAACAATAATTACATTATTATCTATATTATTAAGTGAGCAAAAAAATTGTTATTTTTCGACTCATTAGTTGTGATGCCCCCATAATAGGTCCAGTCAATTCAATCTATTCTGAGTCGTCAAATACATGGTACAGAATTCAAATACAAATTTTATATCACACGGTCGTGCAAAATACGAATACACAACTGTGAGTGTCAATACAAATATGTAAAAAAAATTAACATTCAAACTAAGTCCTCATTACAATTATTATCACACTATTTATTATAAATAGTGAGGACTACTACTGCTCTAACTCGGACCATCACTCTGTCCTCCGACTAATTTCTGCAACATTCTCATTTCCTGAAGAGGACAATAGATGAAAAGGGTGAGCTCAACTAGCCCAGTAAAAAATATTATGACTAAGATAATGAAAAATAAATTATCGTTAGTTTTCAATAATTTAGATAAAATATTATTGACAACAAGTTTTAGATCAATATTCGCAGCGAAAATAACAATTCATTAAAAGAGTTAAGTAGATAATGAAGTCTACTATCTTCTATGATTTAAAAGTCCATCATCAATATTTTATCCCTGTAACATCAATCAATATACATCTCGAATCAAATATTCATCCTTGCACTACAGGCCAAAGATATTCATTTGTATCATTAGTTGGTCATGTTCATCTCAACACATGTTCATCTTTGCAGTATAGGCCAAATATATTCATCAGGTAATCATTCATTTTTGTTCTACAGACCAAAGATATTCAGTTATATCACCATTTAGGACTGAGAATGATGAAAAATAATATAAATAACGAATCCAGTGAGATAAAGGACAAATATTAAGGATTCGTAATTTAATTTATCCAAGTTCAAGAATATTCCATAATAATACTTTGTGGAGCAAAATTCAAGAATAAAGATAAAAACTTGAATCCAATCAAATATAGGAACCTTAACAAGCAATTTGGACAAATAGAATAAAATTTAATTTTTTCGTGAATAGTGCCGTATACGTGAATAATGTTGTATACGTGAATAGTAACCCAGACGAAAAAAATAAGAATTTTATAATAAAATTCATGAAAATATTTTGGTATAATGATATTAGAAAGAATAACATCGTTTACGAAAGAAAATAATATCCTTTACCTTAACCGGAGAGTAGTTTTAACTGAAATATCGGATATTATATGGACGAAAATTTGCACTGTTATCAACACTCAAAGTATCTAAATACTCACAAGAAATACGCTCGATATTATAGAGAGAATTTTTTTTTGATTCTGGTGTGATTTTTATTTCTAACTAAGCACCCTATTTATAGAAAAATGCTAGGATTGACATTTGCAGCCTCGGAGCACACTTGCTTGGGAAAAAATTTGATGGCTGTCTACCAAATTGGATCAACATTTTTTCCACACAAAACAACAGTGGGGTCCACTATTTTATTTAAAAAATATTTATTCTAAAATTTTAATAATTCATAATAAATAACCCTTTGTCAGAAAAATACGAATTCTATGTCCTTTTTATATGAAATTTAATTTTTTACAATTTTGTAGAATGAAGTTTTTTCAAATTCCCAATCGAAAATGACTAAAATTCACAAACGGGTGATTTTTCATAACAAAATACTGATAAAAAACACCTTAGCACTAATTCTTTTTTTTATAGCCACAAAATAAATATTTCTTTATCATATAAATCAATAATTAATTATTCACAAATAATATTACAGAACTACAATATTGATAACCAGGTTGTTCCTAGAAAAGAGGGGGCCTTCTAATAAGGATTTATCCTTACTGGCGCACAATTAAATAACCACTCCTATACAGAACTTCCTTAGACGTTGTCAATAATGCTATCTAATAATATTATTCAAATAATATGAATTATTGAGTTGATAATGTGAAATACTGTGCAGTGACAATTATTGAATCAATAATACAAAATATCAACGGTAGTAATTATTGAATCAATCATAAAAAATAGCAACATAGCAATTATTGATATAAAATATCAACGTAGCAATTATTGAACAAATAAAATATTATGCAATTATTGAATTAATAATATAAAATATTGAACAGTAATTACTGTAACAATAATTGAGTAAGTGTCTTCTTACGTAAGAATCAATAATTCAAAATACTGTGCAATACCGTGTGCTACTGTGCAACAACGCGTATTACTGTATTTTTATCACCGGATATTTCAACAGTTTTACGGTAACAGTTTTATCGTTATTTATGTTATTTCGTTGTGGGGCCCACAAATGGCTGCGCTGTCGTACGAATATTCTCCGACAACAAGAATATTCCACGACCAAACGAATATTCCCCGACAACAATGAATATTTTATAACCACTTGCTTATTTTAAAATATTTGTGCATTTTACCCACAACTTACTACATTAATTAAATCAACCCCTTACTGTTTCGAAATAATATATAAAAAAAAATTAAAATTTTATTTATAAAATTCGGGGTCTTACATCAGTAATAATTTTTTAGACTCTAGGTTTTATCACCCCTAACTTTTAGAATAATTATCACATGGTGCAAGAGAAAATTGTCCGACAATTTTAAAATTTAGTGATAAATTATATTTACTACATTTTATCAAATTTTCTTTTATATTATATTTTTAAACATCAATAAACATATTTTAAAAATAATTTACCATGCTTGCATAAACGATTCTATCCAAGTTAACCAAAGTTTTCACTACTTATATTGAAATACTCTTTAGATATTTGAGAACTTACGCTACCACATTGTATTAAATTTAGAAATGCATTTTTATGTGTTGGAGGGGAATTAGGGGAAAACTTAAGATTTTATTTTTCACATTACTACTTTATAGTTAGGGACACGATTGTCAATTTGTTCATTTTATTACTTAAAGTGTTGATGACTTTAAAAAAGAAATAGATTTATTAATGTATAAAAAAATTATAACAGCATTAAAATGAAGTATAATATTAACACTAGTGATGATAATGTCATGATAGCCCAATAAAAAAGATAAATGGTTCATCTATAGATCTTGACTTTTCAAAAAAATGAACGTCCAAACTACTCAATCTTTTTAACCAAAATAGAACAAGTACTCAATGTCCACACTACTCAATTTGAATGGCGCGTCTATAGATCTTGATTTTTTTCACCTCTATTTGTTTAAAGAAATTGTTACCTTTATATATATATATATATATATATATAGAAAGGATCAAGAGCACTTCTTTTATCTAATATTCCTTCTTCAATAACACTCTTTTATTAAAATTAGGTCGTTTTAGAGATTCTTAAAAGAGAGAGGTACGACTTGCTTTTCTTTTATTTATAAAAATACCACCCGCAACTCCACATGTTTTTAAAAAAAATCTCCAAAAAGACATAATTTCAATAAAGGAGTGCTATTTAAGGAGGAGTGTTACCTCATATATATATATATATATATATATATATATTTTTTATATTTTCATAAGATTCACATGAACCTAGTTTTATTTATTATTCACTTTGTGAAGATAATCGTATAAAACTATCAAATTCCCATATATAAATATTAATTTATTTTTTCTATGAGGTGTGTCCTTTGTATATGTTGATACTTGATAGTATACAAGTGTTTTTATCATGTCAACTTGACATATGAAATATTATCTTAAAATATAAAATTATTATTTTAATTTTTACAACAAAGTTTTGAGACATGTAAAAACATAAATCTTTAAATTTGGTTATACTTTTTTAAAAATGATTATTTTTCACAAAAAACCTGAACACTTTTATTACTCACATGAGTATGATATCTTGTGTGAAATTATCAATTTTTTCTAAAAATTGTAGTTTTAATATTTGTAGATTTTGAAAGTATATAGGAGTATTTTTTTTGTTTGTTTGTTTTAGGGACGGAGGGAGTAAATAGTGTCCAAAAGTAGGGGCTGAAATTGCAAAAACAAAAGTATGACGAAAGGCACGTGCCCGGCGAGAAATACTCACGTGCCGTCCAGTTGAAGCCTCCACCACCTAAGGCTTTTGCTCTTAGCTACATATACGAACACCCCCTTTCCCTCTCTATTTATCTCTCTTTCGCACAAAGATAAGAGAGACATTCACACAAACTCTCATTTCTTATCTTCTTCTTCTTATTCATTTCTTTCTTTTTCCTCTGATTTATTTCTCTTAACAGTCCTAATCAATCACATACACATAACCAGATTTATAGAGGGAGAAAAGAAAAAAATACCCAAAACAATGGCGTCTGAGTTGATCTACAGGGGCCACGACTCCCAACCTGCCAATGACGAGTATTCGCCCAAGCCTAACAAGCCATGGCTCTCCGTCATTCGCCCTATTCGCTACATGCTCCGCGAGCAACGCCTCATTTTCGTCTTCGTCGGCATTGCTATCGCCACCCTCTTCTTCGCCATCCTTCCCTCTTCTTCTATCACCACCACCACTTATGCCTCCAGCAGCCGCGGCGCAATCTCCATCTCCGACCCCTACTTCTCCTCGACCCAGCAGCCCCACTGGGCCGCCTCCTACCAGAATCGTGCGGTTAGATTTGGGTCGTTCAATCCGGGCGGGAAGATTCCGTTGGGTCTGAAAAGGAAGGGATTGAGGATCGTGGTTACGGGCGGGGCCGGGTTTGTTGGAAGCCACCTCGTGGATCGTCTGATTGCGAGAGGGGATAGCGTGATCGTGGTCGATAATTTCTTCACGGGGAGGAAGGAGAATGTGATGCATCATTTTGGAAACCCTAGGTTCGAGCTAATCCGACACGACGTCGTTGAGCCGTTGCTGTTGGAAGTAGATCAGATCTACCATCTTGCTTGCCCTGCTTCTCCTGTTCATTACAAGCATAACCCTGTCAAGACAATTATATCCTCTCTCTTTTTTTGTTCATAAATTTCATTACTTTTTTTGATGGTTAGCAGAATGATTTAAATTTTATTTTGGACTCCTTAATTTTTTATTGATTTGGGGATTTTACAAGACAAATGTGGTCGGTACGTTAAACATGCTTGGTCTGGCAAAGAGGATTGGTGCGCGGTTCTTGCTAACGAGCACCAGTGAGGTGTACGGAGATCCTCTGCAACACCCACAAGTCGAGACTTACTGGGGCAACGTCAATCCTATCGGTATGCTTAATTCTTTATTCTTCTCTATACTGTTAGCACATTTGTTGGTCGTCGGTACCGGACGAAAATTAGTACCGGAGGTTGTGTGGCTTATGTTAGCACCCCGAATGAGCTGGGGCTAACATGCGCCTGAGCAGGCTTTTAAAACTGGGTGTTGTACTGGTTTTGTTTGGTAAATTTTTTGGTTGATGAGTGGAGCCAGGTGTGACTGGTGTATCTATATCTTTATTAAGTGCTTTTAACCCAATCGATTATGGGACTACTACTAGTTTTCTTTTTAAATGAGAATTTGTTGTTGAAAGTTATTTCTTGCAAAATAAAATTTAAAAATTGAAGATATTTTAATACCATTTTGTGACACTTGAACATGAACATTTTTATTTGACAAGTCCCGGAAAAGATAAAAGAATTTTAAGATGATCAGAAAATCATTGCCACAAGCACTCTTTTGGGTCAATTAATTCGAATGCAGATAGCAGCATTTTGAACTAGCATTTCTGCTGAAATTATTTTCATATATTTTACAAAGAAGGATTGACGTGCAAAGTTTTGATTGATGCAATCTGAACAAGAGATTAGTTACTGACAGAAAATGTGGTTGTGCTCGTACAGGTGTCCGAAGTTGTTACGATGAGGGAAAACGTACTGCTGAGACTTTGACCATGGATTACCATAGAGGTGCTGGAGTTGAGGTTTGTTTTTTAATACTGAATGCTACGATAGTCTTATTATTGTAATCTCTCAGATTTATAATCCATAAGAATATGTCTTTTTTATTTAAAAGTCAAATGGTCAATCATACTATAGAGTATTTTAATTCATTTTGTGTCTACTATTATATTATATGCATTTATGAATGCATTTGTATAGGTGAGGATTGCCAGGATATTTAACACATACGGACCTAGGATGTGCATCGATGATGGTCGTGTGGTCAGCAATTTTGTTGCCCAGGTTCTACTTTCTTCACATATTTTTAATGATCTTTTCTTTATTTAAAAAAAATCATAGTTTTGGCTAGCTGGCTAGTTTCCATATTTTGTTGTTGCAAGAAAAAAGTACTATTATCAATTAATTTTGTCAATGATAATTATTAAAATTGCAGGCACTGAGGAAGGAACCATTGACAGTTTATGGTGATGGGAAGCAAACAAGAAGTTTCCAATATGTTTCGGATTTGGTAAGTGATTTCTATTCAAATATTTAACTAACTCCATCAAATTGTTTTCCTAACTGGCTGCTTATGATTTGTCCTTTACTGTTTGTTTATGATTCTACTTTCCATCTCTTAATTGTTCGAAATTGATTTTGTCAACCCCAATAGGTGAGATTATGCTCTGCATTCAAATATTTTTACTGCTTTGATTTATTTGCCAAGTGTATCGGTTCTGTGTCACAGCCTTATTCGTGGTTAAGTCATGTGTTGGAGGAAATGATTATATTAAATGACCATGTATTTTATACGTGTGATTAGACTTGGCAAAATTGGCCCAGGCCGGCGGGCCGGGCTAGTCCGTCCATCACAAATTGGGTTTTGGGCTTCACCTTTTCAGCCCACCAAAACCTGGACCGTTTTGGTCCGGCCCAATTTTAGCCCGCCTGTATAGAAAATGATAATTGGAACCTGGCAAAATCGACCCAGGCCCGCTGGCCGGGTAGCTCGTTCGTCAAAAAATGGGGTTTGGGTTTTATTTATTTAGCCCACCAAAACCTGAGCAGTTTTGGTCCGGCCCGCCGATGGTCCAGCCCGTTTGTCAGGTTTACGTGTGATGTGTTTAGACTTTAGCACTTCAAACTTAATTTTAAGACTAATCAACACTCCTTTTGGAGTGTAATATTCTAGATCAACCTTTAATCAATTGATACTACCATGTGAATAGTGCGATTTGAATTGCATTTATTTTTGAGACTGCCCAATGCAGAGACCAAATATATTTCGGCATAGTCATAAATGGGTCAGTGGATTTTTTGATGATGACTCATATAAGTCTGCATATGCATATGGCTGAGTAGAATCAAGCTTGAAGCCCCACCAACTATTAATTTGTGCCTTGTTGTTAACAGTAACTTGCTCCATGTGCCTGGTAAGTATGTTTGTAAGTAGTAATTAGGATGCAGAGGTAGCTGAGATGTTATTTCCTAGGTTCTTGTTGTTGCACACATTAATATTATTCAGGTTGAAGTAGAGTAGACTCCTTTCCTTCAGTTGGCCTTTCAGTTTTAGATCCTCGTAGCCATGAAGTGTATGCAAGAAAAAGTATTAGTTGAAGTGGACCCAGATAGAAAAATAAAAAGTAGAAGTTCAACTCTTTGTTGAATGAAAGATGGGACAATAAATTTAAATAGAAGCACTTCCACAATCATAAGAAAATGGTTTTTGAAGGTCCTAAAATGTGTGAAGAACATCCTATCATCCTATATTTTTTAACTTAACATTGTTTTCTGAACACAGAATACTGCTAAGTAATGGCCATATGCAGCACATATGAATAATAATGGTTAGGAATGCTAAGGCCTTGTATTTACATTTTTAGAAAAGGTTTGTTGTAGTGAATTTGGTTGGCTTTCTGGAATAGGCTTATCCTGGGTCATAATACACATTTAATTACGATGATTATGAATATAATATCTAATTCTTGTTTTTTTGGGGAGTACAGATTTCTCATTTCTGTTAACTGGAACAATCTTTAGTACTTGGAAATAACATTTTCAATAAAAACTCATTTTATTCGTGAATTTGAATATACAATTGACATTGCTTTATCTGATTTCCTTTTTATTGACAGGTGGAGGGTCTAATGCGTCTGATGGAAGGAGAACATGTGGGACCTTTCAATCTCGGAAATCCTGGTGAATTCACCATGCTTGAACTTGCTCAGGTATGTCATGTTCATTCGTCAATCTAATTTGTTTTCCATTTTTTGAAAGACTAGGTTTTTTGATATCCCTAAAAATATTATCAAACAATTAAAATTATGCACTGAATATTTAGGTATATCTCTCTTTGTTTACGAGCAAAATCTTGTGGAAGTGTGGAAGGGTAGTAGGAATAAAGACAAACCAAATAGGAATTGTTTTAGTGTGTCAAGGAGGTATTCTTTCTAGTTTAAGAATACATTCCATTTTAGTAGTTAAGAAAGGGAGGGGAAGGCCAAAAGTTGGAAGTATGTTTAGTTACCAAATGAAACAAGAGGAAAGGCAGATGAAGCAAGGCTTTAGTTTAGAATGAAACCATCCAAAAGGGAAGTGGAGATAAAGAAGTGTTGAGTATGGATTCCTCAACACATAAGAGTATGTTTTGTCATTGGCATATGTAAGTAAGGATTCCTCACTAGAACAGATTACTAAGCAGCACATGGCTTGCTGAGCTCAGGAGAGAAATTATATAAAGGACCCTCCTTCACTTGGGCACCTGGCAACTTTAACTATCACTTGCATAAAGAACATATGTGACACTTCTGCTACGTGTATACTAACTATTTGTTCAATTTGGAAAATCTGATGGATCTATATCTATGCAGGTGGTCCAGGAAACAATAGACCCGAATGCAAAGATAGAGTTTAGGCCGAACACAGAGGATGACCCACACAAGAGGAAGCCTGATATAACCAAGGCAAAAGATCTACTTGGTTGGGAGCCAAAGGTGGCCCTTCGCAAGGGTCTGCCTCTAATGGTACAGGACTTTAGGCAACGTGTCTTTGGTGACCAGAAGGAAGATGGTGCCACCTCAGCTTAGGGAAGGTGTTTAACGTTTAAATTGACGAGGGAAGGAGAAATTGTTCAATTTTGTCTCTTTTTTCCCATATAGTACAGCAGCAGCAGCAGAAGCAGAAACACGAGCCCCGTATACTTGTCTCTGCATAGTTTGGGATCTTTCAATAGTTTCGGTCATCTTGTATTTTGATTGCTGTTATCCTTTAAGATTAAGATTCAAGCCCGCCAGGCGCCAGGCACTGAATTAACTTTCCCCCCAATTATCAGCAGTGGGAACTCTGATATTAGCTTTCCATATGCATGACTGAATTTCCCCAATCAAACTTATTGTATCATATAATTTCACTGTTGCTGAATATTTGTTGTCCCACCATACCATGCAGTACGTTTTATATGTTATGTTACAAGATATTATAGTTTTGAATCGATTTATTATATTTTAGCAGTTGCTATAGTTGTGCTTTGATATATTATGATCCGAGTGCTGAATTATTGGGTTTTCAAGTGTTGGTTTCCATGTCCTAGGCAACATAAACCGGAGGATATATGCCTGCAAAAACTCCTACCATTACCCAACCGTAAATTCGTTAGGATATATGCAAAACTTTCCCCTCGTTTTTACCATCTTTAGTAACCATTAACCAAGATTAAGTTCATGCAAAATTTTCCCCTTGTGTTTACTCACTTTTGTAACGTGTTCCATAATATTTTGATTTGTAATAAATTATTATATTTATTTGATTATTATTAGTTTTATATAGTTGAGTTTTGCAGTATTTGGTGTTGCTCATTATTTTCTTTTCTTTTTGTACAGTTCATTGTTGGTAAAATGTATGTGTGAATTTATATATATTGACATATTGTAATATTTTTAGAACGGGATGATATATCCTAATATAATCAAAATATTATAAATATGTATTTAAAAATTTAATTATTTAACAAGTTTCGCTTAAACAATTCAAAAATGTTAAAATAATAAAATACTATTATTCAGATATTTTGAAAAAAATTAGTTATCAAACAAAATTTCTTCATTCAGATACAATTTTAACTCTTAAGATCTTAACACTTAATTTTATCAAGCACAAACAAAAAAGTAATTTGTGTTTGGTAAATTAAAAAGTACTTAAGCTAGTAAAAAATAAAAAGTATTTAGTATATAACAAAAAATTGATTATCACTTATTTCAAGTATAAGTTACTTAAAAAGAAGGTTCGAAGAAATAAAAATAAATAATGAGTGAAATTACTAAAATAAAAAAGGATATACTTGGTCAAACTTGATTATTAAATTTGACAAATAATCATAAACTCCAAATTATTATCATAAAAAAGTGATTATAAAATTGGCAAGCTGAAAACAGTATCCTGATCAGTGATCACCATATATATTCCGTCCACAGAAGCACAAGTCCTTGTACGTATTCATCAATGTAGACACAAATGTCAATCCGGCTTCGCCTATTTGACTGGCTGAAGATGATTTATATAGACAAAAGCACCAAAACATTAGTACAACTGTACAGCAAGGCTCAAAGCCCAGTAATTTGCCCAAGTGAGGTTTCATTTTCATTGGAACCAAAATTCTGACATGCATGGGGTGAAGCTCTGTTTTGAAAGCAGCTTCAATGGGTAATTAAATCCCGAGATGGGTTATGAATCATATTTTTACTAGACAATGTAAAACCAGGGCTTCACCATAACTACAAATAGTGTGAAAAATGATCACAGCAGATAATGAATTACTCTCAATGAGGCCTTAAATGTATCATTAAAAACTCCTTAAAAGACTAGTAGCCAAGAATTTGGGTCAGATTAAGTAACACATACAATATCTCAAGTACAAATACTTCAACAGAAATAGCTAATTGGAACTCAGGAGACACTCTTCCGCCATATGGTGTAGCTCCAGATATGCATCTACAAACTATCTGCATCAAAGAAACCCTCATCAATATTCAACTGAAACTGTTGCCATGTACCACATAACTAGGGGCCGAAGTAATATTTGCAGATTAGAGAAGTACTCTCACAATTTTGGTGTTACTCTATCATGTTACGCAGATTTAAAAGTAAAGCAGCACAAAATGAAGCAAATGAACAAACATCAATCTTTTAAAATTTAGACCCGAAATAAAATTATAATACAAAAGAGGAAAAGGTTTAAAACTGGATTAAAGTACATATTACATAATCAGAACAAGCTAAAACTAAGCCAAAAGCATTATTACAACTCTAAAGCTGGAACAATAGGTATCTTCCATTAGTTTCACAAGGAGTAAAAAAAGGATTATTTTAATTTTTAAGAGTGATGATGTTTTTGGCTATATGCACAAATAAGTTCAAATACACAGATTAAAACATATCAGCTGATGCATCTTGCAAACTATAATACATGTACAAAAAAACATAGCATACTATAGATGAAAAACTATGACTTATTCTTCTACAGTCAATTAAGATAATGTTCACCACTCACCACAAACTCACTAAGCACGTGACTAACAAATGAACATGGGATTTAAGCAGCCTAGGCCATGCATAGTGAGCTAGACAAAAGCTCAAACCTCGAAAACCCGAGTATTAACCGCAAAGGCGGCGTCATCCATTCTACTATAATGGGTCAACTAGTCACAAGTCCTATTAAGGTTATTTTCTATTAACAAGTCGTGTCCTATTAAGTTTGGCACCAAGTGAAATTGGGTAATTGGTACGCTACGTATTTTCTATTAAGACTACTTATAGGGCGAAGGAATTTATATTGCCTCCTACTTTCAAAATTATACTGTGGAGCAGTCTTGGGTAGGCTCAGATTGAGTCAATTTGAAACCAAAATTTGCACTCTGTTCTAATTCATGCAAAGGCACGTAAAATGAGGACAGAGCATCATAAGAAATAAATGGCAACTTAGAACCAATTCTTCATGGGCAATCCGCTATAGGTGCCAAATAATTAATCTTCAATCTTCATACACAAAATATGGGAGATGTTTCCAAGAGGCACCTAACGATTTCAAATATCATAAGAGAATGGCACCAACACTTCGTCAAGTTTTTTCTTTCAAGTACTTCATCAAAGACAAGGAGATTGCCGATATTCCACTTGTGGAGAGCCCACATCATCCACAAGTAACAAAATTAGAACTGAATCCAGTGCAGAGCAATGAAAAGTATGTTAAAGCAGGGTGATTGACTATATAAAAAATTACACGTATTATCATGGAAAGACACTCGCAAACCCATCAAAACAAATCCTTATACAGGGATACATACCTCTCACTTCGGATTCCTAAGGACAATGATCACAGAATCTCCTCGAAGGAACATCTTGCTGATAAACCTGTCTTTGTTAACCGGAAGAGCTTTCTTCTTGCCTTTTCCAGTCTTTGGCACCTGAACAAAGAATGATACAAATTACATCTGATCTTGTGTACAAAAGTGTAAAAAGAGCCACGACGATAATAATGAAGCCTAATTCATTCTGAAACCAACCTCTGTCCACATTTCTCTAACATTTTCCAGAACCATGTTGCAGTGTCGATCAAAAGCTCTAACACGGCCCAAAAGTTTTTTGTTGTTCCTGCAGTTGATAAGTACCTGGACACAGGAACAAAATTAGCCAGTGAGACAATTAATCAATCCATGTAAATAACCTAATATGTATAATGAGCCAAAACTGGAAAATAATCTTGATTTATCATCAAGATCTATGGAACTCTAACCTAGAATTATAGAAGATTCTATTACCTGTGTGTTGTTTTTTACACTCATCATCAACACAGAAAGAGGCCCTGTGTTAAACTCCTCTTCTTCATTCTTAGTCTACAAGAACAAGCTCAGTTAGATATATTAACTTAACAGCATAAGGTATATTATGCAAAAGAATAGAAACATAAAGATACAGCACATAAACAGATTATAGAGCACTCTGGTATCAAAGAATACGATGCATAAGCAACTTGCCTCCTACAACCAAAAGCGAACAATGTAAATGAAATTACAGAATATCCAAGTTTGATGTGTATTTTGTACAGCGTACACAAAGAGAATGTAACATACTTTTAAAGTTATATCATCCAAAGGCAGATGGTAGCATGGTACAAATAAAAAACTATCTAATTTTCCATCCTTTCTTTTTGAAGACAAATTTGGTATTTCAGAATTTACAATTGAGTTCGCTTTTTTCCTTTACAGCTTAAAACTTAAAATTGTCACGAATGTTATGAATATGTTGAATAACAAGCATGAACAAGGAAATTAACGGTGGGAGTGGGGGCTGGGCGGGGTGAGGGTGTATACATAATCAGTAAATATTATTTTTTGGGGGGGGTGACTGGGAGTGGGGGCTGGGGCTGGGGCTGGGGCGGGGGCTGGGGCTGGGGACGGGGACGGGGACGGGGGCGGGACGGGGACGGGGACGGGGGCGGGGCGGGGTGTATACATAATCAATAAATATTATTTTTTTGGAGGCGGATGGGGCGTGGGGCGTGGGGCGGGTGACGGGCGGAGAGTGTATACGTAATCGATAAATATTATTTATTTTTTTGGGGTTGGGGTTGGGGTTGGGGTTGGGGTTGGGGGGGGGGGGTTGGGGTTGGGGGGGGGGGGGGTTGGGGGGGGTGAGGCGGGTGTGGGTGAGCGTGGTGAAAATGTATACATAATCAATAAATATTAATTTTTAGGTAGGGAGGGTAGGGAGGGTAGGGAGGGCAGGGGGGGGGGGGCGGGGGGAGTGGTTTAATTACCCTAGATAAAATGTTAATGAAAGTATGTTCATAGTGAAAATATATATACTGAATTCACAAGTGTGCTATATCTACACAAATAGGTCAAAGTTTTATTATTTCAGAAGCACTGGTCCATCATAGTGATATATCATATAGATTAAAACACATCAAACAGTAAAATGACTTACAGGGACATCCTCGTCCATCGGGCGACTGCAAAAAAAAAGGAACAGAAAAAGAAAAAGAGCTAAGTAACTTCCAATCATAGAAGAAAGAAGGCATGGGAAAAAAAAGATATCTATAAAATCACTAATGTAATGAATAAATATTAAAAAATACGGTTTTGAAAAGTGAGCTCCAATTTGGGACAAACACAATATTAAATAGCATGCATCTTTAGCTCATTTTGTTCTGACTTACTGAGAGAACGTGAGTTCATTATATTCTATTTTTATATTTCATAATCTCGTCTATTATTCAATAGCAAAAGTTTAAGTTATACCATTGAGAAGAGAAAATGATTCAAAAAATAATTTAGTAAAAGTTATACACACACAATATTAGAGGAATAGTGTCGTCTATGTATACGTGGATATCTGGATTGGATGTGAGTGAGTGAGACCTACAGCAGTTACAATGCTGTCATAAGACTACTGAGTTAAAGCTAGATCATACTGAACTCTTCATTATCTACCCCCAATAAAATACTAAAAAGCTCTACTTCAACTCCTTCCCTAGCTATATGCCTTTGAATAACAAAGAAACAATATAAATCTAGATCCTTTAAATCCTAAACATAATTGATTCAGCTCTTCTCAAATAAATAAACAAATATCAAAATCCTCAATACCCAATAACAAAAATTCACCCCCTAATCCGATCATACTAACTGGTTTAGGTACATTGAGACTTTTAACATGCTTCATATCAAAATGGGAGCTCCACCCAAATTGAACTGACACGAAAGGAATTCAAAAGAAAAAAAATAAGCGACGAGTAAAAAAGTATAAGAACAATTGAAAAATACCTCATCTTTAATCAAAGTAATATGAATAGAAAGTAGAAAACCTGCAACACGAGACAAAGTTAGGGTACTCGCACTCGGAAACGCTAGGGTTTAAGGGGTCAGGAACTTTAAATCATCTAAGAAACGAAGTGAATCCAAAGATATCTGAAAACAAAATTATGATACATTCAGATAAAAGTAATTAGGGTTTAGTACCTAGGGTTTTTGGGCGAGCTCGTTCTCGATCTCCTCTGTCTAGACGGCTCTCAAATTATATGCCTGAACTTCGCCGCGCACAATGAAGAGCGTCGAACCAATTATTAGAATGGCGGGTTTAGTTGACTCGTTTGGTGGGCTCTTTAGCCCACTATAATTTATATATTGAAGCAGGCCCACAAACACAGTAGAACAAACTCTTTAGTTTTTACTCGTCTATATTACCAAATAACTTTTCTTTCTAACCAAAAATAATAATAACATTGCTTATTTAGATGGTTTATTCAATCCTTTCTACTTGCCCTCAAAATTGATATATATATATATATATATATAATTCTTGGTGTAGATGTTAGATTATTATTATTATTATTATTATTATTGATGTTGTTGTTATTTTGATATAAGTAATATTCCATCGGTTCCATATTAAAAAGTCAACTTAAGAGATTTTTAAATTCAAATTTGATATAGATTCTTTTGATTTTAATCAATACATTGATAAATATTGTAAAAACTATTTAAAAAGTATTATTCGTTGTAAGTTTTATTGTTTAATAAATTTTAATAAACTATCTCAATTTTGAGTTTGAAAATATTTTAAATTGACTTTTAAAACTCAATAATAATCATATAATTTGGGACGGAGTGAGTGTTATAAAGCGGGAGGAGAATACAGTTCTTTTTAGTGTAGTATTATCAAAGATTAGGATAATAAGCTCCTTATTATCCCCTTGTTTCTTTTCTATGTTTTCTTACTCATTTTCTCTCACCAATTACAATTTTAGATTTTTCAAAGTTAGTGTCGGTAGGAATACTAGTTTTGATAAGTAAACAGCAATAATGCTACTATCACATACCGCTCACATACAGCTGACGTGACACTCATTAACTTGTTGACATGATCCACTTAACTCAACAACAAATCTATGAATGTCACGTCAATTATATTTAAGCGGTATGTGATTATTTTATGTGATAGTAGCACTATTGAAGTAAAAAGAATGGTAAGATTTTTAGTAGCAAGTCCCAACCTTTTATAAAACTCTTTAAGTTCTAATACATAATCCTCCTATTCAAAATTAAGAGTCCCATCATACTCTTTCACCTTCTCTACTAATACTAAACTATTTTTAGTGTACTTAAATATATTTTTAATAACTAATATTTAAAAGATAATGTCTAAATGTGTCTAAGAAAAATCTTAATATCTATGCAAAAAGATTTATTAAGCCAAATTAATGATTGGGCATATATTAGGCAGGGATTTTATTCATATTTTGACTGAATGAGTCGGTCTATGGTTCGTTAACACAAAAAAGACCGACTTTATGAGGTAAAATGATAAAATAACTCGTTAAATGATACTCAACAACCATGATAAAATAACTCAATTATTACACACCATAAACAATCTCAAGATAACAAAGCCATGAACAATCCCAAGAACGCATAAATACCATTTAATTAGAACTGTTTGTAGTTCCATTTCACTTTAGATTCTCTCTGAAATTAGCATAAAAACAAGTAAAAAAGAGAGCCATGGTCTACATTGCTGAGTGATGGTGCATTCGGCTTCCTTTCCACCCGCATAGATACCTTCCGCGTGAACGTTTTCTCTGTGGCTTTTCTTTAGTTAAGATTATTGACGATGCAACAGTCTTGATTTTCTCAACGCCAGAGCTTGAATTGTGCAGCTGTTGCCCGGCAGAAGTAACTGTACTCTCATCTTCGGACCTCCTATCAAGCCACGCTATAATGTCTGCGAATACTGCCTCAATGTTGCTGTCTGGCTCACCGGATGTCAAACCATGCCACATCCCCGCATACAGTTTTATGGTCTTATCAACACTACTAGCACGCTCGTACAATGCTCGACTCACTTCTGGGTCTGTCACTGTATCTGCCTCCCCATGCAATACAAAAAACGGTATTGTCACCTGCCAACAAACAAACCATCCAGCCATGATATTAGCAGAGCTAGGTTCCCATGGCATCTATACAGCGAGACTATCAGACCACCCAATTAAGTAGACGACAATAATACCTCAAAGCATTTTTTTTTAATATTAAAATTTAAGACTAAAATTAGTTATTCAAAAATAGTTATTAAAGAAGTCTCAAGGGATGAACCAAGTGACCGAAGTTAGAACAACATATCCAGGGAACATAGATAATAGATGTGATCCTCAAAGACAACATATTCCTCCCCTCTGCACATCTCTCTTGCTGTTCTACTTCAATGGGTTATATTTAAATGTGTCCTAGTTCTTAATATGCCTATAATAGGTTAAACAAGTTAAAGTGAACTTTCATTTCTGGACGGAGTATATCCTTTTTAGTAGGGAGCTGGGGGTGACGAGGAGGGTTCACTTAATTCATAATGTCGCATTTGGCATCTATCTGTCTATTTATGTAAAGATCCAGGACTGATAATATAAAAGCAGCTGCTTGACAGTGACGGGCCTCCAAGCCCGATCTATTTTGACAAAATGCTTTAAAAAAGGTGAAACTAGCAAATTACTTAATTTTGAAGTGATGGACATTGGACAAATACCTATCTTTACCAAAATGAATCTTTAAACCAGTTATAGGCATGGATCATTCGGCCAAATAGAGTACAGGATTTTGTCAACTTAACTCCTAAATCATTTCTACCTCCTTAAAGGACTAATTCATCCCTTCACTCCAGAAGATGGCAAAAAATTTAGTCACAAGCATATCAACTGTACAAGATATGGCAACTTGGATATTGCAAATTGAACATAGAGGAATCATGGTGTCAGAACTGTAAAATTCAAATTGGGCACATCATATAGTATAGACTTCTGTCTACAAACTATGTTTGTATATAAAGAAGAGGACTGTTCTAAAAGTTGTGAAGATAAAAATATGCTTGTGGAAAAATTGAGATGATAATAACCTGGCTTAAGCTATCCTCAAGGTTCATGCTAGTTCTGAGCATTTCTAGCGCTGTTTTCAGCCTGGGCTTGTCTTGGTAAATCAACCTGTTTCCACGTACCTGCACATTTATGAAAGAGAGCACTTTCAGTAAAAATTACTCTTCGTTTATCAGAATTCACCAACTTGGTTGTGCAATCATAATATTATTACCTCTTCTCGCTTAACAGGGTCCTTGAAAGTTGAGTCAATAACGTCCTTTGTGGGGACTATTTTCCACTTCGGTATAATATCTTCAACTGTAGTTAGCATACTTATAACTACAGGGTGTGGCTTCACCTTCTCAGATATCTGACAGAAATTGTTAGAGGCATAAATAATTACCCATTGGTGGAGTGGGCCTTTTTATTGGTAAACTTTAATTATATTGCGTCTCTGTTACATTATTATGGTAACATGTAAGTATTGCATCACGCACCTTGCACATTGGCGCAACAAGTACAGCGCCGTGCCAGAAAGCAGGGTCCTTTCTGTGAATAAGTAGAGCCACTGCTCCTCCCATCGATTCTCCATATAAGAACCTTCTCTTATCCCTATACTCCTCCTCCTGCCCTGAGGTCCATGCAAACAATTTTACCCGGTCGTCACCAACAAAAAATAATGTGTGTGTGTATATACACATACACATCCATAGACATGTAATACTCCCTCCCTCTTACTTTAAGTGACTTGACTCATTGAATTTAGATGTTCATGTGCATTGACTATTATTTCACCATTGTCATTTAAAACCTCAGTGTGTCAGTGGGTTGGACACCATGGGAAGTATATAACCTTTTGATTCGAAATTCTCTTTTCTTCATTAATGAGAGTAAAGTTTTAGTTTGGATCGAATACTATGCGTCAGTCAAACCCAGTCACTTAGTTTGGGACGGAGGTGTAATTTGTTACACAAACTAACTACGAGAAGTTTTTACTGTGTACACTATTAGAAAGATAATGCTTGTAGAAATTCTTTAAGTATCAATTATACCAACCTATTATGTATAAATAACTGACTCAGTCGAGGGGACTATTGCCCGACGTTTTGGTTATAGCTCACTAGGTAGCTACAAAAGAGTTTTAAACTTAAGAAACTAGGCATCATCTATAAATATTTTTAAAACTGAGGTTGGTAAACTTTCTACCACACACCTGCCATTATTGAAAAGAAGAAGAAATATATAACTTGACAATGTTTTGATTTTTTTTTTTGTGTGTTTATTGTAATAAACTAATTAAGAAATATGCAAGAAGAAATCGCTTAGTTAGGTAACTTACCACAAATTGATTTGAAGAAGTCGCTGCAGTCGTTTACAATGTTTTCAAACTTTTTGATGTAACAACGAGCTCCCATGGACCGCCCATGTCCTTCATAATCAATCCCCACAACAGCATACCCATAGTTTGCAAGTCTGGTCCCGCAACCTTAAGGAAAGCATCAAGATATAATTAGATTGAATCTTGCACATGTGACAAAATGTCAACAAATAAAAAGTATCTTATTCTAGGATCTAAATCATGGTGGTGGGGTCCAGTCCCAAAAATTAGTTGTTTGCTAACCTAAACAACCAACTTATTTCAAGATATATCTTGCAGTCAGAATTGGCCAGGTAAGTAAATTTTTGCAGTGAAAGTAGCTATTTTAATTGATATGTATGTATGTATGTGACATAAACAATGAAACTTAGTTCTGTTTAGGCAACTAACATTATAATGCTATCCATCTAACTAAATGGACATGAACTTGTTAATAGTTTGATTGACAATTCGAGAAAAAATGGAAAGGAATTTAAAGAAAAAGAACAAAATAAGAGTTATTTTCCTCCTAGTTCCAGAACTAATTAGGAAAGAAAAAGTTAGAAGAATTATCGAAAATGATAATCTAGCTCAGTATACTACTTACTCAATTCCCTTCCCCTCCATTTGCTCCAATTCGATACAATAACTTTCTTTGAAGCCACCAAATTAAGTATACAGAATTTAGTTATTTCAACACAACCTAGTGATGATCAACTTTTTATCCAATATGTAAATATAAATCTATAAGTGAAAGACATAATTGTAATGTAACTACTTTCAACTACTAATTTTTATTGTATGCGTGTGTATGTCAGATCACAAGTCACAAACCTCATAATATCAAGAGATCAGCTGAAACTGCAAAATGAAATTGGGGGGGGGGGGGGGAGTTGATGAATTTACTGTCATGGGGTATAATTAAAAGCCTCACACCAACCGGCACAACAACTTGAATAAAAGAAATGGAAAAACAGCAATGGTGAAATAAATGACATATGGTTTACTTTCCACTAGCTCGGTGAGTTGGTTATATCCATTATGAAGTCATAAAAGAATGAAGACAAGTGCAACATGGAATGTGCATGCTGCAAACTGACCGTACACTCCATATTCTAGCCAACATTATTTAATTTCTTTGTTTCAAGTCCTTTATGGACCTAGATAACAAGGTATGAAATTTAAGCATGCATTATTATATAGACCCTCAATCACAATATAAGAGTCTTATTTGACTTGTTTCACTTTTTTCTAGCATATAATTTTCCTATGATTTTTAATACTGAAACTTAAAATTTTTTATTCAGAAATTTTTTTGGAACGAATTTTACTTTCTAGAGTATTGTACCTAAACCTGCTAAAAATACACGATAATTAATTAAAAGAGTCGCCAAGTCAAATACTTCAACCCCCTATAGTTTATAAAAGAAAAGGTGGCAAAACTCTTTTTCTTTCTTCGGTTTTCCTTATATCTAATAGTGGTGGTAGATTAATGGTTGAACCAATTTCCATTAAAGAGCAATAAGAAGCCAAGAACTAAACTTAAGATATTTGGCATTATTTGATCGGAAAATAAATAATACTAACATCTAATGCTTAAACAAACACACTTAAGAGGTTCTTCTGGTTAAATATGAGCTTCTTCCAAAACATATTCAAGTAAATTGAATATGGGCATTCTGAACTAGCTGAAACCTGAAAGTAATCCCAAGCATTGCATAAAATATAGGAAAAAGGTAAATTGGGGAAGAAGCTGGGCCAGAAAAGAAAGAAGCCACCATGAGAATATATGTATTACCTTTCATGAAATCACTGCATTCCATGCCATACCCTGCAGCCCCATTTTATTAATTAACAAATAAAGCAAAATGTTGCACCAATAAAAAGAAAAAGACAAGAGACAAAAAAAAGGTAGACCAAAAGGAAGTGTGAAGTTCTAAGAGAGAGAGTACCATGGCAAAGGAAAACAAGGGCCTTTGCAGAAGAGAAAGGCAACCATCTGCAAGTAAAGAGCCGAACTCCTCTGGAATTCCTTACATACTCCTAATTAAATTAAAGAGACCAACACACACACACACACACACACACACTCATCAAAATACCATTTGCATATGATACATAAATGTCTATTTGCAACAAAATCTTTTTCACTTTAATATATCCCACCTTGGTGTAAATGTAATTAAGCATAGAGAAAGAGAGAGACCCACCTCATGATATTCAACCTCCATCTCTATAATCACCAAAGAAAACTAGAGCACAAATTAAATAAGCAAATCAGAGAATCCACATTACCCACTGTAACATCTCATCTCACCAACAGGCACTGTAGAAAATTGAACAAGGAAAAAAATTGTGAACTTGGGGAAATGGGGATGCAATACCAGCTAGCTAGGCTTGAAAAAGCCTTCTTTTTCTCCTTTTAATAATAATAATAATGAAAAAAGCTTGTGAATATTGATGGCAGACCTGGGTTGATATTGATGTGGATTGGGATTGGGATTGGGATTTGACAGAGCTGGAAAAGTTTCAAACTTTATACGTGAACAGGAGAGGCCCATTCCGTCTTCCAGAAGAGAAGAGGTTACTCTATCTTCCACTATTTATTACAGTATTTAATTAATTAATATAATAAAGACAGAGAAAAAAGAAATGGGATTTGTGCAGAAGAAATAAATGATGAATACGTAAGTGCAGAGTTCATTCTTTCCCCGCTGTATAGTGGTGTGTAGTGGAGTATAGTAGTTAGTAGACATCAACAATCCCCATAAACCATGCTACTACTACCAAGTCTACCATAATACTCCTCCATTATAATAACCTAGGTGACACGTATATAAATTATACTCCCACAATCCCAGAATAAAAGTCATTATTATTATTACAGATAATTTCAAATTAAATACTTTATTTACTTATCTTAAATGATTTATTTTTTATAAGTAATTTATCTATAATACCTTTATTACTAATTGTTATATTTATATTCTCTATGTATATTTATGGAGTATTACTAGTAATGTGCAGAAAATTATACAATTAAATGAGAATTTAAATATGGACAATTTTATCATTTTATTCTCTTTCTTAATATGCGTAAAAAGTCAACCAGGACTTTTATCCTGAGATGGAGGGAGTATATGATAAAATAATTTTTTCATAAAATTTAAAAGATCATATAAAAAAATACAAAAAAATTGTATAAAAAGAATAAAATAGTAATATGATTAAATTTATAAGAGAAAAAGATGAAAAAAAAACAATTGTTACACAGTTACACCAAAAAATCCTTCATCGCTTTATAATATAGATAGAGATAGAGATAATAATAAGATCGGACTTGTACTAGTACGTGTGTTGTTTTTAGAAGTGTAAATAAATTGAGTCGAATCGAGTACTGAGTTGTTCAAATTTAGTTCATAAAATTTAGCGGGTATAAAATAAGATTTGATTGAGTGTCGTTTAGCTATCAAGTAGAGTCCGATCTCGAATCGAGCCCGAATTATTTGAACTTTTTGAGCAAATATAATTTGAGTATCAGTATAAAATTATAATTTGAAGAGGTTCGAGTAATTTATCGAATTTTAAATTTTGATCATATTTGAATCGTTTATATTTTAAGTCGAGCTCAAATTGAATTTTTAGTCAAACAAATACGAATCAAACCCAAACTGTTTAATTTATTTTACGACCTTAATTGTTTTTTTTGCTCTTTCTTGATAGTATAATTGAATTATAATGGACATGAGTCGAACCTTACAACCAACTTGTTCTAGATACAAATAATAATGACATTATTAGTTGGGTGCATGTCACTTGGGAAGGTTATGTTCAGCACTTTAATTTTTATTTTATATAAAGCCGTGAATAATTTAGTGAAGTTCAAATTTTATAAATAAATTTATAATTTTTGATTGAAGTAAGATTTTTTTTTTTTTAATGTTACGTTATGTGTTATATATAGACTGGAGATCATAAAATTTGATATTAGTACCAGGAGTATATGATACCCAAAAAATAGAAAGAGTGATATATTAATGAATTTGTCCATGATTCAAATTAATTTTAAAATAATTTAACTCTTTTATTGTAATAGATAAAATATTTTCTTATATTTTTTGAAAGTATATTTGCATATAATTTACTTTTTCATAGACATTGTGGGATGCCTAAAGTAAAAATATCAGAATGTTATTACTAAAATGTTTTTTTTTAATAAAATGATGACTTTAAAAAAGTAATAAATTTTATTAATTTTTGCTTTCACTCATGAAAATAAGTGACAGTGATTAAATAATTACCAAACTATACCTTAGAATCCATGAGAAAGAAATTACTTGGAATGTCTTGGAGGGAGGGGTAGATTTAGGTGACATTAACAAAGCAATTAATTCAATTATGATTTGAAATGATACTTATTATAGCATAAACAAAATTAAAAAAATAATAATGATGGATATATAAAACCAAGTAATTTTCAATTTCAAACGCCTAAATTAAGATTTAATACACGATCAGAAGTAGAAAGGAAACAATAAATAGGTTGGTAGTTGAAACTAACTATGGCTTACATTTATGGGCCACCTATAAACAATTTCTTGACTGTTAAAAGTTACATTTATACTTCTTCTGGAAGTTGAATTCTCATACAAAAAAGAAAAATAATAATCTATTTACTCTTGTTTGCATATTTGGAAGGATGAGAAAAGGGAAAATTTTAGATATTACCTTGTTCTTTTCTTTAACAATGAAATTGGGTTATTTCTTTAACAATGAAATATAACCACACCAAACCTCAGAAGAAATGTTATTATTTTTTTAACTAATTGATTAAATTCAATATAAAATCTCAATATCACCCTTTTAAAATTTATTGAAAAGACGAAAGAGGAACAAATTAGGATGGATGAAAATGAACCGAGTAAAGTCAGAGTATTGAGTCGCTCAAATTTAGTCCACAAAATTTATCGAGTATAAAATAAAGTTTGATTGAGGTTCATTTAGCTACCAAGTCGAGCACGATTTCGAATCGAACCCGAATAGTTTGAACTTTTCGAACGAATATGATCCAAGAGGAGGTTCGAGTAATTTATCGAACTTTAAAATTTGCTCATAGTTGACTCATTTATATTTCGAGTCGAGTGAGTACGAATCGAGCCCAAACTATTTGCTCATTTTAAAGCCTTACAAATTAGTATTTAATGTAAGAATAATATGAAAAACTAAGACATTAATGTCTTCCCAAAATCTACAAACGACAGATACAAAATAACAAATTTCACTTTAAGACTAAAAAGAAACGGATAGAGTAGAGTTTTGTCACAGCTCTGTGGCCAAGTGGAAGGGAAAATATTAAAAAAGAAAAAGACCAACTGATACATGGTCTGTTGAGTGAGTATATCTGGAAAAAAAAAGTGGTGGTTTGCATTCAAATGTAAATGATTTCATGAACTAATTTCATTCAAACAAAATTTGAGCCAAGGATATTGTTCCTCTGCATTCAATTGGTGTACTTGTACAGACCTCAATGTTCATTTCCTCCTATTTCAGTGTATTGACCTCTGACAGATGAACAAATAATTCCAGCAGCTTGTATGAAACTATTTTCCAACTAAAGAAAGTATTAACTAACCCATTTACCCTATGTTGAAATCAAAACTCCATCAGTTGGCAACAGTTGTGGCATTGTCCTAAGAGAAGAGAGAATCGAATTGACAGGATCGACTTGCTCATTCACCTTAGACTCTAAAGAGGAGGTGCTTCAAATTACTTTAGAGTCACCAGCTGCAGAAAGAACGGCCGATACAACACTAGCCAGCCCAGCTACCTGTTTCCAGTTTCGCGTCCCAGCACCAACAGCTGCCCCAGCTACAGCACCAGCAATTAAAGCATTCACCTGCTCAAAGAAAAGCGTCGAGTATGCGCATCAATATCAAATCAACTTACGTATTTATCACACCAACTTAGACACAAAACTTAGTCTTCGGGTCTCACAGTTTGTATTAATGTCAGCATAATCTTAATCGAAATGAAGCCTGCACATTCAGTTATGTAAATGGATCGTAACAGGGTTATATTCTTGGCTCAATGGATCTTGATCGACCAATTGAAAGCTCTACTCCAATAGTTGTCTATTATGTTACAGTAGACAGGACTAGAGATAATTCTACCTCAATGGCCTAATCCATGTCGGATATATCCATTAGTTTCCTACCACTAAGGTTCAGCCTTCCAACATTTAAGAGGAGTGGCTGTATATTTGAAGCATATTCCTAAAACTCTCGTAGTTTATTTGATAGAGCTTAAATGTATTTGCAGACAAGAAGAAAATGGGGAACTATAATAGCATGAATTGCAAGGTTATACAGTTAATATTGAAATTTGTGTCAGTGCTGTTGCCCAAATCTAATAAAGAAATTGTGAGACTTGCCCAATCTTTCTCCCCTCGGTATCTTTGCAACCCACAACTTGTGAAAGAAAAAATTCCAGCAAATAGTCCTAAATTGAGGAGAGAAAAAAAAGAAGCAGAATTTAAATTCAGAAAACTTCCTTAGTTTATCAATTGATAACAATAAAAGCCCACAAGTAAAGCAATTAACGAAATATGGCATAAAGTGAAGTAACAAAATTGGGGAATTTGTAGAAGTACAAGTTTGGTGTCTGAAGTCAATAAAAAAATTTAAAAGTATTCAATACATTTAAGTGATACGGACCATAATTTTCATTATGATTACAGAAGAGTTGTTGAGGCGCATATACCATTGGTTAACACAACAAAAACAATAAGCTCGAGAAGGAAACATCAATATAGCAAAGAGAATTAAAATACTCATTGAAATGGTCAATGAAAATTTTAAAACAACGACAAGACTCGAGGTTAGTAGATACATTTGCATGAAAGGGTCATATCATAATTTGGAGAGAATCCTAAGTGACTCTTAATGTTGAAGGTTTTGCATCTCATTACACTTCTATATGCAGGTTTTGTATGTCACCAACACTATGTAGTATGTACGCTCTAATTAAATCATAATGCGACATATATTGTTAATTTATGCTGCCTCTACATCTTCTAGATTAACGATTTTCCTTGACAATCCCATGAGATAAAAATGTATGAAGGTGCATATCTCTATCAAGGTATTACATATTTTATTACAGTAACAGTTGACACCAACTTACAAAAATCAAGCTCATTGATTTGGCTTTCGAATATGATCCATGCCCAAAAAGTAGGGCAAACATTGAAGGAACGAGCCTAGATTATCATGCTCGTAGAATCCTTATATAGCACCTCCACAAGAAGGTTATCAATCCCTGGTTAGGGATTAAGAATTTGATGAAGCATAAGATCCAATCTAAATCTAAATATAATTCTGATAAATTGAAACTACACAAAAAGATTTATGATGTTTTGAAGGAAGGTTCTTAAAGAATTCATGTCTAGCAAGGAATTTCTTGAAACTAGTGTTGGCACTATTGAGAAAATCAGAGAGCCACTAGACAGTGATATTAGCAAATGAAAATCTTATTAAAAGTAAAGAGACTCTAAAACCAGTACCTCCAGGTCAAACTAAATCAAAATTATATCTTCCTCTTTTGCTCCACTTTTTGTTTTTTTTTCCTTCTAATTAATTCAGAAGAATGGCTTGCGGAATGTATTCATAATAATTGAATTAAATTAGCTTTATATGGAAGAGGGCACGATAATTTTAAGGACTGAGTTCACAGTTGTGCAGATTATATAACAAATTCTCGAAATACAGGGAACAGTCATATGAATTCAAACAACAATAAATATAAATACCGCATTGAAGCCCATATGTACCCACCGACTTAGCCTGCAATTGAGATAAAACACATCAACAATAATTATAAAACCAAAAATAGGATTAATCATACAACAGATGCAGTAATACTTACCACA
This sequence comes from Panax stipuleanatus, assembly GCA_020205555.1. NCBI lineage: Eukaryota > Viridiplantae > Streptophyta > Magnoliopsida > Apiales > Araliaceae > Panax > Panax stipuleanatus. The sequence goes on along the minus strand of CM035115.1, from coordinate 163,955,459 downwards.
AAAGAAGCGAGGGGAATACCAGTAAGGCCTGTTATATATGAGTTAAAAAACAAAAAATAGATAAAAATGCAGCGGATTAAAGATCAATGACGACATAAGTGAAGTATTCAATTTAGTGAAACACTATAAATTGAAATTAAACATAAAGCTTACCTCTTTTGTTGGCATTATAGGGACCTGAACACATACCCCAGATCAATCCGGCCTGCAGTATAATCCAATATATTTACTTAAATTTTGCTATATGAATGTGTGTGTGTGTGTGTGTATATATATATATATATCGAGAGAGAGATTAGATTTAGTGAAAGAAAATTATATATACATATCCAATGCGTATGACGGCATCAACGACGATTGAGGAGCAGGGGGTGTCGTTCTGATCTCTGTATTATCCATCTTCTTCTTCTTTTTCGTCTGAATTTTGTAATTCTTCTTCTGTACATATATGCTTGGAACAGAGACAGAAGCGACGGTAGCGGCTGAAAGGGAGAGGACATTCTTCGACGGCTCATATCGTTCAATAATTTAGCAAGTGACGTCGTTTAAGATGGTTGGAACATGGTCGAATGACAGGACTGTCCCTAATAGTTACTCAAAAGGACCAAGCTACCCTTTTTATTGTTTTCCTTTATCTTTTTTATCTTTGTAAAAATCACTCCAAAACTACTTTATATAAAATTCTTGAGTTACTCCCTTATTTAGTAAGTTATGTTTCATTTAATTTATTTATAATTTTTTGGTTTAATACAATCAACTAATATTTTCAAAATAAGTATATTATTAGGAAGTGGTTAAAGTGTAAAAACTCAAATGTGAAATTCGACAAAAGCTCAATTGACTTTATTGGTTTGTTATTCCTTAATTTTAAAATTATACTCATTGTGAGACATTTTTTAATTTAAGATGTCATAAAAAATAAGCTACACCTACAACAAAATTTCATTCACAAATAATATGACATTGTATATTTTAGTAATAATTTATGGCATAATCAATTATATTAAATTAATTCAACTAATGTTATGATAACATATTATTTGATATAAAATTTAAAATTCTTAGCATCATTCTTAAATTAAATGTGATATTAACAATTGATTTAGTTGACAAAACATTTTTAAGTAGATTATCATTATGTATAGAAGTATAACACACGCTCAATGCCAACTTTTGGTTTGTGTGAATCAATTGTTAACTTTTTCATTTTTTTAATAGAAAACTTCAATTGTCAAGTCTAAAACCTTAAAAGTGAGTTGAGAATGGGCAAAAATTGGGCAAACATTATAATTCAATTAAAGGGGGTGTTTGTTTAGAGTTGAATGACTGAATCGGGAAGCCGTTTGTTTTGAATAAAAATCGTCTAAATGACTGAATCGGTTAGATTTTTGGGTTGAATGGCTAAGTGTATTACTCCATCCGTTCCTTAAATACTGCAGTTTTAGGAAAAAAAATTGTTTCTTAAAGAATGCAGTTTTAGGAACCCAATATAGTTTTTGTATGTTTTTTTCAAATATACCCTTGTTTTAATTTATTGCAGCAAAGAGTTATTACGTTCACCAATAATTTATCTCTTCACATAATTAATGAACACATAAGGCTAGCTTTGCTATTTTATCCCACTTATTGGTTTGTGTGTTTTTTGCTAAAACTGCAGTCTTTAAAGAATGGATGGAGTATTTTTTTTTGGCTGAATTAGATTGATGACTGTTGAATGAAGTATTTTATATATATATATTTTTACAATATTAACCATTATATCAAGTAATATTAAATAAATTTATAATAATTTTGAATTTTTTCAGAGGAGTAAAATAATAAAAATATGTTATTCAGATGTTTTAGACATATCAATTATCAAATAATTTTTTTATTCAGTATTCAGAATTCTACTCCATTCAGCTCATTCAGATTACTTAAACATTCAAAACTATTTCATTCAGTTTTATCAAATAACTCTTAAGCCTGACCCATTAACATTATATGCGCATATGACCCATAAAAACTAAAGTTATTAACTGAACTCTCATCTAGGCTCCAGCCCAATGCACTTAGCACCCAATCAGGTATGGAACCTGCAACACTTGATTTTGGCTCTAAGCCTCTAACAAAGGACTCGTCCGATCCAACTTAGCGGGACCAAACAAAACCCTAGAATAAAATTCAGCTCACCTTATATCCCTCTCTTCTTCATAAACATCTCATATTCAGTTGCAGTCGGCCGTTTTACAGTTCAATCTGGTAAGAGCTCTTATATCTCTATATTCACATACGTATATATGTATATATCTGTATATTATATGAAATATATTATTGTTATGGATCTGAAAATTGGTTATTTAATTTCAGAGAAGAAAAGCGAAGATGAGTAAAGGGACAGGAGGAGCGGCCGGAGCCAAGGGGAAGAAGAAGGGAGCGACCTTCGTGATTGACTGCGGAAAGCCGGTGGAGGACAAAATTATGGACATTGCTTCACTGGAAAAGTTCCTTCAGGAGAGAATCAAGGTCGGCGGCAAGGCCGGAGCTCTCGGTGATTCTGTCACTGTCGTCCGCGAGAAGAGCAAGATCACCGTCACCTCTGACAGCAACTTCTCCAAAAGGTACTCGAGAATTTAATATTGTGATTTCTTTGTTCATTTCTAGGTAAGAACATTAGAGTGATTTATATAATTAAGTAAAAAAAAATTGCGTTTGATTATATATAGAACTCAACGAAAGGGGGGACAAAATGCTAAATTAGTGATTATAAGTTCTTCGTTGGATTCAGATTGTCTGTACATTGATGGTTATTAGCACATTAGCAGACATGAGATTCTATTGCTAGATAGCATTATATAATACTACCTCAGTTCACATTTCCAAAATGTGAAGTCTCATTTAACTTTTTTTAATGAATTATTTTTCTTATAGCATATTATGGTTTGCCATAGATGGACTTGGACATCAATTTCTAATAATTAGATCTAGTTTTTAATTTTGATATTGATAATTCACAAGATTGAATTGCCAGTTCTCCTCCGCACCTTCAATTTGGTTTTTTTCCATGAATATTGAGCTTTGAAAAATCAATTCTATAAAAACTTGATATGCAAAAAAGATTAACAAGTCTATTGGGACTCTCAAATTATAACTGGTGGGAGTATTATTTATTGGTATTGTGATAGTTGAAGTTTACTTTGTTAACACAAAATACGATCAGACACAAATCTCAGAAGTTGGCTTAATTCAGTATTGGGCTGGCTCCTGTTTTGCTGATAGAGTTAGTTGGTTATTCATCAGGCATACATTATTACAGTCCTAAAACTAGCCGATGCCATATTACTTATTTTTCCGCGGGTGTGTTACAGGTATCTTAAATACCTAACAAAGAAGTACTTGAAGAAGAACAATGTGAGGGATTGGCTTCGGGTGATTGCATCCAACAAGGAGCGTAATGTTTATGAGCTACGTTACTTCAACATTGCTGAGAATGAGGGAGAGGAGGAAGACTGAACACACTGTTCAATTTAGTTTTCTGTTATCTGTTTTGTTTAATTTTTCTGGGTTTAGAGCCACTTTTGGTCTAAGTTGTCTGAATTATCAATTAGAGTTGGAGTCATTCTCTTGTTTTCTATGTCCTCTTACTGATGATGGGATACCAAACTTTTGTTATTACTAATTTTGGGTGGTTATGAATTATAAAATATGGTTATAGTAATAGGACTAAAATCATTTAACTTGTTTTTAATATGGGTTATGTTGGTTGGAATTGACTCATTTTTAAAATTTCAAGTTTATTATTATTATTTTAATCTAATAAAATAAATTATTTTAATATATTAATTTTTCTATCTTCTTTTAATTTATGAGTAATGCTACTATTACATAAAGTCGGATGACACCTCTTGATTTGTTGTTGAGTCAGTGGGTCATGTCAACAACAATGGGTCATGTCAACAATAAATCAGGAGGTTCCACCCGGCTTTATGTGAGTTACTTTATGTGATAGTAGTATTATTTTTAATCTCCCTAAACTTTTTCTTACATTCGCTTGCTCAATTTTTTTACACTATTTAGTTTACACTTTCTCTAGAAGTTTGTCTCTTTAAAATCTTTATAACACACTCTCAAATTTTTATACTTTATAATTTTTATATGGCAAAAATGGAGATTATTAGTTCTTCACTTTTAAGAATTTGTCAATTGAATTTTTAAAGTTTGATTTTAACCAATCAAATTGATTTACAGGCTTTCATACGTGGCACGAAAAAAATAAGTAAAAATTAAATAAAAAGAAAGACTTTGATTATTTATTTATTATTTTCTCTCCTCTCACTTCCTTATCAGGGTCTCTTCTTTACTCATTTGGGTTTAATTTTGATGACTACAATTCTTCATCTCACCATCTATCACCCTTCTAAAACTAAGATCTATCTTTTCTTCCTCATGTTTTTGAATAAGCAATTTGAAGAAAGTTAAGATTTCAATTAATGAATTTAATAACGAAAAGACTTCTAGTTTGGGAGGGGGATGGGTCTCGAAAGTCATGAAAAGAAATCATTTAAAGCTACTCCGGGTAATCAATTAATGATGGTGGTGATTTTCCCCATTATTATAAGGTTTAGATCTACATCTTCTTCCTCATATTTCTATGTAATTAATTCTGGAAAAAGGTTTAGGTATCAATTTGAGATGATATATTCTTTTGATTTTAGTTGGGATTCATCATGTATTATACTAGGGTTCATATTGTTGGGCTGTGATTATTTGGGCCGGTCGGATCTTATTTGTTTTAGACTTTTCGGGTCAAACCCATTTTTACCCTTAGAGCATTGGGCTATTGTCTAATTGATTATTCAGATAAAGTTTGGGCTGGAGCTGGAAGTGGGAGACAGGTGACAGATTATGAATTAAAAATTATCCCTAATCTATAGGGATTAGCATGCGGCTGATTGAGGTGATGAGTCCAGCCGTCTTTAGCCTCCTTCATTAATATGGAGTTGACATAATATTGACTGGGTGGAAAGCAAGTATGAAAAAGCCTGCATGCAGCCAGCTGACGTAAGCATCGGGAGAAAACATGCAAGTTGGTGAGATGATATATGGGTACAAGGCACTACACAAAGAAGGTAACTGGACATCTTTTTTCTCTCCAGACATTAAGAGCACATAACCTCCATTGTTAATCCTTTTTTCGGCCGGTACTTATTCTCACACTAGAGCGATCCCCGGCGGCCCAAAACCGTCGAGATCCGGTGCTGACGTGTTCATTGTGCAGGATTAGGCGCGCTTTTCGTGATTGAGGCGTACGGCGAGATTTTGGCGTTAACATTGGCGCTAGAAGGAAGGCATCTAGTGTTTCTGGTTTTTCAATCACAGCTCATTGAACATTTTACATCGGAAGCTATGGTGAACACTAAGACAGTTACAAGCCGAAGGACAGCCGACAACTGCTAGTTCTTCTTTGCAAAGAATCTCGGTGAAAGATAGGTTGGGCCCTTCCGTAAGTATCTATGATAGACTTGGATCACAAGAAGTTATGGGAGGGCCTCATGCTAGAGGTCATGGTGATACCAAGAGGAAGTTATTTCCTACTGCCGGCAAAAGTCCTGACAAGGGTCGGAAAAGGGTGGTAGATACACCGCCTAGGACCCCACACTGAGAAGGTCAGGCAGATAAAATTTCTACCTTGGCAAAGATGGCACAAGAAACCAACACGGCTTTGAAAGCACTTCTGCAACAGAGGAAGGAGATTTCTAAACAGATGGTTCTTGTGGCTGAGAAAGAAGACGAATCTTCCAGTTATACTCGATCGGAAAGACGGGGTAGGTCATATGGTCGAAGAGCAAGGAGGGATGAATATTCCAGGCGGGCTGATAGTGGGTCTTGTAGCCATTCTCCTGACAGGAGACGAAGTGTGCCACAAGAATATTCTCCCGAGACTTCGAAAAGAATGCCTCGTATTGATTATCATAGAGACAGTAGAAGAAATGGGCGACGAAGCCGGTCAAGAAGTCATTCACTAGAGAGTCCGAAGAGGGTATACCACACAGGGAGTTCTTGCTCCGGCCGAAGTAACAGACGAAGTCCTTCGGCATCGTTTAGCCCGGATGGAAAAGATCGAATTAAACACAATAAGACTAATTCTCTAGGGAAGGAAGTTGCTTCTTCACCCGGGATGGTGGAGGACCTAGCGAAAGAGATAAAGGAGCTTCGGAAGCAGCTAACAGAGATTCAAAAAGGGAAGAAGACTTTGGACAAAAAGGCGTCTCCCTTCTCATCGGAAATTCTTAAGGAGAAAGCGGATCCCAGCAAAAAGCTACCTCATATGGAAAGTTATGACGGCTCTAGAGATCCATTCGACCACAGCCAAGCATTTGACATATTGATGGACTATTACGACTATTCAGATGCAGCTAAATGTCAGACATTCGGATTGACGTTAAGAAAGGACGCAAGGCAATGGATGGGGGCTCTGGCTTCGGATTCGATTGCGTCATGGGCAGATTTGTGTGACAAGTTTCATGCTCGCTTCGGGAGAAATAAGAGAAGGGGAAGGCCCACGGGATCGTTGGCCCAAGTAAGACAGTATTCGAGCGAGACTCTGGGACAATATGTGAAGAGGTTCCGAGAAGCTGTGGGGCAGGTTTCAGATATTAATGATCTTTAGGCAGTAGGGTTGTTCCAGAATGGTTTAGATCTGGCAAAATCAGAAAAATTGGTAAAGAAGCTGATGTTCAAGCATCCGAAGAGTCTGGCCGAAGCGTTTGAAAAGGCCGAAGGTTTTATCGTGGTGGAAGAAGCGATGGCTAGCTTAAAGTAGAGCTCTTCGGAAAAAGCAAAAGAGAAAGACAAGGAGAAGCCAGACAGTAATCAGAGAAAGAGTAGTGTCGGTAATGATCGGTTCGAAGGGAATCAAAAGAGGTATAGCAATAACTGGATACCCCGGGGAGATCGCCCGCTCGTTTCGACCCAGAAGGTGAATAAGGTGTATACGCAACTCAACGCAGATCGGGCTACTATTTTGGGACAAATAAAGAACCAACCATACTTCGAACCGCCCAAAAATAATCCCCGACCAGGGTCCGGAGATCCCGCTTTATACTGTAATTACCACCGGACGGTTAGACATGATACGAATTCCTGCTGGAGTTTGAAGGAATTCATTGAGAGAAAAGTTCAAAGTGGTACTTTGGTGCAAGTCGCCCAGCCGGTTCAATCAGTGCCGAACCAGGCGGCACGACATGTTGTAGATGTGATCTCTGGGGGAAACATGGGTAAGGTTGCTGGGAGAAAAAGGCGAGGATATCTAGACTCGGTCATGACTCTGGCAGATAAGCCTTTAAAGGCCGAAAGGGCGTACCCGGGCTCCATAATCTCTTTCACAGATGAAGATTTCCCTTCGGAATCTATCGAGCCACACAAAGGAACCTTGGTGATTACTACACAAGTCGGTTCAGTGGATATGAAGAGGATGATGATCGACAATGTCTCTTTGGTGGATATTCTATATGCTCATGCTTACCACTGAATACCTCTGGATGGTCAGAAGATGGAAATTGGGCAGGAGGCCCCTTTATATGGCTTCAGCAACGATCCGGTCAAAGTGGAGGGAACCATTGAGCTGCCTGTTGTCTTCGGGACGGTTCCCCGACAGGTTCAAATTATCTGCAAATTTTACGTTGTACATGTAGATTCAGTTTATAATGCCATTTTGGGTAGGCCTACCCTAACAGCTTTATAGGCAGTTACTTCAATCCCCCACTTCAAAATTAAGTTTCCTACGCCCCACGGAATTTGCAAAGTCGCAGGAGATCTGGACTTGGCAAGGAGGTGTTATCGGAAAAGCTCTGATCACTTCGGGGGTAGGAATCAGTAAGCAGAAACATACAATGGCCATTAAAGTGGAACCATTTACAGAGAGTGGAACAGAACCATTAGTCATGCCCGTGGAGGAGACCGAGGAGATTGAGTTGACTTCGGGAAAGAAAGAAAAAACGGTGAAAATCGATTCGGGGCTTCCAGAGCCTTTTTGGACAAGTCTGATGGAGTTGCTTCGGTATTATGCCGATGTCTTTGCTTGGGTTCCCAGTGATATGCCGGGGGTGAGTCAAAAAGTGGCTGAACATAGATTGCAAGTGGATCCCGCTAAGAAACCAGTTCGACAGAAGAGAAGGATTTTCGCACCTGAGAGGCAGAGAATAATTGATGAGGAGATCACCAAGTTGCTGGATGCAGACTTCATCTTCGAGATTGATTATCCTGAGTGGATGGCAAACGTGGTTCTGGTACGAAAGCATAATGGCAAATGACGAGTTTTATAGACTATACCGATCCAAATAAGGCGTGCTCGAAGGATTTCTATCCTCTGCCTCATATTGACCAACTTATTGATGCAACTTCGGGATACGCTTTGCTTAGCTTCATGGACGCTTTCTCGGGATATCATCAAATTTCTATGTGCAAGAAAGATATACCGAAGACAGCTTTCATTACTCATCGGTCAGTATATGCCTACAAAAAAATGACGTTCGGTTTGATCAATACGGGAGCTACGTATCAGAGAATGATGAACCACGTCTTCACAAAGCAACTCAGGAAAAATATGGAGGTTTACGTTGACGATATGTTTGTTAAGAGCATGTCAGTTTATGGTCATCTGGACGATCTAGGAGGAGTGCTTCCAGACAGTTCGTCATTATGATTTGAAACTGAATCCGACTAAATGCACTTTTGGGCTAGGAGCAGGCAAGTTTTTAGGATATTTGGTCAGCAAGAGAGGTATCGAAGCTAATCCAGAGAAAATCCAGGCTATCTTGGACATGAAGTCACCACAGTCATACAAGGATGTCCAGCGTTTAACTGGTAGAATAGCATCATTGCGGAGGTTCATGTCTAAATCGGCGGAAAGGTGCTTGCCAGTTCTTTAATACACTGAAGGGACCGAAGAATGCGATGACGTTCCAATGGACTTCGGAGTGTGAAGAAGCTTTCCAAGGAATTAAGAGGTACTTATCTTCGGCACCTCTGTTGGTAAAGCCAATTCTTACTGAACCCTTGTATTTGTATCTGGCTGCGAGTTCATTGGCAGTAGGAGCGGTTTTGGTGCGGGAAGTTAGGGGTAAGCAGCACCCGGTTTACTACGTGAACCATGCCCTTAGGGACGCAAAAACAAGGTATCCAAACCTTGAGAAGTTTGTTTTTGCTTTGATCATTGCCAGTAGAAAGCTTCGGCAATACTTCCAAGGTCGATAATAGTGGTATACACGGATCAACCATTGAAGAAGGTGTTGGGAAAGCCAGAGATTTCGGGGAGACTTGCTGCATGGACGATGGAATTATCCCAGTTCTTCATAGAGTACTATCCCCGGACAGCTATTAAAGGCCAAGCCTTAGCTGATTTTGTGGTAGAATGCTCGTTTTTCGAAGCTGATGGCAGCATGAACGAAATGGAAGGATATACGAAAACAGGTGGCTACACTTCAGTAGGTGCACGATTCTTGAACTTTATATGTGGATGGATCTTCTACTTCGGATCTTGGTGGTGCCGGGATAATTCTGACAAGCCCGAAGGGATTCAAAATACAGCAAGTCATCAGATTCGAATTCAGGGCAACAAATAATGAAGCTGAATACGAGGCAGTATTAGCAGGATTGCGTCTGGCCCGGAGTCTGGAAGTTCAGAAGTTGATTATTTACAGTGATTCTCAACTGGTCATTAAGCAAGTTTCGGGGGAATATGAAGCTCGAGGTTCTAAAATGGTTAAGTATCTTGCAGAATTGAAAGATCGACTTCAACACTTCGGCTCGTGTGAATTTCAAGGTGTTGGTCGTACTGATAATTCAAATGCTGATGCATTGTCGAAGCTGGCTACAACTGAATCAACGCTTTTGACGGGATAGTTTACTTGGAAGTCTTGAAACAGGCTAGCATCCAGCATAAGGAAGTAATGTGCGTAGAGCGGTCTAATTGTTGGATGACCCCATACATAAACTATCTAACAAATGGCGTACTACCTTCAGATCAGATCTTAGCCAAGAAGGTAAAATACAAAAGTGCAAACTTCATACTTATTGATGGAGATCTGTATCGAAGGACTTATTCATCCCCCTTATTGAAGTGCTTGATCCGATTGAAGCTGAATATGCCCTTCGGGAGGTTCATGAAGGTATCTGCGGTGATCACATGGCCGCGAAGTTGTTAGCATATAAAGTGCTTCGTCAAGGTTTTTATTGGCCAACAATTTTCAAAGAGGCTACTGATTATATGAAGAAGTGCCCGAAATGCCAGTTAAATAGTTCAATCCCACATCAGCCACCAGAAGAGCTATACTCGATTTTATCTCCTATACCCTTTGCTGTCTGGGGGGTAGATATACTGGGTCCACTCCCGAAAGCGAAAGGCCAAGTCAGTTTTGTTATAGTGGCAATTGATTATATGGCTAAGTGGATAGAGGCGAAGCCGCTTCAGCTGATAACAGAGCAAGAATGCTTGAAGTTGCTGAAGGAGTCAGTAGTTTTCCGATTTGGTATCCCTATGGTGGTAATTTCAGATAATGGACGCCAGTTCGTGGGATCAAAATTTGAGGCGTTCTTGAAGGAGTTAGGAATTCAGCATTGGAAAACTTCGGTTGCTCATCCACAATCTAATGGGCAAGTTGAGGTAACTAACAGAATACTCCTGAATGGGATCAAGAGAAGGCTGGATGACGCCAAAGGAAAATGGCCTGAAGAATTACTTAGTGTGCTATGGGCTTACCGAACTACGCCAAGGACTACAACGGGAGATTCCCCATTTAGACTGGCATACGGTTCTGATGCTCTAGTTCCGGTGGAAATTGGATCTACAAGTCTTCGGGTCAGTCGATTTAAAGAATTGTATAATGATGAGGGACTCAAAGCCAACTTAGATCTGCTCGAAGAAGTCCGAGAGGCAGCTCTGGTAAAATTGGCTACTTATCAACGTCGTGTGGCTAAATACTACAACAAAGGGGTAAAGCTTCGGAGATTCGAAGTTGGGAATTTTGTTTTTCGGGAGGTGGAGGCTTCTACGCCTCAAAATATGGGCAAACTCATGCCAAATTGGGAGGGCCCTTATAAAGTCATTAGTGTATCAAAGCCCGAAACTTACCGGTTGCGAGCCTTAGATGGATCTGAAATTAAGAATACTTGGCATGCTGGAAGGCTCCGCAAATATTTTCAGTAGAGCTAGTGTCAAAGTCCGGAAGTCTGTAACTACTATGACAATTATCAAATAAAGTGGCTTTTTTCTCCAATAATGGCTTATCTTCGTGACAGTTATAAGGTTGGATCCCTTCTACTCCTCGTAGCGAAGTGGAATATTTCTTGGGTTGAACCTGTTCGGCTCTCGGAGAGAACGAGATTGCCAGCATGGTATAAGGTCGGATTCCTTTAACTCCTCGTAGTGAAGCGAACTATTGATGGTCCTAACCCGTTCGGCTCTCGGAGAAAACGTGGTCACCAGTTATAAGGTTGGATCCCTTCGACTCCTCGTAGCGAAGCGAAATATTTCTTGGGTTGAACCTGTTCGGCTCTCGGAGAGAACGAGGTTGCCAACATGGTATAAGGTTAGATTCCTTCGACTCCTTGTAGCGAAGCGAACTATTGATGGTCCAACCCGTTCGGCTCTCGGAGAGAACGTGGTCACCAGTTATAAGGTTGGATCCCTTCGACTCCTCGTAGCGAAGCGAAATATTTCTTGGGTTGAACCTGTTCGGCTCTCAGAGAGAACGAGGTTGCCAGCATGGTATAAGGTCGGATTCCTTCAACTCCTCGTAGCGAAGAGAATTATTGATGGTCCAACCCGTTCGGCTCTTGGAGAGAACGTGGTCACCAGTTATAAGGTTGGATCCCTTCGACTCCTCGTAGCGAAGCGGAATATTTCTTGGGTTGAACCTGTTCAGCTCTCGGAGAGAACGAGGTTGCCAGCATGGTATAAGGTTGGATTCCTTCGACTCCTCGTAGCGAAGCGAACTATTGATGGTCCAACCCGTTCGGCTCTCGGAGAGAACGTGGTCACTAGTTATAAGGTTGGATCCCTTCGACTCCTCGTAGCGAAGCATAATATTTCTTGGGTTGAACCTCTTCGGCTCTCGGAGAAGGATGGGATTATCCAATTGTTATGAAGCCGAATAACATTACAAGTTTTTCGGAACTAATGTTCTTATTAATAGATCGGTGAATTATTTATTCTAACAATGGAATATGGCACTCTTCGGTAATGAGTAAGTCTCGTCTTATGTTATTACTTGACTTTGTTCGAAGTATTGAAGTTAAATCACATGCTGATTGGATAACAATATAACTTAGACTGGAAAGAAGTAAAAGAAGGATAAGATATATTTCATTAAACATGACAAAGAAATTACATTATTATTGAAATTTATACAAATCCATAAAGGATAGATTATCTTTGCCTTCACTCTTCGTCTTCGTCGTCGAAAGAGTCGAGGAGTAAGGGATTCAGAGAAGCAGCAGCCAATTTCGATTTACCCTTGCTTCGAGCCGCCTCGTAACCCTCTGCATACATTTGAACTATTTCATTGGTTAAGGCAGGAGACTTCCGATATTCATTCTGAATCTCCTTACGAAACTCTTCGGTAAGGGGGGACCCATTAGCTTTAGTTCACGAAGCTACCTTTCAACTTTTCCTCGAAGATCAAGATGGTGTTCTTCGGATCTCTTAGCATCTGACACAGCTAAGGCCAGATTTCGGTTATTGTCAGCTAACTGTTCATTGGCACGCTGAAGAGCTTCATTCCGTTGCATAATTGCGTTTTGTGAAGCTTCAGACGCGGCCAGTTGCTCTTTCATCCTGGCAAGGTCATTTTGAAGACCCTTACAGTTGAAACGGATATTTTCGTGTTCGCTTCTCTCCTTGGCCAGTGCAGACTTTAAAATGACATTTTCTCTTCAGGCCGCCTCTTCCTCGGCTTCGGCTTCTTTATACCTCTGATAGAAACGCCCAAAGATTCCATTTGCCTGCAGTTATCCTGAGTTAATAAAATGCTTAAAGAAGATATTTATAAGCAGAAATGGTCAAAAACTTACTCTAGCCTGGTTGGCCAAGCCTTCTTCCATCAGATCAGCAATGGAGCTGTTGCCGAACCTATGGTTATCTGTATCCAGAACGAAAGAATTATAGAGGTGTAGGGGGAAGTCTTCGTTCTGGTCAGGCTATAGGCTAGGTGATCGGGAAGCTCCAGGCGTTGATTCGAAGTAAGGAGGAGATGATCGTTGAGGAGAAGGCATTGTTTGATCGGGTGGAGGAAGGTCGAAAATTATTGGAGGGTCAACTGGTAAGGATGATTGACCATCAGAAGTATGCTTCTTCTTTTGAATAAGAGGAGAACTGGGTTCAACCTCGAATTCATCAGTTTCGGCAGGAATGGAAGAAGATTGGTTAGTTGTAGTATGTGGTACTCTTAAATCTTCAGCGGTGAGGGGGATAATTTTTGCATTGGCCTTCCGTTTTTTGGAATGAAGGATCTTGGTTCTTTTTTCGATAGGCATATCTAAGAGGCTTTCGGTAAGGACTAGGACTGGGGCATGTTGGGACTTTTTAACAGCCCTTTTCTTCCGGCGAAGCTGGCTGACCCCTTCGACAGGGTTTGAATCGATAACTGGGGGGTCAGCAGCTTGATCTTCAGCGGTTTGTTCTTCGCCGTCTTGAGCTTCAGGAAGGTCTTGGGTTGGTTTAGCAGCAAGATTTTCCTCCAAATCTCTTATCTCGGAGGAGGTGGGTTTGATAAGAGATACTGCAAAATTGAAAGATGTATTTCAGATTAGATATTAAAATGAGATTGAAGAAGCTACACAAATGTTGACTTCAGACTTACATTTGTGATTGTACAACCAGACCTGTTTGCTAAGGAGTCCGAAGCTCCATTCCTTCTGAGGGAGTTTGTTCAGCAACTTCACCATTTCGGTTCCCCTCTCTTGTGTGACATCGCCGAAGTCTGGAGAGAGGATGGGAGTAGCGGTCCAATTTAGGATGGAGGAAACATCGGGTCCATTGATGAAGATCTAATCCTTGTGCCATCCTCGATTGCTCGAAGGAGTGTCAATCAAAGATCGCCTCTCGATCTTGACACTGGATGGTTTAGCCAATCCCTTGAAGCCTTTCTCCCTAGACTGACCCACCACAAAGAGAGAAAAGAAGAAATCGATGGATGGAGGGATACTTTGTTCAAAGCACCAGGCTGCAAACGCAAGAATGTAAATGTATGAATTGGGGACCAATTGGGCCAACCCAACCCCCAAAAATCCTAACATGTTCAAAATGAAAGCATGAAGAGGGAAACGGAGTCCCTTCTCCAAAAGAGTGAGGGGCATAGCAACGTAACCATCTGGACGTTGGTACATGCGTTCAGTGGGCAAAGGGGCTCGTACTTGATAATTGGGAGGGATCTGGTACCGATCTCGGATGGCTAAGATATCCGAATCGACAATCGAGGAAGGGGTGTTGGCATGGGCGAATTTCTTAGAGTCGGTGAAGTCAAAAGGGGTTTCTGAAGGAATATCTTTAGATGAATCGGTGGGAAGGTTCTTGCTGGAGAAGGATTTTGGTTTGGGTCTTGCAGCCGGGATAGTTTGGGTGGGATTTTGGGCGGTTGGAACAGAGGTCTCAGGGGTCTCAGAAGTTGGGATGGTGTTATCGGTGTTTTGGGCAGCCATTGTTGACAGACAAACTGAGAAAGAAAGCCGGAGTAAGAAGAAAGCTGGAGTACTTCGAATTTCAAATGAGCAGGTAAAGTTATCTGATTTGGGGGTTTGAAGATTTTATAAAGTTGTCTTTTTGAAGGCTCACGAAACCCAAAGGCTGCACATTTAATAGAAATAATGATGGAAAAGGCTAGCGTCTGTTCTTGGAATTAAAGAAACCATCATTTACTTTTGAACTTGAAGAGTTGATATTTGCTTTTGAATTGGAGACATCTGTATCCGGTCATGGGCCTTTTATCAAGTGGGCTTCACCGAATCCGTTCGAATTCTTTTTGGTGTTTGGATCGGACCCTTATACTCTTTCATCAAACATACTGTTTAATAAAAGACTAGGGGGCAATGTTGGGCCGTGATTATTTGGGCCGGTCGGATCTTATTTGTTCTAGGCTTTCCGGGTCAAACCCATTTTTACCCTTAGAGCATTGGGCTATTGTCTAAATGATTATTCAGATAAAGTTTGGGCTGAAGTTGGTAGTGGGGGACAGGTGGCAGATTAGGAACTAAAAATTATCCTTAATCTATAGGATTAGCATGCGGCTGATTGAGGTGATGAGTCCAACCGTCTTTAGCCTCCTTCATTAATGTGGAGTTGACATAATATTGACTGGGTGGAAAGCAAGTATGAAAAAGCCTGCATGCAGCCAACTGACGTAAGCATCGGGAGAAAACATGCAAGTTGGTGAGATGATATATGGGTACAAGGCACCACACAAAGGAGGTAACTGGACATCTTTTTTCTCTCCAGACACTAAGAGCACATAACCTCCATTGTTAATCTTTTTTTCGGCCGGTACTTATTCTCACACCGGAGCGATCCCCGACGGTCCAAAACCGTCGAGATCCGGTGCTGACGTGTTCATTGTACAGGATTAGGCGCGCTTTTTGTGATTGAGGTGTGCGGCGAGATTTTGGCGTTAACACGTATGATCTGTCTCATCCTAGAAGAACAAGAAGGAAAAATAGAAGAAAACTCTTGTGAAAATTTCAAATCAAACCTAGTCAAACCCATGAATTGGGGGTCAATAGCTATTGGATTTTGTTCATTAACCATTACCGAGCAAATTGGGACTAGATATAACTCCAACCGAACTCAAAAAGAAATCATGGAGGAACTGCTCTGTTTTGATTAGTGAGTTTGGATACTATCTACCCCTTTTCTTCATCAAATAATGTTTATATCCCTTCTAATCAACTCCAAATTAGTAATGTTATCAACAATTAGTTGCATCAATTTATCATTTAAAATTGATTTTAGTGCTCTTTGAGTTTGATGAAAAATAGTTTTGATAAAGAAGAAAAAGAAACCCACATTAAGAAGATAGTCAATCATTTATTTAATTTTTATTTTTTAAAAATTTATTATTATTCTATTGATATGTAACTAATGTTTTGGTATTTATTTATTCAGGCTTTTTTTTTGTGCCACATTAGCATTGTTTTGATTTTTGTATTTAGTTTGGCCTGCCACGTGGCGGTCGTTCAATGTATCTAACAATGTAGATAAAACCAGTCACATTAGTATTGTAGCATTATTGGCTTTTGGTTGATTTTTTTTGGTAGAAAAGGTAAAGAAAATGCATAAGATAAGATAGAATTTGCCCCGTTGCTTATATTTTGCATTGATTTTGACAAATACTTTGGAATGGGTGGTGGCTATATCATACGTACTAAAAATGATGGGGTATCATCCGTCCCCTGCCCTAGAATTTGGAGTTATAGTTAGTTCACCCTAGCCCGACCCTATAATTAATTGGAATTTTAATCACTTCCTTGAACACGTGAATGTGATTTATTTTTGCTCAATATCATCATGTCCATACTTAAATTCAAAAGCTTATAACTTTTAACCTCAAATTCTCTATCTCAACCAAAAGACATGTTTATAGTATTTTTTGGGAAAAGGTGGTTGAATTTCAAAATATTAATTTCTATACAAGCCCTTTCATTACAATATTTCAAAATGTACTTGAAGGGAAGGGAGAGCACACAAATTAATTTCCAACAAATATTAACCATAAATTTATCAATCAATTTCAAAACAAAATAACACATGCTATAAACCTTACTACTTACCCACCCTACCTTACCCTCACCATTTGTTGTTTCGTAAGAACTCTCCTTGTTAGTGTCATGAGTTTACTTGGAATGACATGAATGATTAATTGTAGTTAGTAACTGGATCTTATAATATAATTGTTTTAAACAACCTGTTTGATTATGAGCTAAATAATATTTAATATCTTACTATCAAACAATTGGCAAACATTTCTACAAAAACTCTATGAGGACATGAAAAATTGAACATAAGTGTATTTAAATTTCACTTATTCGTATTTTGACCCCCAATGGTGGGTAAAAATATAAATAGGTAAAATTCAAATACACATATAGCAGCATAATATCTATTGACCTACCACATCCGTCTGTCCAAGGTTAGACTAAAGAGTACTTTAAAAAGTAAGAAGAAAAAAAAACAGGAACTAAACTCAGGCTAAAAGTTATTTCCTTGCGAACTGAATAAGTACAAGGTCAAGCCCATGAATTTCCATAATACTAACTAAACTCACCAAGGGAGTCCACAGAAAAATTCTTCTTTTGCCCCCTAAATTACTCCAACCAACATGAAGCTGTACCAATCCATGAGAAAAAAAGCATAAACTGAAGGAATATGTATGTATGTTCAAAAGAGGCACACAAAAATGACCAACAGCTATAGCTTTGAGAATCATAGAGAGAAGCAGCAGCATTATCACCCACACCTGTATTTTCACCTCAAGCAACGGCACCCGTACAAGCTGTGACTGGAGCAGCATTTTGTTGTTTCGCTGAACTATATTTCTTAGTGATGAATCTAAAGAACATGAGAAGAAAACATTAGTGGAATAGTTGCAGTGGAATAATATGCACAATTCACTTGTACAGTTATAATGGAAAAAAGGCACAATTCAAAGGGACCTACTAATATAAATTAGGATTGAAGTCGACAGGCGACTTTTCCGGCTATCACATTAGTTTAAAAGATGGGAACAATGTGGAACCAAGGCCGGCAAAAATGTTTAGCTGGGTTGATTATATAGGTCAAAATAACCACTCAGATGAGTATATGTGATCAAGTTACCTGAAGAAATCCCTCCACAACAGCTCATACATCAACCAATTCATCCCAGTGTCAGATGAGCCACTACCACCACCATCCTTCCGATTTGAGGCAGCAGAAATTGTTCTGTAGATCACATATTATAATCCAAAGTGAGGACATGTTGAATAGCCTCAATTTAAACAATCTCCTGTGGAAAGATAAATTCAAATCCAAGTATACCTGGAAGTAGACTTCTTAAGCTCATCAAACATGGAACGTGGAGAAAGGCATCCCATAGCCAGCCATGGTGAGATTTTGCAGGAAAAGTTTGCACCATATATGCTATCATTACTACCATCCTTGATCCCCTTATGTGGTTGTGCTTGGCATTCAGCAGCAAATTTCGCAAGTCTCTGCAATGCTTCAGTTTCCCCACCCACCAGAGAAGCATTAGCAGCCGGTTTCCCATCCTACATAAAAGCAAACAGCTGCATCATACTGGTGGCTAAAAGCAAGACAAAATATGTTGAAAATTTTACTTTTAAAAAATAATAGTAATAATTATCAACACTTAGTCGAGCTATATGGCCAGAAAGCAACCACAAGGGGTTAGCCCAAGTGATAGTGAGCAGTGATAAATGCTTTTCAAGGTGTCATGGATCCAATACTCTGCAATGGCAATGACCTCCTATTGGGCCACCCAAACACATTTTTCTATGGTCTTACACCGGTGTACATGATTAGTGGGGTATTGCATGCACCTGGTGGTTTACCCAGTGCACAAGTAGTGGCGGCGGGTTCCTTCATCATCTATTAACTATATGTCAGAAAGCCAGACATGCTCAACACACCAGACAACACAAGCATGACACAAAATATAAAATATTCAATAGATGGTAGTATTTTAATAATCCAAAGATATATAATGGAAATTGCTACAATCACCGGATGTCTGATTATATTCAGCTCTCTTGCCAGTGATGTTAAATTGTTTTCCTGTTCTTACCCACTACTCAGTGCTTTCAACTTGCATTAGGTGGATCTACAGAAGTTCTTTTTAGGGTCCACAAGCCTTCAGCAGGATTCATGGGTCATACCCAAGGTCCAGCTCCTTCAGGTGATATGACTAGATGGAGAAATTTTATGTATTTGGATTTTGTTAGCCTAGCGAGTTATTTCCTCTTGTATAATGGATTCCAGTCTAATAAGCTGTACAGGCTTTGTGGGTTCTATATGTAAGAATTCTGGTATATTCAGTTATTCACCTTAGTAGTGAAACTTCTTGCTTGTTTTCGCACGAGGAAATAGACCTTGAATCTGTACTAGGTAAACCTCATGTCTGAGGGTGCTTTCAGCTTTGTGATTGCTAGTACTTTACATCTAACCAGATTAACAATCTAGATGTAAGAACAAAGGCCTCTATGACTAAACAATTAATTTAAGCTTCACTGAAGGTATAGTTCTCACTTGTGATTCGTTTCTATCAGTAATAAAAACCCAGCGCCAAAAAGGGTGTAAAGTTGGTTGTTCCTTTCCTTTACACCGTGTGTCACCCCCTCTATCACTTTCTGTCTCCATCTTTCAGCTTTGCAGAGAAGACTACTACGGCCGTTGAGACTTACCCAAAGCCTCGCCTTTAAAATTTAGGATCTTTCTTATCTATAAGTAGTTAAGAAGCAGTTTGCCTCTCTTTGGATTCTCATGCTACTTGTTTCAGAATGTTCAACAAAGGAACTTAACTTTTAATGTTTAGAAGGCAACTTTTTGGTGAATTTACAGCATTATTACCAAGAACCATAATCTTTTTTTGCCAATATCCCCTCTTATAACTTATTGAAGGAATGACACTAAGAAAATGAAATGAAAATTGAGGATATGATATTCATGAATCCTTATGTTATGAGTCACAGAACTTATCAAAGTCCAAATACCTATTTTTTAAGACTTGTGATGACATAAAAATCCGTACTTTTAACTTTTAAGTAGCTATTTACCAATTCACTACTTTTATCCTTCCTTTTTTTTCAATACAGTTTTAAACAGCATCAGGAACAAGTTTAGAATGCCACAAAAAGAGCCGAACAAAAATTACTACTCAAAGAAAACTACTATATTCCATGATAACAACTGTCAAAGGATAAGGAACCTTACTTTCAGTTTCAAGGAAAACAAATTCAAGGAAAACTGGTTATAGGCTGAAAAGTGTAAGTAATTTTTAGGAAAAGTAAGGGTAAATGTGCATGGACCCAGAAAATTGTTGAGCAGCTTTTCATAGTCAGAACTAAACAACCAGAAAATGGTGTGAAGCAAATGAAGTTTTTTTTGAAAGCAAGCAAATGAAGTTTAAATGACCATATGAATACACAGTAATTTAAAGAACCAACTAGCACCCCAAAAAATAGTAAATAAAAGCTCAAATGCATATATAGCATAGATATACAATTTTAAAAAAATAGTAAATAAAAGCTCAACTGCATATATAGCATAGAATTAAAACATATACAATTTAGCAAACGAAAATTATACCTGTGCAGTTGTTGCAGCTGGGTTAAGACCCAAATCAACCAAAGATGGAACCTCCCCAGGCTCCACATCTCCTGTACTAGGAAACCCTCTCAACTGATCCAATGCTGCAATTGTCTTCCTGACCTCCAAACCCTGAACTTTCTCCCTAAATCCACCATAATTAGTTGGCATATCCTCCAATTTAAAGGGTAAATCGTCAACATGATACAACGTACTTCCCCAAAAGTACTTAACCTCCAAGCCTTCATCTTTCATTGCTGCCTCAATTTTCTCCTCAGCCTTAACCTCATCACGAGAGACCTCCCTGTGAGAATAAACAGCTTCCGCCCCAACCGCCTTCGCCAGTTCCACTAAAACCGTCTTTGGCTTACCAATTCTCACCACAAGGTCAGACCCTTTTGCCTGAAGATTCTTCCTCAAGTCCGAAACAGATTCAATCAGGAATTTGGCCCGATAAGGACCCGTCTTATCAAACCCAGAAGAAGATTTTCCATAATCTGTCGGGTCAAAGCAGTAAACCGGAAGAACAGACATGGATTCATTATTGGCTGAAGTGAGGCACTCGTTATCATTGACTCGGAGATCATTTCGGAACCAAACGATGGAAGCTCGGCGGAGTCCAGCGGCGTTGGAAGGGTCAGAAGGGCGGCGAGGGTTTAGAGAAAGTGGGTTTTGCAGAGGATTCGCAGAGACGGTGGACTTGAAGAATGGTCTTTGAGGGGCGAGAGAGGAGGACAGAGAGAAGTTAGATAGAGAAGAGATTTGGGTGGGTATTTTCACAATGTTTGGGTGAGAGGAGAAAAGGGAAGAGATTTTGCGTGGGATAAGGAAATGGGTTGGTAGTATTTTAGAGAGAGAAAGTGAGATTGAGGCAATGGGGAGTTGGTTTTGGTCTTCTGATTGTGTTTGGGATTCTGGGTTTTCTGGTGTTTGGGGTTTGGAATCCATTTTCTTTGGTTGGTGGGAGAGAGGGAGGGAGAATGAAAGAGGGGAGGATGAAGATGATGATAAGCCATTGTCTGTTTGTTTCTTCTCCTTTATTAGTGTTCGGTTATTTGGATTAGTCAGTGTTTGGTGTATGACCGAGGTACTTAGCTGCACCTAACTCTTGCTACCTACCATCATATGAATACAAATTTGGCAAAGAATGTATGCACCTTTCTTGTTAAACGCATATTAAAGATGTTGATTGTGTCTTAAATTGGGCTGGAATTATATTAATAATAATGTTTGACTACATAAATTTTGGAGTAACCCAAATGAGAGAAAACTTATCTAGTGATGAAAGCGAAAGACTTGCATCCACCAAACAAACATGTTTAATTTTTGGGCCTCTTTTATATGTGTGATGATAGTTCATCTTTGTACTCATTTATGTGTCTCTCTTTTTTTTCTTTTTTTTAGCATAAAAAATAAGCAAGGCTTTTTTCTTTTAATCCAACGGTGCAAAACAAAATTCTGATGTAGTATAATCAGATTTCAGGGTTTGATCAATGTTTTCCGACTTCCATGAGTCCCAGTTTTAACCAAGTTAAATTGCTGTACTTACAAGGAAATTCTTTTCAAGTTGTCGAGGAAGTCATCAATCAGATATTTCTGTAAAAAGTATGAATGATTATTATATTATTATATATAGATGTGAGCAAATCAAGAAAGAGAAATTTTCCAAAATAAACCTTGTTGGGCTTTTCTCCTCAATTACTACGCTTGGTTGGTTTAAAGTTTAGCAAGAACATAACTTAATTTATCAATAGTTATTCTCGTAACCTAATTAATTCACATCCACGTCGTAACCATGTTGCCAAAATGGACCACCTCACAATGATTTGTACGGAGAGATTCAAAATCAGGGGGAATGAATTCAATTTATCACTGCAAAACTGGGAGGGTTGGGCGTGGTCTTACAACATTTAGCACACCTCTAGCAGTTGCCTGTTACACACAATATTAACATATATAAGAATCTTAATTGTCATGAAGCAACTTGAAGAAATATGTAAAACGCAATTAAACAGATCTACCTCAAAGAAGGAATTGAAGTTGAGACGTAACAGGAATCGCCTAAGATATGGGGCTCTCTGACTTCCGGCAAGCCTGCTACTACGCAATATTGTGTATAGGGAGTTTGATTTCTTGTTAAATTCCTGAAGGAACAAAAGTTTAATGGTGAAATATAATAATCAAAGTAATGATAGTGTTTTCATGTTTGGGCTTGACCACAATCTGAATAAATTACTCGAAGCATGTTATTACTACATAGCATATGCAATGACACCAAGGATCATGAATGCTGATCTTAAGCTTGAACACACAACAACAAGGGGTTAATGCCGTTGTAATATACTCGACAGATATACAACGTACACAATTCCCGCTTGTGTCAAGTTGATCATATATCAAAATATTGCTCATGAGAAGTCGCAACAAGCTTACTTGGAAGAATCAGCATGCCATATTTATTAGCAGCATTCAACTACACAAGTAATTATACGGGACAAACACAATCAATCTATACCTCAGTTATATGCTCCAGTTCGACAGTATTTGCACTACTTTCTTGGTTCTCAATCTTCCAGCAAAACTGCAGGCAGAGCTTCATTACGCCATCTAGAATTCTTGAAACAGAACCAATGTCCAAAAAAGATTGTGAAATTAAAGCTGACAAGTACCTGCAGGATATATTAATAATATAATTATTTGACAAAGTAAAGTTAAAACAAAATTATGCTTTGAAAATCAGAAGAGCTAGAAATGGCAACCATATGAAACTGAGAATATCAAGTTATAAACTAATTGAATAAGTTAAAGATGATCCAAAAATACAATGAAGATAAGGAGAAACATCTGCTATTTTTCTTACATCATTCAGAGTAAGCAATAGTATAGGATGTCATATATGCAATACCACCAGGATCCTTTGCTAAAACCTTCGGAGGTTTAAGGTTCATCCCCTCGTGTGATGAGTAAAGTTGAGGGGAATGATGAACATAAATAACAAAGAAAAAATTACATAAATGTCCAGAACAGCAAAATCATCTGGCGCACAAAATGTTTGATACCATCAATTATGACGAAGAAGCAGGGAGTATCATACTCCGATGATGGCGAAGTAGCCATGCAAAGTATGCAAGATTGACTAAATTTATTCGGTAGCCTCATCTCATGGAATAGAGAACAATACAGTAACAGCTATAAAATCATGAACTAAATTCAACAAAGATGCTCTCTAAATCCAACAATAAAAAAGCTGTGCACTTTGGCACCAAGAACTCATAATTGAAGGCATAGATTCACTGTTCTTGCATAGCCTGTCCCAAGCTAGTATAAAGAAGGGTTGTGTCAGGTGTTAAGAGCCATCAGTCTTTATTAAAATCTCTTATGTAAATGAAATTCAGACGATTACCCTTAAATGTGAGATTCATTTTCATCATGTAAAACACAGTAACTGATTTTTTTACACGTAGTACTCGATCCGTGCCAAATTGACTGTCATCTTGAAAACCCAGATATTAGCTAGGAATTCAAGATATACATGAGATACGCAGCATTATATATTTCAATGTAGTTATTTACATATTCTTCTGCATCTAAAATGTAATTAAAAAAAAAAACAAAAACAGTGTGACATCTAAATGTGCTATCAGCACATCATAAAGTCCGAGTCACATATATAGTTCTGAAAGATGACACTCAATTCAGGAAAGACGGAGTAACATAATCATCATTTTAATCCAACATATATTAACTCAGAAGCCAGATGCAATGATAATCCTTCCACTTGTAACTTACTCTTGATGGAAGCCCACCAATTCAGTGAAATCATGAGAATCCTGAATATGAGCTTGCAATTTGTTCCACTGAGATTCTATCACGTCCACCTGGAGAGGAAAGGGAAACTTTTAAGCTGAATGCAGAACTATCAAAACAGAAGTAAAATTACAAGGATTCTAACAAGTCATAGTGATGCTTGGAAGTTAGCATAGGCGGAACCAGGGGGGTCGCCAGGGGTCATATGACCCTGGTGTTTCGTGCATTTCAGGCGATCCCCCCAGGCCGGCGATTCCATGACCCCTCTCTTCTAGCGTTCCAAAGTTCCAGCAGCCAACCAGCCACCATGTTTAATTCTTTCACTCTCCGTCGGTCGAGCAGAAGGTTGAAGATGAACTGATAGATTTTGTTTTTTTAAGGGGAAATCGTAATTGGATTTAAAGGGAACTAGAAATATGTAGACGAGAAAAGGAAGCAATCGTAGTATCGTACCATCAAATGATGAAATTAAAAATGAGTAAGAGATGGAAAGAGTTGAAGGCGTGTGCAGTAGAATTCGATGAAGAAGAAGATAAAGTTGGTAGAGACGTAGAGTGAGAGTAATTGGGTATTTGACTATTTGTAAGAATTGGACAAAATTAGGAATAGATATGTTGGTTTTGTCGTAATGGAGGAGGGTAATTAGGTATTTGTCAGAATTGGATAAAATTTAAGCATTTATTTGGAAATTATGCATTTTGCCATATGCTTGCTTATTAGTTATTACTCAAATGTCCAAATTGGTGTGTTTTAATTAATACTTTAAAATTTGGGAGGCATGAAATTTAATTTGTCATTTATTTAAAGGTTCCGATCAATCTGTTGCTTGTTATATATATATATATTACTTTGCAGAATTGTAAATAACAAATTATCATTTTACATTTTGAATTATTGATCATGCTATACAAGTAAGCATATAAAGGCTAGAAAAAAATGCATATTTAATTATATGTTATTTAAGAGTAATAAATTAATTTCAGACATGAACTAGCATTAACACATTATTGTAAGTGCACTAAGAAATAAGTAACATAGTTCATTTTTCATAATTTGGTGTAAGTATTGGTTTGATTTTTTTAAGACATTGGTGTTACTATTAGTTTGTTTATCTTTAAGACGTTGGTATTAGAATTGTTGCTATTGTCGTCGCCGGTTGCCGCCATTGTAGCTTGTATCGCCGCCGTCATGATTTTGCAAGTATGTTTTGACCCCCCCCCCCTCTCAAAAGTTTCTGGGAAGTTCGAATCATGTGCAACCCATTAAGACCCTTATTGGTGCACCATAATGGAACTGACTCTCTTGGCAACCATGCCTTTCTTTGAGACGTGTTCGATCATATATTATGTTCTATATAAGTTTACATTCTACTAGTTCCATAGATACTTCTCTGGCCCACATATCGGGAAGCGGGTGGGGAGTTTACTTTACAAGTCCCCACCACTACTCTAATAGTTAGGTACCCTTTTGGAGTTGGTGTTTGGGTTAGACTAATGAGCTGTATCATAATTTGAAAGAAAAATAAGAGGACAAAGTATTACATGGGTACTTCTAGAATGAAGAACTGAAACCAACAAGAGCAACTTAAAAGAACCCAAATTATCAAAATTGATGCCTAGCCTATTTTGTTGATTTCTACTACCCTAGAAGCCCACAATCAACACCTTAAACCTTTCTCCCTACCACTCAAAATCATGAAGGAAAAGAAGGCTGCTCTTCATTACCTACTCAAATTTGTCCTGAATTTCCTGAAATCAAAAATCTTCAAGCATGGCAAAGCTAAGTATTGCCCATCCACTATTAGGCCTATTATATCCCATCATCCAAAAAAGATCGCGGAATCAAAGCTTGCAAGCAAGTTACCTGCACTTCTCTTTCTTTTTCCCTCTCCAAAACATTCAGTAAAGGGAGAACAACAAATATAGTACAAATAATGCACATCATGTGTAACATAGTGTTATAAAAGCTAGCGTTTTCACTTTTCATATTTCTATCTTTCTGATCTAACTTTTCACACCTTACAATTTATTTTTCTTATGAAGATATCCATTGCATCGGATTTACAGCAAACAGAGACAGTTAAGGATATATATACACACAACAATTCCTCCTTAGATAAAGAGAGAAGACCTCGTGCTTCATTAGTTACATTTTCTATGATTTACTGTGAAGACATTTTTCAACACACAATATGCGGTATGATGCCACAGTTCTAGCTAGGCCGCCATCTTATAATGGTGGTGTGATGGGGATCGCAGAAACAAAAAAAGAGCGCAAGTGTGCCTAGGAACACAATTGCAGCCTTGGAAAATAATCTAAGGAAATTCAATATATGCCTATGACCATCAGCATTTAACTAGAGTTGAAAATATGGCACTCAAAGGATAGTTGCACAATACTGGTTCAGGTTGATATGAACATGCATATTACTACTGATATAAAAAAAATACAAAATATATGCTTGACATTCAGCCCACTGGCTTAAGGATCAAAGAGCAGCATAGATTTGAAATATTAAAAATATCATTGACCAATAAGTTTTTGCTGACGCGTCTAATATTTCCCTTGATCATTGATTAGAAAATATGACAAAATGACTTCTCTTCAACATTGTGTTGAATATTAACATTTTATGAAGGTAGAATTGTCAGGTACCACTCACCTGAATGTAAAATTGAAGATTTCTAATTAAGAATGCCATATGCTCTCTAACACGCCACATTGGTCTAAAGCGCTGCCGTCTTTGCTGAGAAATTGAGCAGTTCACGCGATCAGCACGACGTTTGGCAAAGTCCGAGTGATCTTGATGCATCACAGAAGCCCATGATTTTTCCAACTCCATTTGAGTTCGCTTAAGGCGGAGCAAATATTGGAATATCTTTCGATATCTGGAATATACATGTGATTAGACATAAAACAACAGCCACTAATTTAGTGACCGTAAACTCTTGATGATGCCATTCTTGATGATGCCATGTAGAGCCAACAACCAACAAAAAAACAAGTGCATGTATTTACCAGAAGGAATGTTAAAACTTATAAGGTAAGATGAACTGACATTTTTTGTACAATGGTCAAGTAGCCATTAAACAAGATTAGCATAACAAGAAAGGCAGTTGAAAACTTCACCTAGTAAGCACTTCTTGTGTAAAGAAGAGCTGTAACGGCCAATCAATAGAATATTCAAGAGTAATACCATCCCATCCATCAAGGGACGTCTCTGAAGAAGTATCTGCTTGGGCACCAAGGTCTCCATCAGTATAAGCTTTTGCCTTTGGCAAGTCAACTTGAGAAGATTTAACTGTGATTCCAAAAGAAGGCATCCTAGACATGGTGAAAAGAAGTTTAATTTCATGTTTTAAGCTACAATGACATAAACTGATAAACAGAAGTAAAAATACTACTTAGAAATACTGCCTGTGCACCCAGAAATTGAAAGTAGTCAATTTGGATTCTCACCGTAAAGACACTCTTGAAAAGTACTTGTCTTCATCTCCAATAGTCTTTATTGCAGCCTGCAACGCAACAATGAATTTTTTTGGCTTCAATATCAGCATTCAGCAATCTCTGCAAATAGCTTTTAAATAATGATCAGGGAAGGACCTAACTTTTTCTTTGGAAGGAATTTATTAGATAGAAATGAGTGGAGGGTGGACAAGAAGTCCTCCAAAGAAAACAACTAATAGTGGACATCATTCTAGGAGCCTGAACCAAGCATGGGTATCTAGATGTGTTGAAATTAGAAGAATTGACATCTCTTCTGAAAAAATTCTGCCATATCTTGACAAGAGTCTCTTAAGAAATCTATATGCTGCAGAGGTCAGTCCTTGACTCCTTGAGTTCCCAAGATACGCAAGAATTTAATATTGATCTCTATATTATATTATTATAGTTGTGTATAGCCGTATATTTATTAAAAACTTAACTGGAGTTATGGGCTAATGTTAATTACTCATGCAAGCTTATTTAAAGCCTTCCTAATCCACTATCATATTTTGTATTCATTACCAACTTTTTCTTATCCAAATTTTTTTTATATAAAAAAAAACATATTTAAAAAATGGTCAATATGAAAATTCTGAATATCCCATAGCCTGCATTCAAGAAAAAATTATCCAAATTTTATAGAGTATTTCTAAGCTTTGAAGGGCATATTATACTAAAATACTCAATTGTTTCTGGGAGAATACATTGAAAGTTATACGGTCAAACCTATTATGACAATGTCAAAAAAAAATATGAGACAATTTGTTCAAACCATGTATTTTGTTGATAGGGAACATATTTTTTCAAGCTAACATTTCTCATAATCATATATATAAAAGATGAGAATCAACATTTAGGTTTTAACAATGCCTTTAAAAATACAAAATGGAATTTTTTTAATATTATTTTTTAAAAAAAAGGCAAGTTTGATAAAGTCTAATTAGAATTGAAATCACATAGAGGTACAAGGTAAAAAGAACATACATATCCTAAAGAAATGACCTGTAATAAACATACCAGTTGAAAGGGAACCATGAGATCAGCTTCTGCAGTTGACTGGCGAGGTGGTAGGCGCATCAACTGGCGACTCTCCTCAAGGAAACTCTAACATATCAAATCAACTCATGTCAACAAGTTCATTATTTTAACAATTAAAAGTAGCATATCAACTTGCATAAGCATTAAACTAAAAAGAGAATCTTAATTATTAAATCCTCTGCTCTTAGTTTGCATGCTTATAGTGTGATTCATGACATGAGAAACACAATTGTCATCAAGCAAGTAAATTAGAGGAATCATTACATCAACACCACTTTTCTCATTTTATCTGGACAACAAATGGTGTCAATATATTGGATTTTATAGTATAAGAAATAACAATAATTAAACATCAAACCCCAAACAAATAGTCTGCGATAATTTTATCACAGGTAAGCTAGCTAATCAATAAAATCTTATCTAATAACAAGGATGCCCCTGCAAAAAGAGTTACTACAAGCTATGATACAATTATTATTTTCTATTTAAGAAATTATAGGAAGAAAAATAGTGATTACAAGTCCATTGATGAGTCACTAGATGAGTTCATGAAAAGACTAATGCAAACTTTACAGGAAATATGGTTATCAAGCCTTTTGATCTTTATCTCGGACCAAATCAAGTGTTTTGATCCTTCTGGCACATTTACTTAATGATTTCTGTAGTTATTCTACATATTAAGGTTTCAAATTTCCCTTCTCAACTTTTTAAAGTAACCACACAACAATATCAAAATAAATGGTTTTTACTTCCAAAAACATAAGATCAAAATAAAATAAACTCCACAAGGGAGCATAACTGATTTATTGTTCATCCTGTACCTGGAAAAAGTCACCTTTAGCTAAAAGAAAATAATCTTTGAGGGCCTTCAAGTGGCCATCTAAGTCCGCACGTACAACCACAAGCTGCAAATGTGGAAAATAAAATGAAATAAAACTTCAATAGATTTTCTTTAAAGACAGGAAGAATAAATTTGCCTCATCAGGTACCTGCCAAAGATGACTGGCCGCAATAGACCGAATTGAGTCAACAGAACTCTCAAATGATCTTTTGTGGAACTCAGATGATTCCTGCATATAATATAATAGATGAAAATCCATTCTAAAAGTAAGATTGCAGAAAGAAAGAAACAGAGTTTTCCACAACAAGAAAAACACAAGAAAACTGACAAATCAGTGTGGGGCTGTGGGCAGCTATGTTCTAAGAATGAAGCATACAGCGAGCAGTAAAATAAACAAATATGTTATGGGCATCTACAACAAACAGGATGGTGTGAAATTTTCACTATAATGATAATGGGTCCTGAGAAAGACCTTTAAGTCTTGAAGCATAGATTCAATCTTATCAGCCTCAGATTGAGGAATTAATTCCTCTCCGATTAACTTTGTGTCCAATAAAGGTTCCTTCTGGAAAGATACGCGACCCTTAAATCCTTGAGTAGTTTGTGATCCTCTTGGTATTTGCTGGTGGGATGGAGCATCATGGAAGCGGAAGGCAGGACTTGGATTTCGAAGAACCCTGACTGCTTTTCCAGCAAAAAGAATGGATTCTGCCACTCGCATTGGAATATAGTCTGGCAGCATATCCTGCAGAGAAAGCAGTGTTAGAAGGAAGTGCACTAATTTGCTCCTCATAGTAGCTCACAACAAGTGCTATAGCCAAAGCAGAAAAAGAAACTCCAAAAATGGGAAACAAGTAAACAACAGACATACAATTACTAGAACTAATACCACAATAGCATTATGCTAATTTGTGAGACGAATAAAAAAGAAGATATGAAGAAAGAGAGCTGAAAGAAGTATAAAATCTTCTTGCTCATGAACGTCGGTTCACAACAAGAACAGTCCGAAATGCAGAATATATCAACAGTCTAAAGTACCGATATCAGCAAAATTACAAATATATTATCCGAAATGCTAACATATGAAGTCACAAAAGAATGTTAATCTGAATGAGAGATGCAGTGTAAGGAACACAGTTTGATTTACCAAAGATATATGGAATCCCAGGTGCCAATCTGTCAGAGATGCATCATTGATTGACATGCGTGCCAACTTTTCAAGCATGTCTTCTTGAGAAGGTTCATGCTCTGCATCCCTGTCCTCCTGCCTAAATATTAGAAAATCAATACCCTGTTTGAGGCATCCCTTTTCTAAATTAACACAAAAAGAAACAATACAATAAACGAGCACAAAAGGCTCTGCCATTACAGATGTACAAACATTCAGTCCTTTAAAAGATAAATAAGTTTTATGGGGGAGGGGTCAAGTGTGGGATTTTCAAAAGTTCCTTTGTACGCACATGGTTTTCTGTGTCAAACATTGAAGGCCACAGAAAGTACAATATTATGCTCCCCATTAAGTGTACGCAACAAAAAAACTAGTAGTTTGTCTTTCCTACATTTACAAGTTTTTAGACATATGAATGGCAGAAAAGAACTTGTGCATTAAAATAAAATACAAAAGCTCAACCAAAATGATGACAGGGACCAAAGAAGATTAAATGCAGAATATAAAGAAGACGCAGAAGATAGATTAATTAGCATGGTTCAGTTCTTGCAGCTTACTCCTAACCCTCCCCTCCCTGGCCCCCACTCCAATGCACAAACGAAATCTACAATGAATAAATAAATTTTTAAAACATGCAAAATTTCATTTTTAACAAAATAATATATGGAATTAGCAACTACAAGACAGTTAAGAGCTTGAAGCAGGGAGGCAGTCTGTAACAACATTCTTCTCTGCTTAGACTAAAGCTCCGTCATTTCTTAAATTATAAGGTGGAATAAACAAGTGTAAACTTGGTTTAACAATCCACAAAAATGTGAAAATGAATATCAGCCATCAAAGATACAAGTTATTGGTCATACCTGCTAATGAAAAATTCTCCATATTGATCATGAAGAATCCCATATACCATCCAAGACGCTAGTTGATTATACATGACCTGATGACCATGCCAAAGGAGTCTAAGCTTCAGAGGAAAAACATAAAAATATTAATGTTAGTGGTCAAGTAAATACTTGGTTGCCACCGCATTGGACAGATAACTAAAACATAATTAACTCAACGCATCTATCATGAATCTTCCTGGATGACTGATGTATACTGTCCCAGCAGTACTTCAATGAGCAATATATTCTGTAGTTGCAGTACTAAGCAGACCAGCATTAGTGTGCACGCGCTGACGCGCATGTGACCACATAATGTGCACACACATGTGTACGTATATACAGAACACTTTACCAAATAATGAAAAAAAATTCAAGATAAAGACTGGTCTTCGTAAATAAAGAAGTTTATTCATCAAAGATGCATAATCAAATGTAAAGAAGGAAGTTTATTTATTAAAAGATGCAGAATCAAAGATCTCGCACTACTTCTGTTTTTGGAGTGTAAAAGTACAAAATTTAATTAGATTTAGCTAGTCTCACTTTCCATATTGAAATTTGATGGAAGCCATAGGACCTGACTCAAGCCTTGTCTCTTAGATTTAAAGAGATGGGATTAGGCTTTATTTGAATTTTGAAACAAACATTAGTTGATATAGTACGAATTCCAAGTTTAATTGATGTTTTGATCACTGTACTAGGGGTCGATTTTCATTGTGGTTACCGAATCTTTTTTTTGTTACAAACACATTACTATACTCAAAATATGTTACAAAATGGTCATTGCTTAACATTTCGTCTAAAAAAGTGAACGGAAGTGCTAACTAGACTAACAGTTAACAGATGTTAATTATGTGGCAGGTGACGTGGATTGAGTTAATTGATGTTTTGGTCATTGTACTAGGGGTCAATTTTTATTTAGGTTACTGAAACTTTTTTTGTTATATTCTTGTTATCGAAGTACCAACAATATTACAAATTAGTGATTTTATAATTTTTCATCCAAAATATTAACGAAAAAACTTACTTGGCAAACATTTGACATATAGATTTGAAATATTCTAATGAGGTAGATGTGTGGGTCAACTTGTAGAAATAAAATAAAATGCTCACTTAGAAGAAAAGAAAAATGATAAAGTTAAACTAATTATTTTAATACTCCATAATATTATAAGAAGATAATTAAAATTTTAAGAAAAAAGGAACATAATTTAAAGAAACAAAAGCAATTAAAAATCAAAGTTCATTTTCCTCTTCTAACCACGAACGACGAACTTATCGATGAAAATAGTGTTCTACACCTTATGTGCATCAACTCTTTCTCTTATTGTGGACCAAGTCGGAACTACAGCCTCTCGTCGTCGTCGTCGGAAATCTAGTTTAGAAAATAGGTCCCTCTTTTACATTTGTATACTCGTCGGAAAAGAAAAAAAATGAAGAAAAGGAGAGCGGCAAATTGACGATGGCGACGTCCAAAGCTACTTGTTTCACTTCGAAATGAGAGTGAATAAGTTTATATTACACCAATTTTTGCAGTAGTCGGCAGATCTGAGGAGGTTTAATGGGTCAAATTTCTCCTTTATTTTGCAGTTTGGTTTGGTGTTTAGAAGGTTTCAAATTAAATATGATTTTGAAAAATTTATGGATTTAAATTAGCTATGATGTACTTTCTTTTCATACATTAGTAATATTTTGTAATATTTTTGGTACTTCGATAACGAGAATGTAACAAAAAAAGTTAGAGTAACCAAAATGAAAATCGACCCCTCATACAATGACCAAAACATTAATTAACCTGATCCACGTCACCTGCCACATAATTAATACTTGTTAACCATTAGTCTAGTCAACACTGCCGTTCACTTTTTTTTGACGGAATATTAAGCAATAACCATTTTGTAACCTTTTTGAGTATAGTGTTTGTAATAAAAAAAGATTCGATAACCACAATGAAAATAAACCCCTAGTACAGTGACCAAAATATTAATTAACCCAGGAATTCCAGGTAATAATATCGTGATAATTGTGACCAGGTGTAACCACAGGATAACATGTCCTGCATATGAAGGCCCAATGTGGAAAGTATGCCAAATAAAAAGTGTGTGTTGACTTGCAAGATCTTTTAGGGTTCACATGGCCAAGCTATCAAGTAATATCTGACAGAAAATGAAATCTTTCCTCATATGTAAGGAAATATCTGTATGGAGAAGAACTAAACCAGTTGAATCCATACAAACTATTATGAGATGTTAATAAATATCTATGTTCCAAGTTGAGAGAATGATATGTGTAGTGTTGTTGTATGAGACTCCGCGCACCTATAGTAGATTGAAAACTACATAATTATCAATGAGGTATATTGGTAGCATAAAGTATGAAGTACCCAAGTTTTCTGAAAGCACAGATGGACACCCTCAAAGCTTTTCTAATAACTACATACAGTTGCCATGAGTTTCTGAATAACAATTGAAATAATACAGTAAGACTATATATGGAACTCAGAAAGAGTAAGGCGAATGAAAGGAAAGGGAAAAGGAGAAGAAAATGAGAGATAAAATTCTATAAGAGCTTTTGTCAACAGTCTTTTATAAATAATTTTTACCATCCTTGACAACAGAGTATTTAATAACATATAAAATTGGACTTATGTTCATTAAGAGTGTTTTTTTATCACATATCCTCTCCTTTTCACCTTTTCCTTTCCTTTCCTCACTCTTTCCAAGTTCCAAATTTATCCTGAAGAAAATAAATTGTCCGGCAGCATCAAAAAGGAAGTATAGAAGAGTAACAAAGTTCACACCTCTGAATACAACTCTGCAATTCAGGCACCCCACAGTGGCATCGCTTGTGCAAAAGGTTAAGTAGCCGTCCTCCACATATACCATCACGCTCAATCTCTAGAATGAGCTCATAAAGAGGTGGGAGAAGAACCAAAAACTAGGATAACCATCCATCAATCACTCGAAGAAGAAAATATACAAACAAAAAAACATAGAAGTATGATACCAAAAGTATGGAAGAAATAGGGATGATTACAAAGTCATTTTGATAACAGCATATAATATAGTTATGTACAAGATGTAAAGTAAAACCAAAGCAAAAAAGAAACTAGAGTGTGGCAGATGATTACATGGGCCAAATATACCAAACAACGTCAAAACACGAACAAATTGGAATTACTAAATGCAAATGAGGACATTACTTTTTTAATAGGTAATTTTGGCCCAAGTATGAAAGGATGATGTTACTAAAGGAAAAGAACAACATAATTAACATACTTACCAAAGAAGATACGGTTTCTCTACTTCAAAAGTGCTACTCAGTTTGCATTCAGTCGTATACAGAATCTTTCAAATGCGATAAAATCGTAAGAGTAACCTTATAGTGAAATAATCATATATTCCTATCATACATACACAAAGCTTGTTTTAGCTAGCTGTTTCTTTTCACTAGTTAGAAAAATGCTTGAACAAATTTCACCAGCAGTCAATCTGCTTTTTTTAAGGACCGTCACAAGTAGACAACTATACCAGTTTAATATATCCAATTACTGTAAGGTAGACTATAAAACCACAAAGTTAAAATTCAAAAAGATATTCCTGTACTTCTTGAATAGTTTCATAATTCGACCCAAATGTTTCGGGAGGATCTTTGAAGTAAATGGCGGCGAAGTAATTCTTTCCAGTAAAGTACCCATTTTTTCATTCTATTTATATCTTATATTAAATTAATAATTACTATATTAATAAGAATTTTATTAGAATAAAATATAATAGAATAACTCTGGCCATCTCAAAATGAATGAATGACAGTCTAATTTAAAAGATCATGCTTTTTAAGAAAGGTTGTCAATTTCCTATTTAACCCCCTATTGCAATTTAAATATTAGTAATATCGATGATTAAAACCTATCCTTGGCCATTTTTCATAGTGGGTGATTTTGGAACATTATGTCACTTTTTGTTCTACATTTAGTCTTAGAAAGTAGACAATCTTTTTTGAACAAAGAATACTGGAAAGATGGTCGCTTACTCCCCGATGTTCATGCCAAGGAACTACATAACAACTCATTGAAGTGTTGCAGTGAAAATATGTAATACAAGAATTGAGGAACTGAAATTCAGAAATCTACCTTATTGAGGCCTTGAGTAACTGTAGCCAAAATGGGCAAAGTATCAGACAGTAATTTCTGCTCAATATGCAAAACAGCTGACCTGTAAACTGACAGAACCTCCACAACGCCGTTAGCAATCGCCCTCCGATACACACTCTGCTTCTCCTTTTTAGGTTTCAACAATTCAGAAGTTCGAGACAAAGGAGACTCATTCCCCGACCGTATCCAACTTAAATTTCTGGACTTGATCGCAAATCTATCGAGCTCTCTGTAATAAAACCCTAACGTGATAATCCTCTCAATAACATCCCTGAAATCACAATCATACATGAAGTGCATGAATAGTCAAATTATAGAAGCAATTGAGTAAATATTAGCAAAAAAATTACCTTTCGCTAGGTTGAAGGAAAGAGAGATCGGGAGCGAGCTTGAAGGTAGGTTTGCCGCCGGAAATGGGAGCATCGGGAGATAAGTGAAGAATACCGAGAGAATTTTGGTGTTCTCTTTCGTCGATGATGAGATCGCCGGTGAAACCTAAGAGTGAGATTAGGAGTTCGTGAAGCATGATTGTGCTGGCTACCAATTCACACACATACACACATTAGTGTGTGTGATTGAAGTTGGATCTTTTGGACTTCGAAATTTGAAAGTGCAAATCTTAATTTTATTGAGGAAATATTTTGCCGTTTAGGTTTTGAGTTTTCTGCAAGTGAGAGTGGCGGGAGCCCACATCCACCACTTTCAATTTATTCCCCTGACAAACAGTAAATTACACTTAGGGCCCATGGGGTTATGAGTATGGTTATAGAAAATAATTAATAAATAAAAATTTCATGGGTCAAAATATAAATAAATAAAATTATAAAATGCTGATATTCAATTTTTATGTCCACATAGAATAACTTTATTTTGTATTTGTCTTTAATATTTAATAGTCGTTCTTTAGTCAAAAAACATTATGACAGGACTATTTTTAATAGTCGTTCTTTAATCACAAAATATTATGACAATACTACACTATAAAAATTGGTTTGAGGAGACACTTTTATAAAAAAAATTAAAAGATTAATTATGACATTATAAAAATTAAAATATTAATGTCCATATTACAATTTTCTGTAAATATGAGGAGACAATTTTACAATGAGCAATGCTACTATCACATAAATATTTTCACATGATCTTCACATACACACACATACATATTGTGGGCCCTGTCTGACGTGCGGGACCCGCAGTATGTATGTGTGTGTATGTGAAGGTTATGTGAAAATATTTATGTGATAGTAGCATTATTTGTAATTCAACAGCAATTTCCTGTTATCACAACATTCATAGGTTAAACTTTTCACCATGTACAATGATATTGTCACAATAATAACAAAACATAAAATATACATGCTTATTTATATTAAAAAAATTATCATGATTTTCAAAATAAATATAAATTTTAAGGTGTTTAATTATGTTGTAGATAAACCTCAACTGTCTAAAAGAATCAATTAATCAAAGACGTAATCTCATTTATATACAGAAAAAGAATCTTAATAGTGAGACAATTTAATATAGATTATATTACTTCATATGTTCCGAAATTAAATTCAAAATTAGAGATATATTTTAATTTTTTAAAATCAACTTAAAAATTAATACAAAATTATTAATTTTAATACAAATAAATATAACGATTATAAATTGATGAACTACTACTAATTACCACCTTTGTTGTTTTGATACAAATAAATAAAAAGAGGAAATGTCCCTGTAGGATTTGGTAAAATGCTGGCCAGTGTCCTAACAAAATTGTATCGTATAAATAAATGCCTCAAGCAGAATTCAGTATCTCCTTTTTCTAACAGTTAACCTAACAAAGAGCCTCTCTTCTTGATACCTTATCTCCTAATTGACAAATACACTTTTCTCAATTTGACAAATTCTTCTACAAAAGAACATGACAACAAAGAAAACAAAAAAGAAAAAAAAATAGAGTTCTCCTTTGGAATTCATAGAACTGCCAAGGAAATATATATTATACATAATTGACTAAAAGGGGAAAAACAGGACCCATATAAATTCTAAATGGATAAAAACAGTAATCTTTTTTCACTGCTTTGCGGCTTTGCCTCAACTCCTTTTGTTCTGCTTCTGCAGTCCGCTTTTATCACTTTGTATCGATCTTTTTCACATTCTGCCTCAATTCGTGTTCTTCCGTCTCTTCCCACTCTTCTGCTTCTTCCCACTCCTCTGCTTCTTCCCACTCCGCTTATGCTCCTCTGCTCTCCCATGGGGATCCACATCTTCATATTTGATTGGTTTTATGATCACACCAGATTTCTTCACCACCTGTACGAATTACAAACAAAGTCAGAGTAGCCTTGCAACCATATTGCACTAATCCTTGTGTCATAGTGAGGATGAAAACCAAAACATTCACAACGAATATATAACAAAGGGAGGCAAGTCTAATGTGGAACACACTTCTGGGCGATTAAGAGCTCCAATTGCAGTTGCAGGGTTGAATTCAGGACCAATAGGCATACGGATGCTCTGCTCAAAAACTTCCTTTGATGTGTACGGATAAGGCAATGTCTTTGTGTGCAGCTTCTCAGCCTGCCATATACCATTACAAACACCACATATTAGGTAATAAATAGAGTTAATGAATTGTGTACATGTACAATGTGTCTGTTTCTGATTACTTCAGTTTCTATCATCTAAATTGTAGCGTAATGCACCTAATAAACCCTATAACCAAAATGACTGACCTTTTTATCGACCTTCTCAGATATGATCACATTCTTAAAATGTGCATCCTTCCTCTTCTTAAGAGTTTCTTCCCTCTTCTTTTTAGCATTCTCATGCTCTTCCAGCATCCAAGAAGGTAAGCCTCTCTTTTTTTGTACATGAGTCCACTGACCCCAGCCAGGGAGTAGAACGGGCTTTTCTGGTTCTGGATTTTCCTGATTTAACATCTCCTCTTTATCCTTCTCAAACTCTTCCTCCACATCATCACCCGCAAAAGCACGCCTTATAAGATCAGCTTGAGATGGGAGTTCGTAGGTTGACTTGTTTACAGAAGTTAAAATCCCATCCACCATACCAACTTCACCATCTGTATCACTATTATTTTCTAGTTCCTGTACAAACACAACATACAGAAACAGAACACAAATAAGTATAATAAGAGACCATTGAATAAAAATGGTGGTGCATCTTATATATTCCAAATGGCTGTACCTCTATCTCGTCATCATACAAAGTAGGCTCCATAAGTTGTGAAGAGATTTTGCCATTTGCAACCATTTCGTTTTTATTTTTCTTCTGCTCAGTAAATTGTGGTAGATTTTTTTTCTGTTCATCATTCAAATTTAAACAAGGGTAAGAATGGAAGGGGAAAAAATTATTCCATTCAATGAACGGAAGTGAATTAATTGAAGTCAAATCTAACCTTTTTCCAAGAGTCAGACGCAAATAGAGCAACTTCATATGTTGTCTTGGGACCCGGGTCCTTAACAATTTCATCAAAACTCTACCCACCACAAAGATGAAATTGTTGTTACTCTCACATATTAAAAACAAGATACATTCTGAAAAAGAACTGTTGAAAGGAAAAAAGAAATTCCCTCACCTTGGACACATTATCATGACTAATCCCAGACTCCTCACGAAGCACATTAGGATCAACATTAATATCTTTATGCAAATAGTTTCTTCTGGCATTTCCAACATCAACATCTTCTTTGGTCTCAAAGTCATCTTCACTATCAGTATTACCATAATAATTATCTGATCTAATCTTTTTATTTGATTCTTGAACCTGCTGTTTTGGAGCA
Source organism: Panax stipuleanatus (assembly GCA_020205555.1). Classification (NCBI taxonomy): domain Eukaryota; kingdom Viridiplantae; phylum Streptophyta; class Magnoliopsida; order Apiales; family Araliaceae; genus Panax; species Panax stipuleanatus. Next base: position 163,915,962 of record CM035115.1, on the reverse strand, counting down.
CCAAATACCCTCCTGCCACTGGAAGTACCCGTTCTTAGACTTTCTGTGTTGCTCTTATCCTCCAACTGATTCAGTGACAATTCATATACTTGAAGGGCAACCTTAGCTTCTTCATCAGCTGCCTCTTTCCTCTTTTTCAACCCGCGGACCTATGTCAATGCAATCAGCAGAAGAAAAATTGATAAATAACTACTAAACCAGGAAGATAAGCGTTCACACGAGGGAACATAGCAAAGATTACCATGAAAGGTAAAGAAAGCACTCCTGATTTAGGCATTTCATCATCTTCTAGTACTTCAAGTGTCTTCTCTTTCGCTCTCTCTAACAATTTCAATGCACCCTCTTGATCTGAACCAACTGAAATGTCATCAGCGTCGTCATCATCACTGCTACTACCATCCCTCATTGAGTTCATTTTTCTAGTCAAAAGAGCATGTTGATGGAGCTGTTCATTGATAGCAGCTCGAGTTCCATCATCTTGGGCACTCAAACCACGCTCTAAAATGCGTCTCGCCCATTTGTTATTGTTCTTGTGCTTCAGTGTCAAGCGTTCCTATGACAAAGGACATGTTAACAGATTAAAACAGAACTTGTTTTTTACAATTAAGAAACTTTTACTATCTTACTCTTTATGTAAACAATATGACTAGAGATAATCACCTGAAGCCTTTTGAACTCTTGCTTCATCGCAAGTTCTTTAACAGCTTCAGGGTCCATTTCAATTTCAGACGCTGCTGCTTTCAATCTGTCTTTCTTCAACAAGCGATGGTATGTTTTGGACTTTATCTTTTTAACGCGTTTCGCCTTCATTTCATGACGAAAAAGAAGATTACGCATTTTGGCAAGACGGTCCTGGCGATCCTTCACATCTTCCACCGATATCTGACAAACATAATTTACAAACCCCAAGAGAATTTTTTTATTAATTTGTGTTTTGTTTTCATTGATAATTTTCGTCCCAAGTATATTACAACCCGACCTTGAGGTTATTACTATATTCATTTTCCACTGTATAAATGTTTTTATAGGAAACTGCATAGACAGTGCAATATTATAACCATGTATGACAGAAACAGAAGAATTAAATCTATGGTGATGAATTTTACAACCCTTCTACCTTATTCAGTTCAAGGAGCCTGGCACCATCTTTTTTGTGAGCTTCTGCAACTTCATTATTATTAACCAATGCAGCCATTTGTTTCTCAAAAGCAGTTCTAGGTTCAAATTCCGAAGCTATTGCCCCCACTGTGGAAAAACCCAGGTCTGTATCTTCGTCAAAGTAGATCGTAGGTGCCTCTCTGTTCCTCTTAACCAACGGTTCCCACTTAGTGATGTCCTTCTTTGATTGCTCATAAGCTGCCTTTCTTTCCAATTTCTCTCTATCTGGTTTTGGAAGGGGTGCATGAATGGACATAGACTTTCTCTCCATTCGTTGCATGTTAATTTTAAGTTTGGTGAAACCAGACTTTCCGTGAAGTGGGCCCAGAAGGTCATGAATACTAATGGAACCATCACCATCCAGTACATCACGACTAGGATTATACTCATTCTCTGGATAAGCCTCAGATACGACGATATTCTTTTTCCTCTTTTTGCCTGGCAAATAATAAAAACATCAGGCTAGTCCTAATAGTGATTGATATAAAAGGTGATGGTCATATATCATTTACAGACTATTGGGAAATTTTCTAATAAGCATGTCAGACTTGCTTTTTACAGAATTATTTAAACAGAATGCCCAAAACTATATGGAACTGAAAAGACAAAAAAAAATCCAAGCATAAGCTACTGGAGTAACATTCCTTGTATTAGCATGTCATGCATCCTAAACTTTAAAAAACATGGTAATTTAAAGAATGTTTTTTTGGCATTTTTAAGGTAAGTAATTTGAGGCTCAATGTTACCTTCAAAAGCATCACCGGGCAATCCAGTGATTTCTTGCAACATCCTTGCATGCCTGCCATCGTCTTCCTCTTCAATACTATCTCCTAGGTTTCTGTTAGTACCACCAAAATCATCGTCCTCATCTTCATCATCAGATTCAACATTCTCATCCTACAGAATAGAACAACACAAACGAGCAAAAAAATTAAACAGATAAACAGGAATTTCAACTCTGGAAAAAAGAAGAGCAAGAATTCAGTTCTTAAGGCTAACAAACAAAGACTGCCAAATTTTACTAAACATCCTGAGTTGCAAAAGTAGTATTTTAAATTAAAAAAAAATCACTTATTTCTTTTCCAACTGTTAACTAACCACATCAAATACAAATGGTTACTTCACCATGGAATATAGCACATCTAAACCCCAAGGGATGGGAGAAATGGTCGATACTTAAAAATGAACTAACATTAGAATTGTACAAATGAACTAACCTTAAATTCGTCGGGAAGTTGGTACTCGAAGTTATCAACAGGGTCATAACGGCGATTCTTACGGGATTCTTCCTCGGGAATCGCTTCTTCGTATTCATATAGGTCGTTAGCATCATCGGAATCAATTTCTTCGTCAGTGAGGGAAGGATTATGGTTAGGGTTTAGGAGCTCGACCTCTCTCCGCAAAGCGTTAGGCAAATGGGGACCAGTCCTCTTCGTTTTCTCTCCTCGACCTCCTTTCTTCGAGTTTGTATGCTTATTTTTCCTCATGTGATTGCCTCGCTCTTTCTTATGTGTGATTTCGTCTCTCGTTTTTCTCTTATTGTCCGCCATCTCTGTTAAGGGAACAGAGAGAAGTAAAGAGAAAGAAGCAAGCGGCTGCTATGAACTTGTAGGGCTGTGTTTGGAGACTGCGTTAGGTTTTGTTCCACTATGTTTGTGACAAAAAGAAAAGAAATGATACAAACCTTAAAAAATATTTTGTTCGAATTTTACTAGTAATTAATAAATAAGTTGAGCCGACAGTTAAACTAAATTTAAATTATTTATTTTTTAAAAACTATGTAAAAATATTTTAATTAACTAAATTATCGAGTTTAAGTGAGCTTAAAACTAGCTTAGATGAGTTAAATTCGAATAAAAAATAGTATAAATTGAGCTCAACTCGTTTTAATTAATTAAACGAACACGATTTTGAGTAATTTTGTTCATCAACAACTCAGTTAATTTATGGCTCTATTAATTAATTTTTTATGAATTTGAAAGGAAAATAAATTGATTAAATTTAAATTACCACTTTACCCTCCTTAAATCTTACAAGAATCAACCTAATATTTTTCTATAGAAATTATAAGGACAATAATTAATTTTTGAAAAAAGCTTCATATTCCAAGGCTCCAAGGTTAGTATTTTTTGAATAAAACAAGAGATGAAAATATTAATAAAATGCACGCACACATGTACTTAAATATTACTAGTAGTATTTTATTTTTTAAAATGGAAGGGATGGAGTAATACTTGCGTGGGACTTGTTGGAGATGGAGTAGTGTTGTCTTTCAGAGGAAGTACTCCATTGTATGGCTTCCGGTACAAGTAGGGATGAGCAATTCGGTACCGACTCGAATATCGGTTATAACCGAAAACAGAAATTAACAAATTTTAATACCCAAACTAGTAATTGAAATAGTCGATAACAGAATTACCAAAATGATAGTTTCTCAATTTCGAGAGGACATGCCGACGGTTAACCTCCCCCATCATTATCTCTATTAAATGTGCAGCCTTTGGACTTCGTGAGCCTCCAGAAAGGCAACTCTATAAAACTTTCGAACCCCTAAATCAGACAATTTTACCCGTCTATTTGAAATTCGAAATATCTCAGCTTTCTTCTTCTTCTTGCTCTGATCTTCTCATTAATTTGTCTGTCAACAATGGCTTCCCAAAACAAAGAAAACGCTGCCTTGACCTCCGAGATTCATTCATCTTCCATCCCGACTGTGCCAAACCCTAGGTCCATACCAGCATCCGGCAAAAATTCTATACCTCCTGTCTCTGTACCCCCCCCCCCTTTTAAATTCGAGGATGAGGAACAGCACCCCATCGCCAACAGCTCTTCAAAACTAACAGAAAATGATCTCAAAACCATTCGAGAACGTTATTTTATTCCAGACACATCATTTAAAAGCGCCTATCCTCTCCGACCGAATGTATCATCGTCCCGACGGTTGGACCGCCATGCCTCTCATTTTCTTAGAAAGAGGAATCCGATTTCCTCTTCATGCTTTCATCGTTACCCTTCTGGGGTATATGGGGGTGGGATTTGCCCAACTGGTCCCCAATTCCTACATCCACATTCTAGCTTTTATTGCTTTCTGTAGTGAATCAGGGGTTCCTCCCTCTATTGACTTCTTTTTCAATCTGTTCGTTCTTGGCAAATCTCGCGAACAGGGTTTCAAGGTTCTGGGTAAACAAGCCCCAAAACCTAATTCTAGATTCAGTAAACGCCCCCTAATGGATACCCCTTCGAGCAACAAGAAATGGTATGAGAAATGGTTCTTCATCAAAGGACCTGAAATATCATCTATTCCCGATTGGACCACTTCAGAGCATGCCACTGCGGATCTAGGCGACCTTCCAGACGATCGCATAAAGGAGATAGCGAAGCTCATGGAGAAGCTTCCCATGGAGGAATGGAGCTTCAACCTCCTAGGCGATCACGCTTGGTTATTCGATCATAAACGTAAGTTTCCAACCCAAATTTTGTATGATTTTCTCAATTTCTCTCTGATCATTATCTTGAAATATTTTTCTTTGTGTACAGTATCCTTGATCAGGCCTTCTTCTCCTGACCGAAGGGATATAGAGCAATCTCTGTTTGCCCCATCAGCTCAAGATTTTCCTGAAACTCAAGAAACCGAAGCACAAGCCTTCGAGCTTCAACCTACCGACCCACCAATAGCCGAATTGAACCCGGACGAAGGGGTTAGTCGGCCTCGCCGAAAAAGGAGAGCTGCCCGAAAGCCTAAACACACCTCAGCTCCTATCCTCACCGAGAGCCTACTTGACATGCCCGCTGTTGATCGTGCCAAGATCCTTCTTACCAAGAAGCGAAAGGCTAAAGTCAACATTGTACCTCTCACTACTGAAGAATTGAGAGTGCCTCCTTCTCAATCGAATCTACATCCGTCTCCACCCTCGCCCACAGAACCAGACGAATTTGAGGTTGAACCTAGTTCTCCTCTTATTCGAAAGAAAAAATATCCTTCTGACGACCAGCCCTTACCTGAAAATCAGCCAACATCCTCTCCTCAACGAGCAGATCCTCCCTTCTTTGGTTCAACGTCTGGAGCTTCTCGGTCACCTAGCCTATGGCCTGACCAGAACGAAGACTTCCCCCTGTATCTCTATAATTCTTTCGTTCTGGATACAGACAACCATAGGTTCGGCAACAGTACCACAGCCGATCTGCTGGAAGAAGGCTTGACCCATCAGGCTAGAGTAAGTTTTTGATCATTTCTGCTCATAAATATACGTTCTTCGGGTATTTTGTTGATTCAGAATGTCTGCAGGCAAATGGGATCTTCGGGCGTCTCTATCAGAAGTACAAAAAAGCTGAAGCCGAAGAAGAGGCAGCCCGAAGAGAAAACATCACTCTAAAGTCTGCATTGGCCAAGGAGAGGAGCGAACATGAAAATATTCGCTTCAATTGCGAGGGTCTTCAGAATGACCTCATAAAGATGAAAGAGCAGCTGGCCGCGTCTGAAGCTTCTCAAAACACGATCATGCAACGGAATGAAGAACTTCAGCGGTCCAATAAACAATTAACTGAGAATAACCGAAATTTGGCCTTAAGCGTGTCAGATGCTAAGAAATCTGAAGAACATCATCTGGATCTTCGAGGAAAAGCTGAGAAGGAGCTTCGTAATCTAAAGTCGATGGGTCCTCCTCTCACTGAGGAACTTCGCAAGGAGATCCAGGCTGAATACCGGAAGTCTCCTTCTTTAACTAACGAGATAATTCAGATGTACGCGGAGGGTTATGAAGCAGCCCGAAGCAAGGGTAAAGCTAAATTGGCAGCCGTTGCTGTAAACTCGTTGCTCCTTGATTCTTCCGAAGATGAAGATGAGGAGTAATGGTGACAGAAATTTACCCTTTGTATGACAATGTACTGACTTTATTAAGCTTAATGAGATATATCTTATTCCTTGTTGCTCCTTTCTTAAGTCGAATTTGTACTGTTGTTTAAACGATATATAATTTAAGCTCAACACTTCAAGTAAAATTAAACAACAATGTAAGACGAAACTTACTCACTACCGGAGGATACCATACATCATTGTTAGGATAAACGATCCACCAATTTTTTAGTAGGAATATTAGTTCCGAAGAACTTATAATGTTATTTAGCTTTATAATAATTTGGATAACTTCATTCTTCTTTGAGAGCCGAATAAGTTCAACACAGAAAATATCTCGCTTTGCTATAAAAAGTCGAAAGGATTCAACCTTATACTTGGTGACCACGTTCTCTCCGAGAGCCGAACGGGTTGGACCATCAATAGTTCACTTCGCTACGAGGAGACGAAGGAATCCATCCTTATACCAAGCTGGCAACCTCGTTCTCTCCGAGAGCCGAACAGGTTCAACCCAAAAGATATTCCGCTTCGCTACGAGGAGTCGAAGGGATCCAACCTTATATCTGGTGACCACGTTCTCTCCGAGAGCCGAACGGGTTGGACCATCAATAGTTCACTTCGCTACGAGGAGTCGAAGGAATCCATCCTTATAACGAGCTGGCAACCTCGTTCTCTCCGAGAGCCGAACAGGTTCAACCCAAAAGATATTCCGCTTCGCTACGAGGAGTCGAAGGGATCCAACCTTATATCTGGTGACCACAGTTTTCTTCGAGAGCCGAACGGGTTGGACCATCAATAGTTCATTTCGCTACGAGGAGACGAAGGAATCCATCCTTATACCAAGCTGGCAACCTCGTTCTCTCCGAGAGCCGAACAGGTTCAACCCAACAGATATTCCGCTTCGCTACGAGGAGTCGAAGGGATCCAACCTTATATCTGGTGAATAAAAACCTCTACTGGAGGGACAAAGAGAGCCATCTTTATTAATAATTGTCGTTGTAGTTACAGACTTCCATATTTTAATACTAACCCTATTGAAAATATTTGCGGAGTCTCCCGGCATGCCAAGTATTTTTGATTTCAGACCCATCTAAAGTTCACAGCCGGTAGGTTCCGGGTTTTGATACACTGATGACTTCATAAGGGCCCTCCCAATTTGGCATGAGTTTACCCATATTCTGAGGGGTAGAAGCTTCTACTTCCCGGAGGACTAAATCTCCAACTTCGAATCTTCGAAGCTTTACACCTTTGTTGTAGTACTTAGCCACACGACGTTGATATGTGGCCAACTTTATCAAAGCTGCCTCTCGAACTTCTTCGATCAGATCTAAGTTAGCTCTGAGTCCTTCATCATTGTATAATTCTTTAAATTGACTGACTCGAAGACTTGTAGATCCAATTTCTATCGGAACTAAAGCATCAGTACCGTACGCTAGCCTAAATGGGGAATCTCCCGTCGTAGTCCTTGGTGTAGTTCGGTAAGCCCATAGCACGCTAAGTAATTCTTCGGGCCATCTTCCTTTGGCGTCATCTAGCTTTTTCTTGATTCCATTCAGGAGTATTCTGTTAGTTACTTCAACTTGTCCATTAGATTGTGGATGGGCAACTGAAGTCTTTCGATGCTGAATCCCTAACTCTTTCAAGAACGCCTCAAATTTTGATCCCACGAACTGGCGTCCATTATCTGAAATTACTACCATAGGAATTCCAAATCGAAATACTACTGACTCTTTGAGAAACTTCAAACATTCTTGTTCTGTTATCAGCCGAAGGGGTTTCGCCTCTACCCATTTAGTCATATAATCAATTGCTACTATAACGAAACTGACTTGGCCTTTCGCCTTTGGAAGGGGACCCAGTATATCCACCCCCCAGACAGCAAAGGGTATAGGAGATAAAATCGAGTATAACTCCTCTGGTGGCTGATGTGGGATCGAACTATTCAGCTGGCATTTGGGGCATTTGTTCACATAATCAGTAGCCTCTTTGAAGATTGTCGGCCAATAAAAACCTTGACGAAGTACTTTATATGCTAACGACTTCGCAGCCATATGATCACCACAGATACCTTCATGGACCTCCCGAAGGGCATATTCAGCTTCAGACGGGATCAGACACTTCAGTAATGGAGAGGAATAAGCTCTTCGATACAGATCTCCATCAATCAGTATGAAGTTTGCGCTCTTGTATCTCACCTTTTTAGCCAACATCTGATCCGAAGGTAGTACGCCATCTGCTAAATAGTTTATGTATGGAGTCATCCAACAATTTGACTGCTCCACGCACATTACTTCCTCTTTCTGGATGCTGGCTCGTTTCAGGATTTCCAAGTAAACGATTCCTTTAAAGGTGCTCGATTCAGTAGTAGCTAGTTTTGACAATGCATCAGCGTCGGAATTGTCAGCTCGACCAACACTTTTAAATACACATGAGCCAAAGTGTTGAAGTCGATCTTTCAATTCTGCAAGATATCTAACCATTTTAGAGCCTCGAGCTTCGTACTCCCCCGAAACCTGCTTGATGACCAGTTGAGAATCACTGTAAATGACCAGCTTCTGAACTTCCAGACTATGAGCCAGACGCAATCCTGCTAATACCGCCTCGTACTCAGCCTCATTATTTGTTGCCTTGAATTCAAATCTGATGGCCTGCTGTATTTTGAATCCCTCCGGGCTTGTCAGAATTATTCCGGCACCACCGAGATCCGAAGTAGAAGATCCATCTACATATAAAGTCCAAGAATCGTGTTCCTGTTGAAGTATGGCCACCGTCTCCGGAGATCCCTCCACTTCGATCATGCTGCCATCAGCTTCAGGAAACGAGCATTCTATCACAAAATCAGCCAAGGCTTGGCCTTTAATAGCTATCCGGGGATAGTACTCTATGAAGAACTGGGACAATTCCATCGTCCACGCAGCAAGCCTGCCCGAGACCTCTGGCTTCCCCAACACCTTCTTCAGGGGTTGGTCTGTATACACCACTATTATCCGATCTTGGAAGTATTGCCGAAGCTTTCTACTAGCAACGACCAAAGCAAAAGCAAATTTCTCAAGGTTTGGATACCTTGTTTCTGCATCCCTAAGGGCATGGTTTACATAGTAAACCGGGTGTTGCTTACCCTCAATTTCCCGCACCAAAACTGCTCCTACGGCAAGTGAACTGGCAGCCAGATACAGATACAAAGGTTCCGTAGGAACTGGCTTTACTAACAGAGGTGCCGAAGACAAGTACCTTTTGATGTCTTGGAAAGCTTCCTCGCACTCCGAAGTCCATTGGAAGGTTTTCGCATTCTTCGGCCCTTTCAACGTGTTAAAGAATGGCAAGCATCTTTCTGCTGACTTAGACATGAATCGTCGCAACGATGCTATTCGACCAGTTAAACGTTGAACATCCTTGTATGACTGGGGTGATTTCATGTCTAAGATAGTCTGGATCTTCTCTGGATTGGCTTCGATACCTCTCTTACTAACCAAATATCCCAAGAATTTGCCTGCCCCCAGTCCGAAAGTACATTTAGTAGGATTCAGCTTCAATTCATAACGGCGCACCGTCTGGAAACATTCTTCTAGATCATCTAGATGACCACGAACCGACATGCTTTTAACAATCATATCATCAACGTAAACCTCCATATTCTTGCCTAGCTGCTTCTCGAATATATGGTTCATCATCCTTTGATATGTAGCTCCCGCATTGACCAATCCGAAAGTCATTTTTTTGTAGGCGTACACCGACCGATGAGTAATGAAAGCTGTCTTTGGTATGTCTTCTTTACACATAGAAATTTGATGATAACCTGAAAAAGCATCCATAAAACTAAGAAAAGCATACCCCGAAGTTGCATCAATGAGTTGGTCGATATGAGGCAGAGGATAGAAATCCTTCGGGCAGGCTTTATTCAGATCGGTGTAATCTATACAAACTCGCCACTTACCATTATGCTTCTGTACTAGAACCACGTTGGCCATCCACTCTGGATAATCGATCTCGAAGATGAAATCTGCATCCAACAACTTAGTGATCTCCTCATCAATTATCTTCTGTCTCTCCAATGCGAAGAGTCTTCTCTTCTGTCTAACTGGCTTCTTAGTTGGATCCACTTGCAATCTGTGCTCCGCTACTTTTCGACTTACTCCCGGCATGTCACTGGGGATCCAAGCAAAGACATCGGCATAGCACCGAAGCAACTTCAGCAGGCTTGTTCGAAAAGGTTCTGGAAGTCCCGAACTGATTTTCACTGTTTTCTCTTTCTTCCCCGGAATCAACTCGATCTCTTCGGTATCCTCAACGGGCACGACTAAAGGTTCGGTTCCGCTTTCTGTAAATGGTTCCACCTCAATGGCCATTGTATGCTTCAGTTTACTGATCCCTACCCCCGAAGTGATTAGAGCATTCCGATAGCACCTCCTTGCTAAGTCCAGATCTCCAGCCACTTCGCCAACTCCGTGGGATGTAGGAAACTTAATTTTAAAGTGGGGTATTGAAGTAACCGCCTGTAGAGCTGTCAAAGTAGGTCTCCCCAAAATAGCGTTGTAGGCAGAATCAACATGTACAACATAAAATTTACAAAGGATTTGAACCTGTTGGGGAACTGTCCCGAAGACGACTGGCAGCTCGATGGTCCCTGCTACCTTGACGGGATCGTTGCTGAAACCATACAGAGGGGCCTCCTGCCCAATTTCTATCTTCTGGCCATCTGCAGGCATTCGGTGGTAAGCATGAGCATACAATATATCCACCGAAGAGCCATTGTCAATCATCATCCTTTTCATATCCACAGAACCTACTTGGGCCGTGATTACCAAGGCTCCTTCATGTGGTTCGATAGGTTCCGTAGGGAAGTCCTCATCTGTAAAGGAAATTATGAAACCCGGATATGCCCTTTCGACCTTCGTAGGCTTATCTGCCAAAGACATCACAGAGTCCAGATTCCCTCGTCTCTTCTTACCTGCAACTTTTCCTGTGTTCCCCCCAGATATCACATCCACGACATGCCGCACCGCCTGGTTTGGCACTGGTTGAACAGGCTGGGCGACTTGAGCCAACTCCTTATTCTCCGGTTGATTCCTTTGTCGCTCCCGACCTGTTACATAATGCATCAAAGTACTACTTTGAACTTTTCTCTCAATAAATTCCTTCAAACTCCAGCAGGAATTTGTATCATGCCCAACCGCCCGGTGGTAATTACAATATAGGGCAGGATCTCCGGACCTTGGTCGAAGGTTGTTTTTGGGCGTTTCGAAGTACGGTTGGCTTTTAATTTGTTCCAAAATGGTGGCCCGATCCGTGTTAAGTTGTGTGTATACCTTGTTCACCTTTTGAGTCGGAATGGGTGGACGATCTCCCCTGGGCATCCAGTTACTATTATACCTCTTCTGATTCCCTTCGGATCGATCATTGCCGGTATTATTTCTTCTCTGATTAATGTCAGACTTTTCCCTGTCTTTCTTCTTTACTTTTCCCAAAGAGCTTTGTTTTAAGCTAGCCATTGCCTCTTCCACTACGATGAAACCTTCGGCCTTTTCAAACGCTTCGGCCAGACTCTTTGGATGTTTGAACATCAGCTTTTTTACCAATTTTTCCGATTTCACCAGATCTAAGCCATTCTGGAATATCCCTACCGCCTGAAGATCATTAAGATCTGAAATTTGCCCTACAGCTTCTTGAAATCTCTTCACATACTGCCCCAGAGTCTCATTCGAATATTGCCTTACTTGGGCCAACGATCCCGTGGGTCTTCCTCTTCTCTTATTGCTCCCAAAGCGAGCATGGAATTTGTCACATAAATCTGCCCATGACGTAATCGAATCCGAAGCCAGAGCCCCCATCCATTGCCTTGCATTTTTTCTTAATGTCAACCCGAATGTCTGACATTTAGCTGAATCTGAATAGTCGTCATAATCCATCAATCTATCGAATGCTTGGCTATGGTCAAACGGATCTCCAGAACCATCATAGCTTTTCATATGAGGTAACTTTTTGCTGGGATCCGCTTTCTCTTTAAGAATTTCAGATGAAAAAGGGGACGCCTTTTTATCCGAAGCCTTTTTTCCTTGTTGAATCTCCGTCAGCTGCTTTCGGAGCTCTCCTATTTCTTTTGATAGGTCTTCCATCAATCCGGGCGAAGAAGTAGCTTTCTTCTCCGGAGATTTCGCTTCATTGTGTCTAATCCGATCTCTTTCATCCGGCTTAAGCGACGTCGAAGGACTTCGTCTTGTACTTCGGCTGGACCAAGAACTCCCTGTATGGTGTATTCTCTTTGGACTTTTTAGAGAATGACTCCTTGATCGACTTCGTCGTTCATCCCTTCTACATTCTCTATGATGCTCAATACGAGGTGCCTTTTTCGAACTTCTGGGAGAACATTCTTGTAACATACTTGGTTTCCTATCGGGAGAATGACTATAAGACTCAAGGTCATCTCGACTGGTATACTCGTTCTTCCTTGCTCTTCGACCACGTGATCTACTCCATCTCTCCGGTCGAGTGTAACTGAAAGCTTCGTCTTTTTTCTCAGCCATAAGAATCATCTGTTTAGAAATCTCCTCCCTCTGTTGCAGAAGGGCCTTCAAAGCCGTGTCGGTTTCTTGAGCCTTCTTTGCCAAGATAGACATCTTGTCCGTATGGCCTTCTCGATGCTGGGCCTTAAGTGGTGTGTCCATCATCTTTTTTCGATTGTTATCGGAACCCTTGCTAGCAGTAGAAAATAACTTCCTCTTGGCATCCCCATGGTCTCTAGCCTGAGAATCTTTCAGAACCTTCTGTGACCCAAGTCTATCATGAACGCTTTTTGAGGGTCCTAATCTGTCTTTCACCGAAATTCTTTGCAAAGAAGAGCTGGCATCCGTTGGTTGTCCTTCAGCCGTGATCGTCTTACTTTTTACCATAGCTTTCAAGGTAAGTTGTTCAGTACGTTGTGATTGAAAACCAGAAACACTAAAAGCCCTCCTTCTAGCGCCAATGTTAACGCCACCGACTCGCCGAGCGCCTCAATCACGAAAAAGCACGTTTGATCCTGCACAATGAACACGTCAGCACCGGATCTCGACGGTTTTGAACCGTCGGGGATCGCTCCGGTGTGAGAATAAGTACAGATTTTGAGAAGAGTGGTTTAACAATGGAGGTTGTGTGCTCTAGTGTCTCAAGAGAAAAAATGTCCAGTTACCTCCTTGTGTAGTGCCCTGTGCCCATATATTATCTCACCAACTTGCATGTTTTCCCCCCCGTCAACATTATGTCAACTCCTCATTAATGAGGGTGGCTTAAGACGGCTGGACCCATCACTTCAATCAGCCGCCTGCCAATCCCAGAGATTAGGGATAATTTCTAGTCTGTAAGCTGCCACCTGCCATCTACTACTAGCTCCAACCTAAAGTTTATCTAAATAACCATTTAGACAATAGCCCAGTACTCCAATAGTAAAAATGGGTTTGACCCGGAAAGCCCAAGAGAAGTAAGATTCAACCGGCCCCAAGTATTCACGGCCCAACAAACACAATTTGATCCATAGGCTACCTTATGGAGAAGTTCTGCCTTGGTTGGCTGTTCCTCGCGTTGCAGACCAGTAAAATATCGTTGAAGCCTTTTACCAGCCTCCATAAAGTCTCTGGCATGTCTCTCCACATCAACTGCTTTTTAAAAAAAAATTAAAAAAAAAAAGAAGCATTCTGTTAATCAAGTATGTCAAACGAAATAATGACACCCTAAGTTCACTCTATAGAATAATCACGTATGTTTTTAAAAGAGGGTCTAAAGAAAACACTTTCATTAAAATGATCACTACTTTTTTCTTTTTTTGATTACAAATAAATAGAAAAACGCTAGTTTTTTTATTGTACTCAGTTGCCATTAATTGTTATACAACGTTAAAAGAGAAGATATATAAGACAGATTTGTAAACAATGCACCAAGTTTAAATACAGTTACGGTCATTGAACTATACCCGCAGGTCCCGCACAACTTATGTTGTGGTTTCCAGCCGTTAACCTTGACTATTTTCGTTCCAAATTTAACGGTCAACATCTGTTGATAATTTTGACTTAACATTTCAATGTAAAAAATATACTCCCTCCGTTCCTTAATATAAGACTTTTTAGAGTTGTGCACAAGCATTAAGAAAATGATTGTATAGCATTAAATATAATATCAAATGTCTATATTGTCCTTATATTGGAAAAAGAGATTGTTATTTATTGGGCAAAAAATAATGAGAGAACCAAACTTATATTTAATACTTGGGGTAATATTGGAAACTAAGTAATTAATGCTTACTTGAAATTCTAAAACATCATATATTAAGGGACAAAAAAACTTCTCTAAAACGTCTTATATTAAGGGACGGAGGAAGTATCAAAATAGCGAAGCAATTCCCATTTGTATGAGGAGTGAATGTCATTTTGGTATTTTTACACTGAAACTTGGGCAAAACTGTCAACTCAAATGTTGACCGTTAACTTTTGGATGGAAAAAGTCAAAATTATGGGATTGAAAGTGTTACAGGAACTTAGATATTTAAAATAAAAGAAACTCAAACTGAATGTGCCGGGTATGGGAAAAGTTCAATACCGGAGGTATATTTAACCAACATAAGTTCCAATAAATAATTGATTTCCAAAATGTGCTTATTCACCGCCCCTTAAAAGGCCAAGTCTTGCACTCTTTCAGAAACAGATATAGCCTTCACTAGTTCAGGTGGGCATAAGCAAATTCAGATCACAAATTACCCATGCAACAACTCACTAATTGTCTATCTGCCCTAAAAAGTGGTGAGGCCTGTGAAGAAATTAGGGATCAGCATCCTATACAAATTTGAGGGATGTTTGTGCCTTAGTTAAGAAAATTAATCAAAACCAACCCTCATACCAGAAGTTTCGCACTGATTGGTGAGCAAATCTAGAGAATACAGGTTTTGTATACAAGAAAAGGACAGAGACAGAGATGCTCACTCTGATGAGCAGGGTGGGGAGAACGGTCAATTGCTTGGAGCTCTCTCGCGGGCAAGCATGGAAGCAAAGCAGCCTCCAGTGCCATCACACAGGCAATCATATCCTCCCTTGGGGAAGGAAGCTGCAGCTGTGAATCAACAGTAGGCTGTTGATCCAATACCTGTCTCTCAGCCATATTTGTGGCTCGCTATTAACTAGCAAGTGTGGACGCACAGAGCAATTGCTCTCTCAGCGGAGATCGCCCAAACTCCAAATTCTGCAAGAAAAAAGGACCAATATGCATTACAGATGATCACTAAAATTTGGGATGCATTATGATTGTGAACTACAGGAATCTCCAGATACATTATCAAAACAGGGGGGGGGGGGGAATCTGGGTAAGTTTGGTACACTGTACACAAAATATTTTTAACATAAATTTTTCATTCTTTTTTAAACAATTCTAACATGGGCAGCTACTTGGTCACAAAGGAGAGAATGTTAGGTTGTTATCGAAGAATTGTAAACTAGAAATTTCCCCCCTTAAAGTTTTGAACATTTGAACATCGATATCGAATTATGCCCTCTTAATGAGATGTTCTAACAAAATCAATAGAAAATCATGATAATCAAATCGGTTTTTAACTAAAACATCTCAAAATGTATATGCTGAAATGAATATATATATATATATATATATATATATATATATATACATACATACATACATATGTGAAAGCGCACAAGTCATAAAATTGTTGATTTTATTCGATCAGAGAACACAGAATACATGCATATACATTTATCTGTGTATATGATTGAAGATGGTGACTGCGACGAGCGAGTGCAAGCGAATTCGGAAATAAATAGGGGAGACTCAAACCTATAAAGGAGAAGATCCGGCGGGAAGGTTAGGGGAGAACAAGTCGACAGAGTGCAGGCAGGCGTCGGGATATGAATCAACTCAGCTACACAGAGTTTTCTCTTTTGGACATCGCAGAGAGAGAGAGGGGTTTACCGTCTTTATTTCAGATGTCCCTGAAATTGATAAAAATATAATAATAATAATAATAATAATAATAATAATAAAATTGCATGATAAATAGTAATATTCCTGTTCTTCGTAAGGATGTAAATGAATTGAGTCGAGTTTAAATATTGAGTTCTTCAAATTTATTTTACAAAATTTATCGATTATAAAATAAAGTTTGATCGAAGCTACCGAGTCAAAATCGAGCCCGAGCAGTTTGAACTTTTCGAATGAATAATAGAAAATTGCAATTTGAGGAGGTTCGAGTAAATTATCGAACTTTAAAATTTACTCGTATTTGACTTATTTATATTTCGAGTTGAACGAGTACGAATTGAGCCCAAACTGTTTAATTTAATTAATTCTCGACTCCTTCCTACAAAAAAAAGTAATTATTGAATTTAGATTGTTACATGAATTTAATTTATTTTTTAAAATAATAAATTTATTATGGCACCAAAAAGTAAAATACTTTCCAATTTTAAAAGCACTGTTTTTTTTTTTTTTTGTAATACTCTCAAAGTTATTTTAACTATAATGAGATATTGTTAATAATAAAATGCAGAATTTCATTTTATAAATTAAAAAAAAAACTATTGATTAAACATGCTTACAAAATAATGCTCCTTTGATTTTATTTAGAAGTAAAAAATACATGAACAAAAGTAAAAACAGGAAAATTTAAAGTTTGGGACTAGTTTCAATCAAAATATATGAAACTTGATTATCAGCTCTTTACATGATACATGTATAGATACAGACAGACAGATACACGAGTGGGCTGGGAGGGAAATGAATCACTAGTATCTCCTCCATCCCTTGAGGTTGAAATGAACATGGACAACATAACGCATCCTTATCTGATCCACATTGTAGACTATGTATTCATTGTACAACAACCTAGCCTGCAAGCAAAGCAAGAAGCATTTGAATATTTAATATATATATATATATATAATCTCAACAAGTAGTAAGTAAATGTGCATGACACTAGTCAACTAGAGACTAGACCTTGACGGCTGAAGATTGTTGTTTTGGCTTTCCCAGGGGAACAACAACACCATCTTCAAGTGTCTCGACCTCGGAAACATCTGGGGCAGTTGCACCAACTCCTTTTGTGCTGAAATAACAACCAATATTACTACTATCCTCCACCGAATCAATCCCTATATGGTAACTAATTTCAACCCCCACCCCCCCCCATATGACTTTAAATTAGATTCGGGGCTTCGTTGGTTTAGGCAAAACATGAAACTAAACTTTTTCTAGGTAGGTCCTGATTATGTTTCGAGTGGATGACCATACACTACTCTCCAATACATTATATTGCTAAATAAATCTTTGGGCCTCAATCAAAGTTGTCGACTATACAAGGAAGAAGGGAAAGGAGATTGAGAAGTCAATAGAAAGCCAAAACCTTAGCTTTCCATCCGCCAACTTGTCTGCATCATATTTTCCAATCAGCAGCTCGGCCATGTCGCCCAATGCAACCTAAAGCATAGATGACATAGCAATTTAGTACAAGACATCTCAAGACAATAAATTAATTACTAGGAAGAAAACTAGTTCAACAAAACAAACAAAAAAAAAACCATGAAGAATCGAGAAAATATTGTCTGTAACTGTGGTATCACGTCATCAAGTATCACAGACTCAACATAATGAATTGAAAGAAATGTGTGAATTTTTAACATAGAAATTACAAAATCAACCAAGGACAACCTCACATAAAAGCAGCACACCCTCTGTAGCCGTAGGGGTTGAGCAGCAATAGTTTGCACTTTTTGAGAACATGTCGGCAAAATAAACACCTTTTCCAAACATATAACCTGTTACAGGCGCTTCAGGAGGAGCGATGCGCAAACCTGTAGGTTTTTTATGGTACATATTGCAGTGAGAACATTTGCATATTCATTAACAGAAATAATAATACGAGCTGGAAGAAAGGATAACCTTGTTTTAGAATTCCAGTCCAGTTTGTGAGCCGAGAACCATGCCACAGTAGCATTCTATTTTTTGTATTGGAGAACTGCTCAAAAGAATAACAGAAGTTATACTGGGCTAAAAATGATTACAAATAACAACAATCTGAAAGCAACAAGATACAACTTCAGTACAAAGCAAAAGATGCCACATAAAAAAAAGGAAACTGTTCTATTTACCTTCTTGAATCGCTCAAGTTCACCCTCCCTTGACACACATAATATCTGGACAATATCCACAGTATAGTTTGAATGTGTCTTTGCATGAGTGTTCTTCATATACTTAACAACCTGAACACAAACAAAGAATCTACATATAAATATACCAAGGATGGTATCATCCAATTGGATGCGAAATAATGAACTGTAGAACTTCTACTCCATAATGACTTTTGGGTCATCAAGGAAGGAAGAGCGAAGCAAGTTGCTAACTTTATGTTTTAAAGTTGCAAGGATTAAGTGATTAACCAGTGAAAAAGTGTTTCTCATACCATATTAAACTCCTTGGAATTGACTTCAAGTGGTGTCAAATCACAATTGAGGCATTGATAACAAGAATACAATGGATCTTCCTATTACAGCAGCAGATAGTTAAAATTAAAAACCGAAGTTACAAGTCATTCAACAGAGAAGCTAGTATCCAAAAACTGCCAAAGCAAACACAAATTCCACCCGAATGAGATCTAAAAATGAATACATACGTTGTATTGACAGTTCCAAAGACTTGAAGTAGGTACAATAAAATCAGTAAAGCACAACCTAGTCCAATGAGTATCTATTTGTACCATGTAAAAGGAGGACAAAGTAACCTGGTCTCAAGAAATGAGGCATTTAGGATTCATAAAATAATAAAAACTGAACTTCAAGTGTGGATTCTTGAAGTCAAAATGTAAAACACAATTTCTGCCTCACAACATCATCTTGGTTATAATTATTGCATGCAACTTAAAAGAAATGTCCTAAACAACAGGAAAGTCATGAATTTGACACACAAAATTAATCAAGTGGTAGAAGACCAAAGGACCAATACCTGCATTTCTGCGACATCCTCCAACAATTTTGTTGCTACCTCAATTTCTCCAAGGGCTTCAACCTTAAATCACATCAGAACTAGTCACCGGCAATGATTCAATAAAAGTGACTGAATGCGTACACACAAAATCTCATGGCAACCCAATTATCGACAAAGAAAATAGGGAAATACCATTTCCAATTTGTATTTTAGCTTTTGAGGACTGTCGATGACAAATTCACCTGTCAACATAAAATTTCAATGTTAATTACACATCATTTACAAAGGAAATAAAGAAAAGTACGTAGCAAGTTGCTATATTCCAAGAAATATCTTAATATGATCACCTATGAACCCAAGAAGAAATTATATAAGAGGGATCCGGAAGGAGGGAGAGAGAGAGAGAGAGAGAGAGAGAGAGAGAGAACTCACTCATCTTTCTAAACCCAAAATCATGAGGAATAATTGTATAAAATTCTCTGCAAACAAAAGTCATATGAGATAATTGTCACATATTGGTCATAGGTTGTGAAAATATTCCATAGCAGCAACTTCTTGAAACTGTAACACAAGTATGATTATGGAAGAAAAGTAGAGCATATATATTTTGATATACTGTGAAAACCTTGTAGTTAATAATGTGAAAAGTAACTCTAAGAATTTGAGAGAGCAGATTTCCAAATTCTCACCCACTTAGTTGCTCAAGCTTTTTCCTATCCAATTGGCCAATCACATCAGCAATCCTCTTCAACACCTCGTAGCCCTATACACGTTCAAATCAAATAACAAGAATGCTTTAAATGAAAGAGTTGATAAACAAAGAACACAAAACCATGTAATCATATTATCTCTGAAGCCAAACACCTAAAGATTCAATTAGAGAGAGAGAAAGAGAGAGAGAGAACTTAGCAGCTAAGAATACAATAAATTTACACAAAAAAACTTGCAAATCAACTGCTGTCAGTGGACTCTACTTCCAGAGAAAGAACTTAGCAGCTAAGGATATAATAAATTTACACAAAAAGCTTGCAAATCAACTGCCGTTAGTGGACTCTACTTCCACTCACTTATATAATCATGTTGTCTCTGAAGCCAGAGTAAAAGCTGAAATCAGCACATAACCCTAGTTACATTGATCAGTCATGCCATTGGCAATCACCTAAAGTAGATGCTCAACATGACACTCCACTCCCAAGAAGGCTTGATATATACATTGCGCCCCATTCACAAATAGTTTGAGCTCTTAGAGCAACTGGTTGTCTAGCATTATAAGAGAGCTTTCTATTTGGGATGTATTAAGTTAAAGTTCACCAAAATCCATTCACCCCTCACACTGTTATGTCCGTCTAGTTACTTTTCTTTGAGTTTCTCTTTCTAAGTGCAAGAATGGGATTGCAAGTATGAGAAGGTGCAAAAAGTTTAATCTTTACTGTGTCATTCTACCACGACTTTAGCTTTTGGAACAATAAGTAGTCATGATAAGCATCACTTGATTTTGAGCCTGGCCCAAGTTCTTTGTACCTTGATATATTTCAGGCATCCTCGGCATGTAACTAACTTCTGATTTGACTAAAATATAAAAATCATACCCTCTATATTTCAGTTTCATTTTCACTTTCACATAATAACAAAATTATAAATGATATTAGTGAATTGTAAGAAAACACAAGAGCAGAACAGAAAGACTAACCTTTAAAATTGTCGACTTGCTTAGCTTACCAAGTGGCAGCTTTTCAGCATTATATCCTACAATAAAATATACAAAACATATTGACAACAATATGATTGAAACAAAAATAAATCATACTTGCGTCCTCCTAGTATCATGATTATAAGTAATATAGTAAACAAACCTAGTTCCATCATTTGTTGCTTCATCATGCTAACATTGCAAATAAGATCGATAAACTTTGCTACACGTGCATCCAGCTTTGTTTCTCGAGGTTGAATTTCGATTGTAGAGTTAGAGTTCGCTTGGACCTGATAATGGTTATTAGGACTTCAGAAGTAGTGGACAATATGACATTCGAAGTTCAAAATGTTAACGTGGAAGATCGTCAAACCAACAAAGGTTAGACAAGCAAAAACTGTGCAAAAATGCAGATACCTCAAGCATAAAGCTATTACACTAGTAAGTATTAATGTAAGAGGAGAAAGAAAACTCACATCTAACTTTTTCTCTGTTCCGGTGTAATCCATTTCCAACCATGCATAGCTCTTTGGGTGACAAACAAACTCTTTCCGGTTGGACCAATGATTCTTAGTCTTGGCATAGAATTTTTGTTCAAACTCCTGGATGGCACTCTCTGGTGATTTGTAGGGGCCATTTAACTTATCTTGACCCTTGACACCAACTCTTCCCCATCTACTGTAAACCATTAATTTGCCACCATCACCAGATTCTGCAATTGGATTGGGAAGATAGAAACTAAGAGTACAAAAATACTAGTGGAATCTGATAGTCATGAGCATGTATGTTCATGACTGTTTAGTAACAAAGCAAACAAAGACTTGTGTATGGGATTCCAATTATCAACACGGAAATGACCAATGCTCCATGCTCTTAAAGTAGAGTGAAAATGCCAAATATACGTTTCACTTAGCATGTTCTACTAATTCATTGCCTTGAGGCACAGATATTTTCTTTTTAATTTTTCCATTACTTCTCATTAATGAAAATAAATAAATATATATATACACATATATATCCTTGAAGAGAAATAGAAGTTGTTATTTCTAAGGGAATAGAGAAGTAACCTAGAACTTGAATAACATAAAACTTGTTATTGTTATCCCCGACATTAGTCTGGTTCAACATGGCATCATAAATTTCATCCCCCTACATACACATAAACAAAAATAGACTAAGAAAATAGCATGCCTCACAATCTTCATATCAATCAACAAAGCAAAGACAAAAATCCCCTTACTCGTTGCAGTACATGGTACTGAGACTTAATCTCACCCGGAAGCCATTGATCCAATAATGCTGCACCTTTTTTGATAGCTGTTACCAGCTTCTCCTCCTTGCTTTCATTCACATCTTTTTCTTCGTTCCCTAACATCCACCAAAACCATTAGTAATCCGGAAAAGCAAAGGAAAAAAAAGAGGGTAAAAACATACCATTTGTGGTAACAGGCATTAGAACTAATACAAATCAACAGTCGATGACAAATAATTCAGGCAATACATAATTGAAACAGGTCAAATCCGAGTCCAGAAATCTAATCACAAACCACTAACTCAATAGTACTAACTTAATGACTGAAGTACTATCGTCAGTAATTAGGACAGGTTTGTTTACAAGAATTATAATTCATGGGATTATAATCCAAGACTATTAATTCTATGATTAAATAATTCTAGTCAGTCACATATTTGTTTTTTATGGGATTATTAATGGGATAACTTAAAATAATCTCATGTTATGTTTGTTTTTTTTCAGGATTAATTAAAGGATTGGATTAAAAAATATCGTTTGGACTATTATACCCTTACCAATAATAACATATTTTAAACTAGAATTTAAACTTATTTATACATCAAAAAATAATGAAAAAATATTTAAATAAATGGCTATATTATTCAGTAAATATTTTTTTTTTTTGAAGGGGTGGGGCGGGGTGGGGGTGGGGTGGGACGGGACGAAGTAGGGGTGTATACATAATCAGTAAATATTATTTTTTAATTTTTGTGGGGTGGTGGGTGGGGTGGGGTGGGGGTATACATAATCAGTAAATATTTTTTTTTTAGGGGGGTGGGAATGGGGGTATACATAATCAGTAAATATTATTTTTTTAGTGGGATGTGGGTGAGTGGGTGGGGGTGTGGTGGGGTGGGTGGGTGGGGGTGGAGTGGGGTGGGGTGTATATATAATCAGTAAATATTATTTTTTTTTGAGAAGTGGGTGTGCGCAGGGTGGGGGTGTATACATAATCAATAAATACTCATTATTTTGAAAAAATAGATCGACTGATATAAAGGTCTAGGGGTAATTTTGTCTAGCAATTTTTAATTCTAAATGGTAGAGATTATAATACAGGTAGGAGATGGTATTAAATAATCTCACATCATAAGCTATTTTATAATTCTAGGACTAATAGTCCTAAACTCAAATTTAAAAACAAAGAAGTCACTTGGGATTAATAGTCCTATCCCAAGTGTAATCCTTGCAAACAAACGTAGCCTTAATTCCTTATATACAGCCAAATTTTTTCAATATGTTTCGACGTGGGAGTGGAGTGTTACAATAATAGTAATATGCATTCATATATTAAAAAGTGAGTTGAAGCTTAATTAACTATTACCATCCATGACAATGTCTTTAGACTTGCTCACAAGCCGATCAATAAGCTCCTTCTTGGAGCCGCTTGTAGAAATCCCTAAAAGAGTGGCTTCTTGGCGTAATTGTTTAACAGTCGTGCTTCTGAACTTGTCGGTAACCTTGGTTTTATTCGAATCCCCAATTTCAGAATCATCTCCCCTCAATCTTTTCTTGCTAGTTTTTGAATCTTTGCTCATTTCTACCTGATTCAAGTCTCCGGACCTGCAATATTTCAGTCAAAATATGAAAGAGGAGAGAGAGACTTGACTTTTACCAGTTATTTGATATAGCAGAGCTTATATAGAGATCATTGATTGAAATAGAGAATTAGACAGTTGGTTATAACTGAGAATTGTTAAGACAAGAACTAATAGAGAATAATTAAGGACAACATGAAAAAAGGAAGATTCTTGTATATGATATGATGTTGGGATTATATATATATATATATATATATATAGGGAAGTACTCCATTAAGCAGCAGTTGTTGTATGGCTTCCGGTACAAGCTTTGACAAGTTCCAAGTGGCAACGTAAAGGTTTGAAAAAGTAGCATAAATTAAATTCATATCCAACTTTTAATAGACTTCCACCGACAGACAACATTACTCCATGTGGACATGGGAATTAAATTTTTCCCATGTCCACATGGAGTAATGTTGTCTGTCGGTGGAAGTCTATTAAAAGTTGGATATAAATTTAATTTATGCTACTTTTTCAAACCTTTACGTTGCCACTTGGAACTTGTCAAAGCTTGTACCGGAAGCCATACAACAACTGCTGCTTAATGGAGTACTTCCCTATATATATATATATATATATATATATATATATATATATATATATATATAATCCCAACATCATATCATATACAAGAATCTTCCTTTTTTCATGTTGTCCTTAATTATTCTCTATTAGTTCTTGTCTTAACAATTCTCAGTTATAACCAACTGTCTAATTCTCTATTTCAATCAATGATCTCTATATAAGCTCTGCTATATCAAATAACTGGTAAAAGTCAAGTCTCTCTCTCCTCTTTCATATTTTGACTGAAATATTGCAGGTCCGGAGACTTGAATCAGGTAGAAATGAGCAAAGATTCAAAAACTAGCAAGAAAAGATTGAGGGGAGATGATTCTGAAATTGGGGATTCGAATAAAACCAAGGTTACCGACAAGTTCAGAAGCACGACTGTTAAACAATTACGCCAAGAAGCCACTCTTTTAGGGATTTCTACAAGCGGCTCCAAGAAGGAGCTTATTGATCGGCTTGTGAAGTCTAAAGACATTGTCATGGATGGTAATAGTTAATTAAGCTTCAACTCACTTTTTAATATATGAATGCATATTACTATTATTGTAACACTCCACTCCCACGTCGAAACATATTGAAAAAATTTGGCTGTATATAAGGAATTAAGGCTACGTTTGTTTGCAAGGATTACACTTGGGATAGGACTATTAATCCCAAGTGACTTCTTTGTTTTTAAATTTGAGTTTAGGACTATTAGTCCTAGAATTATAAAATATCTTATGATGTGAGATTATTTAATACCATCTCCTACCTGTATTATAATCTCTACCATTTAGAATTAAAAATTGCTAGACAAAATTACCCCTAGACCTTTATATCAGTCGATCTATTTTTTCAAAATAATGAGTATTTATTGATTATGTATACACCCCCACCCTGCGCACACCCACTTCTCAAAAAAAAATAATATTTACTGATTATATATACACCCCACCCTACCCCACCCCCACTCCACCCCCACCCACCCACCCCACCACACCCCCACCCACTCACCCACATCCCACTAAAAAAATAATATTTACTGATTATGTATACCCCCATTCCCACCCCCCTAAAAAAAAAATATTTACTGATTATGTATACCCCCACCCCACCCCACCCACCACCCCACAAAAATTAAAAAATAATATTTACTGATTATGTATACACCCCTACTTCGTCCCGTCCCACCCCGCCCCACCCCTTCAAAAAAAAATAATATTTACTGAATAATATAGCCATTTATTTAAATATTTTTTCATTATTTTTTGATGTATAAATAAGTTTAAATTCTAGTTTAAAATATGTTATTATTGGTAAGGGTATAATAGTCCAAACGATATTTTTTAATCCAATCCTTTAATTAATCCTGAAAAAAAACAAACATAACATGAGATTATTTGAAGTTATCCCATTAATAATCCCATAAAAAACAAATATGTGACTGACTAGAATTATTTAATCATAGAATTAATAGTCTTGGATTATAATCCCATGAATTATAATTATTGTAAACAAACCTGTCCTAATTACTGACGATAGTACTTCAGTCATTAAGTTAGTACTATTGAGTTAGTGGTTTGTGATTAGATTTCTGGACTCGGATTTGACCTGTTTCAATTATGTATTGCCTGAATTATTTGTCATCGACTGTTGATTTGTATTAGTTCTAATGCCTGTTACCACAAATGGTATGTTTTTACCCTCTTTTTTTTCCTTTGCTTTTCCGGATTACTAATGGTTTTGGTGGATGTTAGGGAACGAAGAAAAAGATGTGAATGAAAGCAAGGAGGAGAAGCTGGTAACAGCTATCAAAAAAGGTGCAGCATTATTGGATCAATGGCTTCCGGGTGAGATTAAGTCTCAGTACCATGTACTGCAACGAGTAAGGGGATTTTTGTCTTTGCTTTGTTGATTGATATGAAGATTGTGAGGCATGCTATTTTCTTAGTCTATTTTTGTTTATGTGTATGTAGGGGGATGAAATTTATGATGCCATGTTGAACCAGACTAATGTCGGGGATAACAATAACAAGTTTTATGTTATTCAAGTTCTAGGTTACTTCTCTATTCCCTTAGAAATAACAACTTCTA
The DNA here is from genome assembly GCA_020205555.1 of Panax stipuleanatus. NCBI lineage: Eukaryota > Viridiplantae > Streptophyta > Magnoliopsida > Apiales > Araliaceae > Panax > Panax stipuleanatus. The sequence goes on along the minus strand of CM035115.1, from coordinate 163,889,794 downwards.
TTTCTCTTCAAGGATATATATGTGTATATATATATTTATTTATTTTCATTAATGAGAAGTAATGGAAAAATTAAAAAGAAAATATCTGTGCCTCAAGGCAATGAATTAGTAGAACATGCTAAGTGAAACGTATATTTGGCATTTTCACTCTACTTTAAGAGCATGGAGCATTGGTCATTTCCGTGTTGATAATTGGAATCCCATACACAAGTCTTTGTTTGCTTTGTTACTAAACAGTCATGAACATACATGCTCATGACTATCAGATTCCACTAGTATTTTTTGTACTCTTAGTTTCTATCTTCCCAATCCAATTGCAGAATCTGGTGATGGTGGCAAATTAATGGTTTACAGTAGATGGGGAAGAGTTGGTGTCAAGGGTCAAGATAAGTTAAATGGCCCCTACAAATCACCAGAGAGTGCCATCCAGGAGTTTGAACAAAAATTCTATGCCAAGACTAAGAATCATTGGTCCAACCGGAAAGAGTTTGTTTGTCACCCAAAGAGCTATGCATGGTTGGAAATGGATTACACCGGAACAGAGAAAAAGTTAGATGTGAGTTTTCTTTCTCCTCTTACATTAATACTTACTAGTGTAATAGCTTTATGCTTGAGGTATCTGCATTTTTGCACATTTTTGCTTGTCTAACCTTTGTTGGTTTGACGATCTTCCACGTTAACATTTTGAACTTCGAATGTCATATTGTCCACTACTTCTGAAGTCCTAATAACCATTATCAGGTCCAAGCGAACTCTAACTCTACAATCGAAATTCAACCTCGAGAAACAAAGCTGGATGCACGTGTAGCAAAGTTTATCGATCTTATTTGCAATGTTAGCATGATGAAGCAACAAATGATGGAACTAGGTTTGTTTACTATATTACTTATAATCATGATACTAGGAGGACGCAAGTATGATTTATTTTTGTTTCAATCATATTGTTGTCAATATGTTTTGTATATTTTATTGTAGGATATAATGCTGAAAAGCTGCCACTTGGTAAGCTAAGCAAGTCGACAATTTTAAAGGTTAGTCTTTCTGTTCTGCTCTTGTGTTTTCTTACAATTCACTAATATCATTTATAATTTTGTTATTATGTGAAAGTGAAAATGAAACTGAAATATAGAGGGTATGATTTTTATATTTTAGTCAAATCAGAAGTTAGTTACATGCCGAGGATGCCTGAAATATATCAAGGTACAAAGAACTTGGGCCAGGCTCAAAATCAAGTGATGCTTATCATGACTACTTATTGTTCCAAAAGCTAAAGTCGTGGTAGAATGACACAGTAAAGATTAAACTTTTTGCACCTTCTCATACTTGCAATCCCATTCTTGCACTTAGAAAGAGAAACTCAAAGAAAAGTAACTAGACGGACATAACAGTGTGAGGGGTGAATGGATTTTGGTGAACTTTAACTTAATACATCCCAAATAGAAAGCTCTCTTATAATGCTAGACAACCAGTTGCTCTAAGAGCTCAAACTATTTGTGAATGGGGCGCAATGTATATATCAAGCCTTCTTGGGAGTGGAGTGTCATGTTGAGCATCTACTTTAGGTGATTGCCAATGGCATGACTGATCAATGTAACTAGGGTTATGTGCTGATTTCAGCTTTTACTCTGGCTTCAGAGACAACATGATTATATAAGTGAGTGGAAGTAGAGTCCACTAACGGCAGTTGATTTGCAAGCTTTTTGTGTAAATTTATTATATCCTTAGCTGCTAAGTTCTTTCTCTGGAAGTAGAGTCCACTGACAGCAGTTGATTTGCAAGTTTTTTTGTGTAAATTTATTGTATTCTTAGCTGCTAAGTTCTCTCTCTCTCTTTCTCTCTCTCTAATTGAATCTTTAGGTGTTTGGCTTCAGAGATAATATGATTACATGGTTTTGTGTTCTTTGTTTATCAACTCTTTCATTTAAAGCATTCTTGTTATTTGATTTGAACGTGTATAGGGCTACGAGGTGTTGAAGAGGATTGCTGATGTGATTGGCCAATTGGATAGGAAAAAGCTTGAGCAACTAAGTGGGTGAGAATTTGGAAATCTGCTCTCTCAAATTCTTAGAGTTACTTTTCACATTATTAACTACAAGGTTTTCACAGTATATCAAAATATATATGCTCTACTTTTCTTCCATAATCATACTTGTGTTACAGTTTCAAGAAGTTGCTGCTATGGAATATTTTCACAACCTATGACCAATATGTGACAATTATCTCATATGACTTTTGTTTGCAGAGAATTTTATACAATTATTCCTCATGATTTTGGGTTTAGAAAGATGAGTGAGTTCTCTCTCTCTCTCTCTCTCTCTCTCTCTCTCTCTCTCTCTCTCTCTCTCTCTCTCTCTCTCTCTCCCTCCTTCCTGATCCCTCTTATATAATTTCTTCTTGGGTTCATAGGTGATCATATTAAGATATTTCTTGGAATATAGCAACTTGCTACGTACTTTTCTTTATTTCCTTTGTAAATGATGTGTAATTAACATTGAAATTTTATGTTGACAGGTGAATTTGTCATCGACAGTCCTCAAAAGCTAAAATACAAATTGGAAATGGTATTTCCCTATTTTCTTTGTCGATAATTGGGTTGCCATGAGATTTTGTGTGTACGCATTCAGTCACTTTTATTGAATCATTGCCGGTGACTAGTTCTGATGTAATTTAAGGTTGAAGCCCTTGGAGAAATTGAGGTAGCAACAAAATTGTTGGAGGATGTCGCAGAAATGCAGGTATTGGTCCTTTGGTCTTCTACCACTTGATTAATTTTGTGTGTCAAATTCATGACTTTCCTGTTGTTTAGGACATTTCTTTTAAGTTGCATGCAATAATTATAACCAAGATGATGTTGTGAGGCAGAAATTGTGTTTTACATTTTGACTTCAAGAATCCACACTTGAAGTTCAGTTTTTATTATTTTATGAATCCTAAATGCCTCATTTCTTGAGACCAGGTTACTTTGTCCTCCTTTTACATGGTACAAATAGATACTCATTGGACTAGGTTGTGCTTTACTGATTTTATTGTACCTACTTCAAGTCTTTGGAACTGTCAATACAACGTATGTATTCATTTTTAGATCTCATTCGGGTGGAATTTGTGTTTGCTTTGGCAGTTTTTGGATACTAACTTCTCTGTTGAATGACTTGTAACTTCGGTTTTTAATTTTAACTATCTGCTGCTGTAATAGGAAGATCCATTGTATTCTTGTTATCAATGCCTCAATTGTGATTTGACACCACTTGAAGTCAATTCCAAGGAGTTTAATATGGTATGAGAAACACTTTTTCACTGGTTAATCACTTAATCCTTGCAACTTTAAAACATAAAGTTAGCAACTTGCTTCGCTCTTCCTTCCTTGATGACCCAAAAGTCATTATGGAGTAGAAGTTCTACAGTTCATTATTTCGCATCCAATTGGATGATACCATCCTTGGTATATTTATATGTAGATTCTTTGTTTGTGTTCAGGTTGTTAAGTATATGAAGAACACTCATGCAAAGACACATTCAAACTATACTGTGGATATTGTCCAGATATTATGTGTGTCAAGGGAAGGGTGAACTTGAGCGATTCAAGAAGGTAAATAGAACAGTTTCCTTTTTTTTATGTGGCATCTTTTGCTTTGTACTGAAGTTGTATCTTGTTGCTTTCAGATTGTTGTTATTTGTAATCATTTTTAGCCCAGTATAACTTCTGTTATTCTTTTGAGCAGTTCTCCAATACAAAAAATAGAATGCTACTGTGGCATGGTTCTCGGCTCACAAACTGGACTGGAATTCTAAAACAAGGTTATCCTTTCTTCCAGCTCGTATTATTATTTCTGTTAATGAATATGCAAATGTTCTCACTGCAATATGTACCATAAAAAACCAACAGGTTTGCGCATCGCTCCTCCTGAAGCGCCTGTAACAGGTTATATGTTTGGAAAAGGTGTTTATTTTGCCGACATGTTCTCAAAAAGTGCAAACTATTGCTGCTCAACCCCTACGGCTACAGAGGGTGTGCTGCTTTTATGTGAGGTTGTCCTTGGTTGATTTTGTAATTTCTATGTTAAAAATTCACACATTTCTTTCAATTCATTATGTTGAGTCTGTGATACTTGATGACGTGATACCACAGTTACAGACAATATTTTCTCGATTCTTCATGGTTTTTTTTTTGTTTGTTTTGTTGAACTAGTTTTCTTCCTAGTAATTAATTTATTGTCTTGAGATGTCTTGTACTAAATTGCTATGTCATCTATGCTTTAGGTTGCATTGGGCGACATGGCCGAGCTGCTGATTGGAAAATATGATGCAGACAAGTTGGCGGATGGAAAGCTAAGGTTTTGGCTTTCTATTGACTTCTCAATCTCCTTTCCCTTCTTCCTTGTATAGTCGACAACTTTGATTGAGGCCCAAAGATTTATTTAGCAATATAATGTATTGGAGAGTAGTGTATGGTCATCCACTCGAAACATAATCAGGACCTACCTAGAAAAAGTTTAGTTTCATGTTTTGCCTAAACCAACGAAGCCCCGAATCTAATTTAAAGTCATATGGGGGGGTGGGGGTTGAAATTAGTTACCATATAGGGATTGATTCGGTGGAGGATAGTAGTAATATTGTTTGTTATTTCAGCACAAAAGGAGTTGGTGCAACTGCCCCAGATGTTTCCGAGGTCGAGACACTTGAAGATGGTGTTGTTGTTCCCCTGGGAAAGCCAAAACAACAATCTTCAGCCGTCAAGGTCTAGTCTCTAGTTGACTAGTGTCATGCACATTTACTTACTACTTGTTGAGATTGTATATATATATATATATTAAATATTCAAATGCTTCTTGCTTTGCTTGCAGGCTAGGTTGTTGTACAATGAATACATAGTCTACAATGTGGATCAGATAAGGATGCGTTATGTTGTCCATGTTCATTTCAACCTCAAGGGATGGAGGAGATACTAGTGATTCATTTCCCTCCCAGCCCACTCGTGTATCTGTCTGTCTGTATCTATACATGTATCATGTAAAGAGCTGATAATCAAGTTTCATATATTTTGATTGAAACTAGTCCCAAACTTTAAATTTTCCTGTTTTTACTTTTGTTCATGTATTTTTTACTTCTAAATAAAATCAAAGGAGCATTATTTTGTAAGCATGTTTAATCAATAGTTTTTTTTTTAATTTATAAAATGAAATTCTGCATTTTATTATTAACAATATCTCATTATAGTTAAAATAACTTTGAGAGTATTACAAAAAAAAAAAAAAAACAGTGCTTTTAAAATTGGAAAGTATTTTACTTTTTGGTGCCATAATAAATTTATTATTTTAAAAAATAAATTAAATTCATGTAACAATCTAAATTCAATAATTACTTTTTTTTGTAGGAAGGAGTCGAGAATTAATTAAATTAAACAGTTTGGGCTCAATTCGTACTCGTTCAACTCGAAATATAAATAAGTCAAATACGAGTAAATTTTAAAGTTCGATAATTTACTCGAACCTCCTCAAATTGCAATTTTCTATTATTCATTCGAAAAGTTCAAACTGCTCGGGCTCGATTTTGACTCGGTAGCTTCGATCAAATTTTATTTTATAATCGATAAATTTTGTAAAATAAATTTGAAGAACTCAATATTTAAACTCGACTCAATTCATTTACATCCTTACGAAGAACAGGAATATTACTATTTATCATGCAATTTTATTATTATTATTATTATTATTATATTTTTATCAATTTCAGGGACATCTGAAATAAAGACGGTAAACCCCTCTCTCTCTCTGCGATGTCCAAAAGAGAAAACTCTGTGTAGCTGAGTTGATTCATATCCCGACGCCTGCCTGCACTCTGTCGACTTGTTCTCCCCTAACCTTCCCGCCGGATCTTCTCCTTTATAGGTTTGAGTCTCCCCTATTTATTTCCGAATTCGCTTGCACTCGCTCGTCGCAGTCACCATCTTCAATCATATACACAGATAAATGTATATGCATGTATTCTGTGTTCTCTGATCGAATAAAATCAACAATTTTATGACTTGTGCGCTTTCACATATGTATGTATGTATGTATGTATATATATATATATATATATATATATATATTCATTTCAGCATATACATTTTGAGATGTTTTAGTTAAAAACCGATTTGATTATCATGATTTTCTATTGATTTTGTTAGAACATCTCATTAAGAGGGCATAATTCGATATCGATGTTCAAATGTTCAAAACTTTAAGGGGGGAAATTTCTAGTTTACAATTCTTCGATAACAACCTAACATTCTCTCCTTTGTGACCAAGTAGCTGCCCATGTTAGAATTGTTTAAAAAAGAATGAAAAATTTATGTTAAAAATATTTTGTGTACAGTGTACCAAACTTACCCAGATTCCCCCCCCCCCCCTGTTTTGATAATGTATCTGGAGATTCCTGTAGTTCACAATCATAATGCATCCCAAATTTTAGTGATCATCTGTAATGCATATTGGTCCTTTTTTCTTGCAGAATTTGGAGTTTGGGCGATCTCCGCTGAGAGAGCAATTGCTCTGTGCGTCCACACTTGCTAGTTAATAGCGAGCCACAAATATGGCTGAGAGACAGGTATTGGATCAACAGCCTACTGTTGATTCACAGCTGCAGCTTCCTTCCCCAAGGGAGGATATGATTGCCTGTGTGATGGCACTGGAGGCTGCTTTGCTTCCATGCTTGCCCGCGAGAGAGCTCCAAGCAATTGACCGTTCTCCCCACCCTGCTCATCAGAGTGAGCATCTCTGTCTCTGTCCTTTTCTTGTATACAAAACCTGTATTCTCTAGATTTGCTCACCAATCAGTGCGAAACTTCTGGTATGAGGGTTGGTTTTGATTAATTTTCTTAACTAAGGCACAAACATCCCTCAAATTTGTATAGGATGCTGATCCCTAATTTCTTCACAGGCCTCACCACTTTTTAGGGCAGATAGACAATTAGTGAGTTGTTGCATGGGTAATTTGTGATCTGAATTTGCTTATGCCCACCTGAACTAGTGAAGGCTATATCGGTTTCTGAAAGAGTGCAAGACTTGGCCTTTTAAGGGGCGGTGAATAAGCACATTTTGGAAATCAATTATTTATTGGAACTTATGTTGGTTAAATATACCTCCGGTATTGAACTTTTCCCATACCCGGCACATTCAGTTTGGTAATTGAACAGTTTCTTTTATTTTAAATATCTAAGTTCCTGTAACACTTTCAATCCCATAATTTTGACTTTTTCCATCCAAAAGCTAACGGTCAACATTTGAGTTGACAGTTTTGCCCAAGTTTCAGTGTAAAAATACCAAAATGACATTCACTCCTCATACAAATGGGAATTGCTTCGCTATTTTGGTATTCCCTCCGTCCCTTAATATAAGACGTTTTAGAGAAGTTTTTTTGTCTCTTAATATATGAGGTTTTAGAATTTCAAGTAAGCATTAATTACTTAGTTTCTAATATTACCCCAAGTATTAAATATAACTTTGGTTCTTTCACTATTTTTTGTCCAATAAATAACAATCTCTTTTTCCAATACAAGGACAATATAGACATTTGATATTATATTTAATGCTATACAATCATTTTCTTAATGTTTGTGCACAACTCTAAAAAGTCTTATATTAAGGGACGGAGGAAGTACATTTTTTACATTGAAATGTTAAGTCAAAATTATCAACAGATGTTGACCGTTAAATTTGGAACGAAAATGGTCAAGGTTAACGGCTGGAAACCACAACATAAGTTGTGCGGGACCTGCGGGTATAGTTCAATGACCGTAACTGTATTTAAACTTAGTGTATTGTTTACAGATCTGTCTTATATATCTTCTCTTTTAACGTTGTATAACAATTAATGGCAACTGAGTACAATAAAAAAACTAGCGCTTTTCTATTTATTTGTAATCAAAAAAAGAAAAAAGTAGTGATCATGTTAATGAAAGTGTTTTCTTTAGACCCTCTTTTAAAAACATACGTGATTATTCTATAGAGTGAACTTAGGATGTCATTATTTCGTTTGACATACTTGATTAACAGAATGCTTCTTCTTTTTTTTAATTTTTTTTTAAAAAGCAGTTGATGTGGAGAGACATGCCAGAGACTTTATGGAGGCTGGTAAAAGGCTTCAACTATATTTTACTGGTCTGCAACGCGAGGAACAGCCAACCAAGGCAGAACTTCTCCATAAGGTAGCCTATGGATCAAATTGTGTTTGTTTTTTATCAACTTAGATGTTTCAAATATTATTTTTAAATACTGCTCAAGTTTGTTTTGCTGGGCTTTTCCATAATCTTTAAAGGATATTGCTATGATGGAAGAAGAGTTGAAGACAAAGACCGAACTTATCAAGAAGCAAGAAAGGCTTATCCAAGGATGGAGGAAGGAGTTAAAAGACCAATTAGAGAAACACAAAGCCGAGTTAGAGAGGATATAATAGACGTGGGAATTATATTTGTACCAACTTTGCACATCATTTATATGACAGTAGATGTCTTAGCAGTTAGCAAACACCTCTTAATGCCACCCGAAGACTCTTGATTTTTGCTTCTCCATAATTATTCAACAAGCTTGCTTTGGAGCTTTATCTTAGTCATCTGGACTATATACCCCAATCCCCTATTTCTTACTCATTTCATTATAACTGCCCTGGCAATGCATCTTTGCTTCGATTTCTTACTTTTCTATAGGCTATGAGTAAGAAACCTGTATCCTATATTTTGATTCAATCCCCAAAGCATAACAGAGTTACTCGCTTCCTATTTGAATCCTCTCGATTTAGTTCAAGCAGAAGTCTAGATGTTTGAATATCTGCATTTCTTAGCTAACGTCTCCGGTTGGCACATGCATATAAACCAAACGTTAGGTAGCCAGGAGTTGCCAAGTTCGCTCGGGCCTGGATAGCCCTACTAATAGTTATACTATATCCTTGAACACTTCGTGATGTTTAATCAATTGCCCATGTTCTGTTAACCTCTGTGCCCTGGATCTATCAAGCCAGTTGGACCTCGATATGGCGCCTAAATAATACTTTTCAAGTTTAGGTTTTAGTTACAGTTATGATAATTCTGCAGATCATCTGGCTAGACGAGCCAACTTAATAGTACAGAGAAAATAAAGAAAAAAATATGGTCAATTTTTACTAGAAAACAATCCCAGCATAGTGGAGCTACAATTATACAAGTAATTCTACAAAACTATTATGCAACAAAGTAAAAAGAGAGGCCAAAGAATGAATATTACAACTCATAGAATGAAAACAATCATGTTAATGATCCGCCGTTTATTTCTCCCCGTTATTTCTCCCCGTTACAAACAGCAGAAACAAATGCTCATCTATCTACTTCTTTGCGTAGGTAATCAACATTGGGTTCTCGGGTGTTATCTTGAATCCTTGGAGTCCCTGCATTGCAACAGTTGACTGCATCTCGTTCTCATACTCTACAAAGGATATCCCTGGTTTTGCTTCCACCATCCTGACTTCCTTAAATCCAGTGTACTGGCAGAAGAGCATTTGAAGCATCATTGAAGTTGTCTGATGAGGAAGATTCTGAACGAATAATATGCTATTTGGTGGAGCTGGAGCCTCAGGAACAATTGACTTGGCACCACCCATGTATGGTATCTGTGATAGCTTAAAATTTTCAATGTGACAGAACCAGATGATAAAACTCTTAAAGGAAATACTAAGAGATACAGTACTTAACAGAATATGCTTCCTTCAAAGATGAGATGCAAATGGTTGGTTCATATAGTATGGGAGTATAAGGTAACAAGAAAGGAATGATCATGAAGATACATTTCGAAACCAAAAGCATAGATGGTTCTATCACATTGAAAGCTGGAATGCTAACAGGCGTCATTTGTCAAATTTATCAGATCAGACAGTAAAATAGTAATCATATTTGTACATCCAGAGCATAGATTTTGAAGAGTGCTTTGCCATAATAAGTAATTCTATAAATAAATGTAAGAAATTTTAGTTGAGCACATATAGTTACTTCGTTACGCATTCTAATTCCAGTTTTGTTAGCTTTATTTTATATGCTTCCTGCTTTTGAGTTGTATTTTGTAAATTTTCAACACTTAGCATGTTAGTCGATAATTTACTTCCTTAAAATTTGTATACTTGCCATCATGGTATTCAGAATCGGATCAATGATAGAAATGGACAGGAATCATCTTATCAAATATACAACTTCAAAAAAGTCAATTTAAACCGAAGTATCATAAGGAGTCAAAAGAGGTAGTCCTAAAAGTACATGCTCACCTGAAGTGTTGCACCATAGGCACCAGGGTAAGGAGGATTCAGACCCATTGCAGCCTGATTAGCATCATGTTGCTCCTTTCGCTTCCTACCTATAGCACGAGAGAGAAATTAAATATCATAAAGAAAATGTGAAAAAAATACCCTGTAAACAAAGAAAGTTAAACTACATACAGACAATTACCTTACATAGCTACATCCTAATTTTTTTTCTACAATTAAGTCATTCTATCAATATTTGGAAAACGATTTCTTTTTTAATAAATCTTCTTAAACTCATTATGATTTAACTCTTTCTCTATCAAGAAACTAGACAGTTGTAAATTCTATGTCCTATAGTGGTTGTGGAAACCTTTTAACCATTACTCATATTAAATTGTACTAGGGAATGTATTTTCAACTAGTAATTTAGATAGTTCCACGAGGACTCCTCACCCCTAAAAGTGGGACTCAACCTACTCATATGAGACGGGATCTTGTGAAACTATTTATGAAAAAAGGTTTGTGAAAATAGCAATTTCTTAAGTTATATCATTAAATAGAAAATGTTGCCGAAATCTTTAATCAGATACAATGAAGTATATAACTTAAGAAGAAGACTATAAGGCAAATTATTCATTTACAGATTCATGAAACTAGCCCTCAGATAACCAGTGTTCTAAAAATCCCCAGGCCCTGGCACCTCACCTAGACCCAAGGCGGCAAAAAAATCCCTCCAAGCTGTATTACTCGGATGCGGGTGCGAGTGTCGAGTGTGGGTACAAATCTAGGTGTAGGACACGTGAAGTCAAAAAATAGAGAATACACGGATAAGGATCCGAATTTGGACGCGGGTGCAGAAGTACGGTATGTTATGATTTTTTAACAATAATATTTATATTGTTCAAATTCATATAGACATGCATTTATCATGAAACTTCAAGGGCTGAAGTGCAAAAATATAAAGAAACAGGGGCAGAACTGAAACTATTGAAATTTCATGAGCTAAAATGGAAAAAAACAAAACTACAGGGACTAATATATAATTTTTCAGGGGCTATTTTGAACTTTCAAAAAACTTGGGGGACTAAATTAAAAACCTATAAAAACTATGGGAAACCTAACTGTAATTTTTCAGGGATATTTTATATTACTCAGATACTTGGACAAACTCGTTAGAGAAGAAGAAGAAGAAAAAGGCGACGATTGTAAGTTTTTCACCCCTCTTTCTTCAGTCTTTTCTCTTTATTCTTCTTCCTCCTTCCTCGTCTCTTCTTTTTCTCCGATGAGCCACCTGCAAAAACAGTCGTATCCGGATTTTTGTGGCCGGATCCCGTACGGATCCTGCACCCGTACCAGTGTCGTGTCGTGTCGACACGGGTACTCCACCAAAATGGAGAGTCCGAGTAATACAACCTCTAGGAAATTAGACGGGGCCTAGGCTGAAAGATTTTTCTTATTTTAATAATTACCCAAACCAGATCTTGATATATTTATTTTTCTAATGATTTACTATATTCATAATGCAAGTTGAAGCATATCAAATCACAACAAGAAGTGAACAAGATCAAGTCAAAATGGATAATTTTATTATAGTTGTAATTTTTTGAACTTGTACCAACTTCAAATTATATAAATGATGATACATTTGTAATATTTAGTTTAATTCAATATAATTGTTAAATTTATATTTAGTTTCTCAAGTTTTAATATTGAATTGAATTCTTGAAATTTTAAATTTTATTATTTAATAGCAATCTAGTTTATGAATAAAACTAATACGTTAAAGATATGTTTGAACTTTGAACAATTGCATGTTTGTGTTTGAACTTTGACATTGGTAATATGAATGTGTTTGAACTTTAAGCAAAGGCCTTTATTATCTTTATTATAGATTGTTTTGCTTTATATTATTGTTTTGTCAGGATAAATGTAAGATAAAATATTAAAATTGGTTTAAATAAAAAATCTCGCTTAAGCCCCCAGCCGCCCGCCTCCCGCCTTTTAGAACATTGTAGATAACTACAATATTCAAATCTCTCTTAGGGATCCGTTATTAGTTATAGGGAAACTCGACTTATGCACTTAATGTGAACATAACACCACCTTTCACTATTAAACTTTTGCACGTTGAAATTACGTAACATTCATCATCAGAATTGACCTCTTTTATATTAGTTCTCAAAAAACTCTAAACTAAAGAGTTACATAAATGGTTTTCAGATGAATATTCATACAATGTTTAGATCAAATAGTAATGAGCCTAGAAATAAGTGATCTTCAAACTACAGATCATGAGTTCAATACTCCCCAATAGGGCTGAGCAAAAAACAGATATAACCGAATAACCAAACCGAACCGAAATAATTTAACCGAAATTTTTTAATAATTCGGGTATTTTTTATAATTCGGTTATATCCGAATTTTTTTCGGTTTTCGGTTACGTGTTCGGGTTTTAGTTTTGCCTTATTCGGTCTACCCGAATTACCGAATAAAATCTTAAAAAAATGAAGTACTCTCTAGTCTCTCCGTCTCTCATCTTTATCTCTTATGAGTCTTATCAGATGCCTTCAGATCTATATCTCTCATCTCATATCTATCACTCCCTTCCTTCAGATCTATCATTCCCTTGGCCTTAAGATCTATCACTCTCATATTTCTCACTCTCTACTCTCTGAATCTCTAATCTCTTCGCCTCCGCTGTTCTTCCCTTGGCCTTCAGATCTGTCATATGCCTCTTTACTGTTCTTCCCTTTTCTGATACCCCTTGCAGAGTTCAATATAATTATGAAGTAATATATTGAGCTGCTCCGTTGGTTCATATTATGCAAATCAGAATCAGAATAGCGGAGAACGAGTGTTCCCTTCATGGTCAACAGCAGCAGGAAATTAAGCTCATGATCAAGATGGTCACTTGGGCATAATAGATAAGTTATCAGCTCCCCTTGTTTCTGTTTCATAATGGGGAAGAAAATTTTGTTTTTCTGTGATTTCAAAATGTGTAGTAGAAGATGTAATGTGCACTTTTTTGTATATCAGATTGTCACACTCATTATTCAATGGTGGACACTTTTTTTTCTTTTTTTTAAAATTATATTCATTCATGTGTTGGAAGAACCTCTGTCAATATGGCCCTATATAGTAGCCCAAGCCAGCCGCTGCTGCTCCGTTGCAAGTGAAGATGAAAAAATCAGACTCTATCTTTTAATTTCGGTTATTACCCGAACAACCGACTAGTAAATTCGGTAATTCGATAATTCGGTAATTCGGTTAATGAGTAATTCGGTTATTTGTTCGGATATCAAAATTATATAAATTTCGGTTTTCGATTATAACCGAATAACTTATTCGGTTCGGTTATAACCGGATGATCAGTCCTACTCCCCAAAGGCAATAATTTCCTTGGAGCCATAGTTTACTTTTAAAATACACAAGTGTACGTAATCGATGAGGAATTACATTCACTTGGTGGTAATCATATATCTTTTCATCAATTTGGTAATTATTGTCCAGTATTCTTCTCCTAAACTAGTGTTCTAAAAAGCAACCTAGGTGGCCACCTAGGCGCTTCGTCTAGGCCCAAGGCGTCAAAAAAATTCCTCCAAGAATTTAGGCATGATCTAGGCGGGCAGGAAATTAGGCGGGCTAGGTGGGCAATTTAAATTTTATTATTAAATAACAATCTTGTTTATGAATAAAACTAATACGTTAAAAATATGTTAACCATGCTTAACATATGGTATTTGTCATTTTCTTTAAGTCCTCAATTTTGAAGATTACACAAATAAAAATAATTTCATAATTAATAATATCAAATGTCTCATTCAATAAACTTCACACTAATTTTTATAAATAACATTTATTTAAATTTAAAAATATCTCAAATTGATTTTTAAGAAATTAATATAAATTTGTTTGTGTTTAAACTTTGAACAATTGTATGTTTGTATTTGAACTATGACATTGACAATATTGATGTGTGTTTGAACTTTAAGCAAAGACTTTTATTATTTTTATTATAGATTGGTTTGCTTTATATTATTGTTTTGTTTGGATAAATATAAGATAAACTATTAAAATTGGCTTATAATAAAAAATTCCACCTAGGCCCCCCCGCCCTCCCGCCCTCCCGCCTAGCACCTTTTAGAACATTGTCTTGAACAATGTTAACTTATAGATATTTCTTTTGAACATACTGCATTTTTTAAGTAGCCGATGTTTCTAACAACTTTCTTATTCTACCGTCAATCAAGTATGTGATAGAACTATTATGCTGTCTTACTACAAGTTCAAAGCTCATCAACTAAAAATATGTCAATAACATAGTACAATTTTTTTTTCTTTATATAAATGAAGTACCTAACAATACTTAATGCCGAAAGATTCCAAAGCTATTAAGAAAGTTTAAAATAATTGTCTCGCATCTCAGAGCATTATTGGACATAAATCGTACACATTAAAGGAATATGTTACCTTTATCCTCGTGCCTCTTTCTTCTTTCACGTGGCACAAAAGTACCATCTGCCTTTGCTATGATATCCGATTTTGTCTTTGTATATTGTATCCTCTGAATTAAATACATATAATAATGATTAATAACAAAAATATGATCAAAAAGAAAGTAGAAGGAATTTGAGGTTATGATTAGGAACACTTTTCCATTAGTTAGAAATCATAATATACCGAGAAAACAAACACCTTGTATATCATTTAAAACCAATTTACCAACAACAAAAGGAACATTATTGCAAGCAAGTGCCTTATTTGTTTTTGTGAAGTGTCTGAAGTCTTAACATTTTGCAGCTTTATTAAAAAACCAAAAATAAAGTTCTGAATACCAAGACAGAGGGGGTACAAAATAACAAATTCCTCCAGTTTCAAAGACAAGATCACCTGATCGAAAATTTGCAACCCTATACTCCAACTCCCTAACAATTTTATTTAAAATATTTAGATTCATTTATCCGTTAGCTACAGCAATGGACATTTTCTTTAATGTGTGATTGCTTGACTCATAAAGAGCCGCCAGAACCTTATGTTAGACACTAGTACTAACATGATAAGAATAATCCCTTTTAAGTAATTATTTCACACATGTAAGGCAATAAAAGAGCAGTGAGAGCTCTATAGCAATTAAGAGATATATTGGCATAAATCCAGAAAGCCCAGATTCTCACAAATTAATTTTGACTAATGTATATAAAGTTATTAGACATGATGTTTAATTATCATATCAAGTCCATAAAATAAAATACAACAATTAACAACTACAAACAGAAATTAATGAAGGGGGCAAAATATCAACAAAAGAAGAAGAATAAGAAGAATTTTAATCAAACCATGGGCTTATCGTAGAAGGGGAAGCCCTGCATCTGGCGAAGTGCATTGGTAGCTGAAGAAACGTCCTCAAAAACAACCCAAGCTTGACCTTTGTGCTTTAGGGTTTTGAAGGCTAATATCTCCATTATCTTCCCAAATTGTGTAAATACAGCGTGCAGAGATTTCTTCAGCTCTGCAATAAATGACATCATTCAAACTTCAAATCCACACACACACAAATATATGTGTGTGTGTGTGTGTAACACATTGAGATATATACATTCATATATAAAAGTAGAGAGAGAATGAAGAATACCTTCAAGTTTAATTTTTTCGTTGAGATTGTTGATGTATATAGTATTATTCGGCGAACCCTTGGTGCCTACCGCCATTTCGGCCATCGTCTCTCCTATTTCTCTGGAAGCTAAATTGTACTATCAAATTAGCAGAAGCTTGAAACTGGAGTTCCACCGGCTAATTCTTCCTCCTTCACAATAGGCAAAGCTTTCGCTCTTATTGGGCCTTTCTGTATGGGCCGAATTACTACTAACTGAACGAAAACAGTCATTGGGCTTTCTCTCACTCCTTTCTTATTATGGACTTCAACGGTAGTCTTTGGACTTTTTCGAAATATGCAGCATTACAATCTGCACCTTAAATGGTCCCTTATATATAAAGTCACATGGGAGATGTAGATGTAATACGGGAAGGCGGGAAGCCTCTGGTCAAGCAGCACTGGACTGGCTAGACGCACTGACAGGCTTAGGTGGTGTTTTTTTGTGTTTGAATGCCTCTTAATTCATCTGTCCCTGATTCGGTCAGAGGTAAATCTTATTTGGTAAAAAAAAATTATCTTTTAATCGTGAAGATAGAAACTCAAATCTTAACCATTAATAGCTACCTCTTAATAGTTTATTTAAAATTTATGGACAAAAATAACCTCCATAAATATTGTACTACTTCAATTTCAAATTTGAAGATCATTCAAATAAATTTTTTAAATAACTGAGAGGGTTAAAATAGTAAAATAGTATCATTTAGATGTTTTACAATTTTTAGTTATCAAACAGTTTTTTAGATTCAGATGCTATTTCATTCAGATGATCTAATTTATTAAGATGTATTCATTATTCAGATCTTAATTACTCAGTTTTATCAAACACCACCTTAAGCTGATACGTTATTAATTATTACAGACTATTACCTCGGTTCCAAAATTAGTTTTAAAATCTATTTACAAAATTTAGAATTAATAATTTAATATAAATTTGTTTAATTTTTGAAAACAAAAAGTATGACAATTACTAGTACACAATTAGTAGTTTGTAACAAGTGTGCTTTATTTTACTAAAACATATTTTTCTTATTAGATTTATATTTTAAAATTTCACAAATTGACCAAATAAAGTTGAAGTGTATATTTAATTTCGGTCTCAACCCTACGCTACTACCACTGAATCTCATACTATTACATTTCCTTAGAGTTGCCACAAAAATATTACTAGTACTTGAGCCAGACCAAACTTTGGATCCCAAACTAAAATTCAAGACGTCCGTAACCCCTAACCCTATACATCAATGAAAAGCCATGTGCTTAATATTTTATAGGAAATTCAAAATTATAACAAAGATATGCTACAAAGGTGATAATGATACTACATAATTATTATATATTCCCAGATGCATTCGGGATAAGGATGGAGCAAATTGCCCAACTTAATTTAGATGCGGATCTTGGGGGTTGTATGCAAGAGTCGGAATTAAATATTTCTTTCGCTTAAGAGCTATCTATATTGAGTCGTAATAACATTTTCACTTTTAAATTTAAAATTAAGATATATTTATTTTAATTTTAAAAATAACATAAATTTAGTGTGAAAATTAGATTAAAAGATCAAAATATATATCTAAAAATATCTTTAGTTGGAAACATAAGAAAAAGTCAAAGAAGAATGTAAATGAGTGGAACTGTGTGACGATTGCTGAAGACGTGTGCCATTACAACAAATAAAATTTGTGAAATTATATAAACACCACTACAAAAATTGAATTAATAGGATGTATGTAGAAAGAGAGTCGGCAACATGTGAATGAAAGGGTGTTTTTGTAAGAGGGTTGTTTACGACATTTTGACCATTCACTTTCACCCATTTTCATCCTTCCAATGAGCGACTGGTCTTAGATGCCATGAACAATAAGTATAAGGACATTAGAATTGGACATTTTTATTTTTTTGGTTTTTTTTTGTGATTCTTAAAAAATATATAGTATTTATTTTAATTGAAATTTTTATAAAAAAAAAATATTTTAAGTATAATTTAGATACATATATAAGAACAGTGTTGCACAGACTGTACAACACTGTTGCACAGAATGTATGACACTGTTCTTATATATGAATTCAAATTACACCTAAAATATTTTTTTTATATAAAATTTTTAATTAAAATAAATATTATACATTTTTTATGAATTAGAAGAAAAATCAAAAAATAATAATAATAATAGAAATGTCCAATTTCAATGTCGGTATAGAACGACTCTTCCATGAATCCAATACGAAGATGAACTGAACCTACGCCGCGCCGCCCTCACACTTCCAGTGTTTTACTGACACGTGATAAACCGAACTAAAATGCCCCACTTACACCTGCCAAAACTAATTGTCCGTCCGATCATATTTGGGAACTCATTGACCCAGCAATTGACGTGTGAACTCACGACAACTATTAAAGATATTTATTTACAACTGGAATAAAATACTACTCCCTCCGTCCATATTTTAAAATTGGATACAATCGTTAAAGAAATAATTATATAATATTAAATATAGTATTATTTATTTATAATATTTTTTATGTTAATAGAGAAAGAGTTAAAAGTATTTGGGTATTAAAATAGGAGTAATGAGAGATAATTTTAAAAATATTATAATTAATACTCTTAAATTTTTTAAAATATCAAATAATTTAGAACAAATAAGATCACCTAAAATATCACTTATTATGGGACGGATAGAATAATAAAAAAATATACTAGTAGTATCTGGCTAACCGCCAGTTGGCAACGAAATATTGACGCGGCCCCCACTAATAGTGCCTGTCTGGCTTTCAATAGAGGAGAGAGAAAAAAAAGAAGAAGTATCCTCTCTCCTTCTATTCTCCAGTCTATATAAAACCCCGTAACCCCCTCGTATTAGATAGATTCAAAACCCTAATAACAAGAGGGAGAGAGAATTACACTTCTTTCCTTTCTTCGCCGCTGCAGGATAAAAACTTCTCTTAATTTCTGCAGTAGCGTCGCTCCAATTTGTCGATTAATCAAGCTTGAAAATGGCTCCATCTCTTTCTTCCGCTAAGCTTGTCTCTGCTTTTGTCGCCGAACAAATCTCTATGGCTAGCCGGTACGTACTGCCTTTTTTCTTCTTCTTCTTCTTAATCTACGATTTTTAGTTTGTTTTTTTAAATAAAAGAATAAGCATGATACTTTCTGAGATTTATTTGTATGTGAAACAGGAGGGGATATGCTTCTCAAGCTGGTGCAGCGGGAAGTGTGAGAGGAGTAGGAGGAGGTGCAAGGGGCGGAGTGATGTCGAAGAAAGGAGGAGAAGAGGCGGCGTCCAAGTCTAATTCGTGGGTGCCAGATCCCGTCACCGGTTACTACCGGCCGGAGGGTCATGCTAACGAGGTTGATGCGGCTGAGCTGCGGGAGATGCTCTTGAAGCAAAAAACTAGAAGGCACTAGAATATCTCAAACTTACATGTTGAGACTGAAGATTATTTGGGCTTTAATTTCTTTCCATGTTCTTTAAAGGATTACCGTCTGTTATTGTCATTTCCTTTTTGGTACCTAACAATTCAGAAATAACATCACTAGTCATATTTGTGCTTCTATATATATCCTTGTTATTTTTTAATGTTTATATTTCATAAGGTTCCTCCTTTTGTTTAAAATACATGTTCGATAAGGTTTCAAACAAAATCCTTGGGATAAAAAGCAGAATTTTGAACTAGGGCCGGACTCTAATCTTGTGATTCAAAAATATATTCAGTTGTTTTTATCCCCATCTATGTGCACATTTTAAGATTTAAATGCGTCGCACCATTTTGAAGTGTTTGAACTTAAAATTCAATTTTTAAGTTAAATAAATTGTGTTTAGAATAAATTATTTGTAAGGGAAAGACGAAGATGCACTATATATATGTACCCTATGAACAAAAACAAAAAGCCTACGTAAAAAATCGGTAATTTACCAGCTAGCCTATGATATTTGGCAAGGAGATGTTTTTACTTTTGTATATAGAATGGAAAATACAAGTTTGAATTTCCTTCGCCAACAAAATAATGATCAAACATCAACTTGCCTAATTGACCAAGAGCAACCAAACGTGTGTGCTATAGATGGATTTCATGGTAAGGGTGTGTAAATGAGTTGTTTAAATTTGGTTTATAAAATTTATATAAAATAAGGTTTGATTGATACTCGTTTAGCTATTCAGTTGAGCACGATCTCGAATTGAGTCTGAGTATAAATTTTTCAAACGAATATGATCCGAGTATTAATAGAAAATTACAATTTAAGAAGGTTCAAGTAATTTATAGAACTTTAAAATTTGCTCATATTTAGATCATTTATATTTTAAGTCGAGCGAGTACGAACTGTTTATTCATTTTACAATCTTAATTACAGACATCAGGTAAGGTAGGCTTTTTTTTTTTTTTTTTTTTTTTTAAGAACAGCAAAATTAACAGAGTATGTCGAAAATTTTATAAGGCCACTTGTAAAGTATTAATGAAGATTGCAGTTGAATTCAAGTTGAAAAATTCTGTTCTGTTCTGATTATTCATGTCCTGGAATATTTTGAAATAAAATATGAGTAGAACCTTTGATGCTGCTTACTTTTAAGTATTAACAATGTCACATTATATGGGTAGCATCTTAATTTAATAAAATAAAATGCTACGTGAGTAGACAAATGTTTTTTTAGTAAGGCTTTTGCCGGTGGACATGCATGATTAATTGTGGTCCGTCTAAAATCTACCGACTACTCCTCCCACATGGCCACATAGCCACATAGCATTCTCAAAATCAGTACCTATCATTTGAAATAATTTTTAATTAAAACAATTAAATAATTTTTAATTCTTAATGTTTTATGTATGTGTCACGTAATAGTATTAATTATATGAATTTTAAAGTGTGGTTTATAAATAGTACTACTATTATTTATGTTTAAAAAATATATTGTGTGGTTTAGGTTAAGAGTAATGTTACAGACACAAATTATTCTACAAATTACTAATGTGACATATTCCACCTCAACATATTGATCAACAAATTACTTCAATATAGTCTTCGACCCCATATAAAAAGGTGAGATGGAGTATACCACATTAGCAGTTTGTAAAACAGTTAAAGTGTGAACTGGGTTAAATAACTTAAAGGCTCCTGACCTCCCATATAACAGGCGAAAAACCATGCAAGGCTGACATGTAACGAGTCAAATTGAGTTGTTCAAATTTGATTTATAAAATTTATCTAGTATAAAATAAGATTTAATTGATATTCGTTTAATTAACGAATCAAGTACGATCTCGAATCGAATCCGAGCAATTTGAACTTTTTGAATAAATATGATTCGAGTATCAATACAAAATTACAATTTGAGGAGGTTCGAATAATTTATCGAACTTTAATATTTGCTCATATTTGAATCATTTATATTTCGAGTCGAGCTCGAATCCAAGTAAATACGAATCGAGTCTGAACTGTTTATTTATTTTACAGTCTTACTCACATTATGTGTTCTTTCTTTGGACTTTGGAAAATGGAAAGGAAGAGAAAGGAATATAATATAAAAAAAGGAAAATGATCCACAGTATACCTCTTAAATAACATAACTCTTTTAAATGACATATCTTTATTAAAATTATATCGTTTTGAAGATTCTTTTAAAAAGCAAAATAAAATTAAAAGTGAGTGGTCCCATTTTCTTTCCTTTTATTTACAAAAATGTCACCCGCGACCTAACTTATTTTTTAAAAGAATCTCTAAAATAACATAGTTTTTATAAATATATGTTATTTAAGATAGTATGTTATTTAAAAAATACGTTTTAAATTCGTCATATATATATATATAGGGTCAGTCTCTCCAACGAACCATAAAGAGCGAACTAAACACGAACTGACTATAGCGACGGTTTTTTCCGTCACTATAACATAAAAAGCCGGTTTTTTATGTTATAGCGACAAAAAAAACCGTCGCTATAGCCGGTTCGTCATTAGTTCGCTCTCTATGGTTCGCTAGAGAGACGGACCCTATATATATATATGATCCGGTTAACATAAAATTAATTTCATGGTAAGTTGGCCAATTGACCAATACAGTACTAACACGCAGAGAGATCACCGTCTGACTTGCGTGTCAACACTATATTGGTCAATTAACTTTATACTAACCACTACTATATATATATATATATATATTCTGTCGTCCGTTCATTTATTTATTATTGAAGAGCCGCAAACCTACTTATAGTTCGAATATTAGCTCTTCAAAGAAAAATAATAATAATAATATAAAATACTCTTGTTTTGTATTTTTTCTATCTAACAAATTACAAGACTATACACATTTTATTATAATGTTTCATGAAGTGTATCCACTATGTCCTTATTAAATTTTAATGTGAACAAGAGACTTATTTATATTATAAAGTCAATTCGCATTATTCTAACATTGAAAATTAATGTCAATTTATTTATATTTTGAAAATAATAACTTGTGTAGTTAGTAATTCTTTTATAATTGTATTAATTAAAATCAAATAATTTCTTATTAATTCTAAATTAAAAAATATATTTTAAATAATTGAAAAATGACTCCTTTTAAGAACATATATTTTGTATCTAATTTCTTCACAATTTTATATTTGTCCGGACAACAGCAAAGTTAGTGATATCGGTGCGGTGGATATGAAACACCGAAGTAAGTCTAAGTTTTAAGGTCACCGAAGTAAGTCTAAGTTTTAAGGTCCTAAATCCAACCAAACTGATCGGATTTGACTTGAAAAAATATGAGATATTCAATTTCGTTAATAATATAATTTAAAAAATAATTCAAATAAAAATACGAGAAAAATTTGAGCAAAATTATACTCGACTCGTTTATAATTAAAACTACTCGAATTCTCGATTGTGATTCGATATATATTCGGTTGATACATATTTGAGTAAATACTCAATACATTCTCTTATAATATATATAAAATAAAATAAGGATAATTAGTTATTATTTTTTATTTTAATTGTGATTTTATATTTATAAAGTTTAATATATTTTCTCATTTTTAAGTAAAATAATAAGTATTATAAAACTAGTTACTATGTAGAGACTCAAATTCGAGCTTGAATTCAAAGCTCGCAAGTAGTTTGAATATAATTCGATCCAAGTCAGATCAAATTCGAGTAATGAATATCTGATTCGAGTCGAGTCGAATATGAGTAGAGTATTTCAAATACAATTCGAATCCGAGTCAAATCCGAGCAGATGTTCGATTCAATCCGACTCATTTACACCTAACAGACATACAATTATTGGTTTCTCAATAAATAAATCAAGTAAATGTATTTTTAAATATGCTCCACACATTCAATTAGGTTTCAATTATACGTGAAGGAAACTAGACAACTTTATTCTACCTTCATTATTGGAGATAAAATAATACTCTTGCAACTTGCAGAGCTGATATTTTCTATTAAAATACAAAATTCTTGTATATATACTTAATAAGTTTGAATCTGGGATGGTATATATACTTGATAATAAGTTTGAAGAAGTGAGATATACCTGTTGTGTTGTGTTCCACTCACTACTATGAATGGTTGTGACGACTGTTCCAAAATCCCAAGGGTTACCATAAATAAAACACATTAGGATTCCTCTCAAACTACATCCACATATATAATAAATGAATCTATTTGGCCTCAAAATCCATACTAATAACAAAAAGTCTTAGCAGATAGGAATATAGGACATGAATATTGGATAGGAGTGTATTAGACTTTTAATTATTTATGTTTTGACCACCAATAGGGTAAAAATACAGATAGATTAAAGTCCAATATACCTCCTGTCTAATATTCATGTCCTATATTCCTGTCTGTGTAGAAGAACTCAAGTAATAATAACCAATGAGAATTCCAAATGCCTACAAATACAGAAATGATAAGTTTGGCAGCTCAACGCATAACACGCAGCATGCCTACCACAGAACATGACATCGTTCCATATATCTGTGAACTAAACTGTCTAATATGTAATAATAAAAATTAACTAAAAAACATTAGCAATCATTGTATGATGTTTATATTCCCTCGTCGTATCACTTATTGAATATGATTTTATTCACTTAACACCCATCATATAGCAAAAACCAAATTTCTGAGACTATTTAAATAAAGAACTTAACATACCATAAAAATATTAACTTGCAGTTTCACTGAATTTTGTCTCGACATTATTAATAATTGCAACAATGTAAAAAGCCATATTAGACAGCAAAAAGCCCAAACTCCCCACTTTTGCCACCCGACTCAGAACATGGCTGCATGGTACATACTGGTACGAGTGACAAACTCGAATCTAGACATGGTAATTGATTGAGTAATTCTGGAATCAGATTAAGAAATCCTCACCAAAGCTAATAATAAGCCATTATTCTTCACCCAATATACGCTTGCAACAGGCAGTGGCATTTTAGAGGATGAAATCAACTAGTTCATTCAGCACAGGATGCTACTCGCAGCTCCATGAAATATGATCCAAAAGGAGTGATCTCTAAACAGTGTCTACCAATCTGACATGATAACCCTTAGGACACTATTCCAAATCTTTGAACTCTGGAGATTTCAACTCACTTTGATACAATGCCTTACCCATCAAATTTGATGTGGTAGATTGTCATTCTTTTTATTAGCATGGACTTCTTCAAATTTGCAACTAGTATATATGATCTTTTATGAGAAATGGCCAACCATGTTTGTAGAGTGCCATTCTATAATTCTTTAATATTTCCAACAAATATATTCCCCGTAAGGATGTAAGCAAACTCTAGCTTCAAGACATTAATTCTTCTCGGCACCTATGACCTATAAGCCAGGAGATTTCAACATCAGCGTCACAGGTCAAAAAGTTTGAAGTGAGTCTCAACGACCAAGGATTATTTGATTCCAGAATATTTTTGTTGTATACGGAGACTAGTTTTATACCAAGCCTTTACCTTGATGTAATTAGCACAAGTATATTGCCAAACTCAATCCAATCCACAACTTTCTCACAAAAGAAAGTAGTCTCACGATCATCAAACTTTATATTAGTATGTTCAATCAAGCTTCAGATGGTCGTATCTTCTTTTTCAGACAGTCTAGATTGGTCAACGCCAGATACTTACCTTGCCTTTGTCACGTCATAGAGATTCAACCTTGTTAGGATCGGATCACACACACGCACACGACAGTAAAGAATAACACAGATATTTACGTGGTTCTCCAATTTGAGTACGTCCACGGGAGCGGGGAGTGTTGATAAGTCGGTTTTATACCTACTTATCCGGTATCTATTACTTGAATTAGTTGTTTAATCCTATGTGTCGTAGTCACTTTTCATGCATTTTGTGGTTATTTTGTAGATCTCATGCTTGAGAACTGTGTGAGCGACTATTGATATGGAGAGGCAAGGAAATGCAATCCGGAACTCATTTGGGCTTTCATGTTCATTTCATACTCATGGCTTGGGACTAGGATTTTATTGTAGAGCTTCTTCTTAGCTTTCCGGAACATCTTGAATCATCTCAATCGGAGTTCAAATGAAGAAGTTATGTCCTTTTTACCAAGCGAAAGTTGAAACCTCAGAGTTTGGAAGTTGCAATTTACATAGCAGTCACTTGAAGCTGATTTCAACCTTGATCCAATCAGAATCTGTCAATGCTTAAAGAATGAAAGTTGTAGATCTCGTCGATAGCTTCGATTTTACAGGTCGCAGGCCCCGTAACTTTTTCTGGATCAAAAGTTATGCTCGTTCTACCAAAGGATGTCGCAGCAGCGGAGCAACACCCGCTGGGGCGGGCATTCAGCAGTGCGGACAGTGCAAACACCAGCTGGGGCGGGTTTTATGAAGGCAAAATGCCCGCCAGGGCGGGTATGCGCGCTGGGAGCATAAAAACATCCTATTTCAAGTAGGATTTGGACGAAACGAAAGGATTCTAAGCGTTGAGTTAGATAAGGATCATAAGAGGGTTCTAAAAGGGGAAGAATACACAAGGATTAAGGGGAGATTTTCATTAGATTAGCTTAGATTAAATTAGATACAAACCCTAGTTAGAAGAGGATTGGAGATTGAAGCAACTTGGAGGCCATTGAAGATCAAAAGCAAGAGCAAGAGGGAGCATGGAATTTGCTGACAACAGATTCTATTCTCTTCTCTATTCTTATTCCTATCTTTTAATGTTTATTTAATTGTGGATTCTTGGTTTTGATTCAATAATAATGAACTAAATCTTTGTTTAAGATTACAATGGATCTTATTGCATAGTTTATTTAATATGCTTCTCTATCAATTATTATGATCTATCGTTGAGATTGTCTATCGTGATTTTGAATTAATTGCTTAATTGTCTATCTAACAATTGCCGTAATAATCTATATGAAATCGAGAGACGGATTATAGGTTTAGATCTGATCATACTAGCATGTGATTGTGTTTTCTGCATGGCGTTGGAATTCATAATTTGTGTTTAGGATAGAGGTATACCTTTACACCATATGTAATCTTATAAAGAACTTGTGCTTAAACTCTTTTTAGTTGTAATTCACATAGAGATATAGTGGATTAGTTAATTAGGGTGTTCTACTTAATTATATCATCTGTGGA
Source organism: Panax stipuleanatus (assembly GCA_020205555.1). NCBI lineage: Eukaryota > Viridiplantae > Streptophyta > Magnoliopsida > Apiales > Araliaceae > Panax > Panax stipuleanatus. Next base: position 163,863,303 of record CM035115.1, on the reverse strand, counting down.
TTTAAGTTGATATGGGTATTGTGCATCGAGAGATGGTCATATTTTACTTTAGTGTTCTTGATTAACAATTCAGAATAGTAAACATAATTGATAAGAAGTATATTAACTTGAATGAAGCAATAAGTGAAGTTGTGATCTTAAATCTCCGTAATCTTATCTTAAACTAGTGGTATTTAGTAGTAGTTTAATTATACATTGTTAATTCACATCTGTTTAAATAAGATTGAGTTGGTTACGGGTTAGTACTTGGTGATTCTTATTAAATAATTCTTCGTGGGAATGATACTTTACTTTCACTTTATTACTTGTTGACCACGTATAATTGCGTGTTGTGCGTAACTAGATTTTACCCAACAAGTGTTTTATTATTATCTCTGCTACTTCTATCCCAACTCTAATTTACATTATAGTCTAAATACCCAATATGACCTTGTAACATTGTCCCATACCATGGGCCCCAAACCCCAGGTTCAACCCCGCACTTGGCCTTTTTTGAGAACTTCTCAGTTGTGAGTCACAAGTTCCAACAAATCCAAAGTTTTTCTACTTATTTATTTCAAAGTTAAATATACTGCACAAATTACATAAAGTAATTAGTCAAATTCTTAATGACCTCACACCCATCCCTTAAGATCAGTGACACTGTTGGGTCAACAAAGGTATCAGGTAAGTGAGTTAATCATACAATTAAGTACCACAGGAAGCGCAACACCAGTATAGAAGTTACATGGAAGAGGTTCAATGACATAGAATCACAAACAGAAATAATACTAAAAAGCCTAGTAAATCAATAAACCAACACCATTTTGGGCAAGGAGGAACAACAGTTGATAAGACTACTAACATTACCCAGCTGGTATCCTTCAAAATCCTACAAACCAAAATCCCTTGTTCCCCCATCCCATGCAAAAAATCTACCCAGCTTTGCATGTAATCCGACTTGAACAAAATTAACATTTGCATCAAAGATTCAATATTTCAATCACTCATTACAATTAGATACTAAACTCAATCCTCTCGTAATCCATACCATAGAATTTATGTCCAAGGTACGTATTTATGCCTTCATCTATGCACATATAGCAGATACATAATTCCATGCCAAGCAGTATGCAAGCAAAAAGCAATGACGATACACATACAACTAAAGACAGGTAAAAAATCAGTTCAGTTAAGAAAATTAGACCCCAAGAAAAGAAAAAAGAGTCAACATTCAAACAAAAAGTCAACGCCATTGTCAATTTAAACCAAAATAAAAATTAACAAAACACAAAATTCACATTTAAGTAAATTTTTTAAAGCCCTAAACTGAAGAAACAAAAGGGTTTGTTTTCATCTTCCTTACTCGCCCCTTGTTTATATTAGAATTGCAATTCAATCCACACCCACACTGCGGACAAATATCGAAATTATCAATCGGAAAGTTGGCAGAAGCAATACCGACGGAAAATTCGAGTTCGTCATCGCTCCGATCAACCTCGACAATGTTGAGCCAAAGGAAGAGCACTTTTACACTTATGCCACTGAGATTCGTGAGCTTGTCTTTCTCAATATACCCACTGATTGTGGGTTTGTATTTAATTTGATATGATCCTTCCAGCGAGAAACTGCACGACCCGTTCAAATAAAGACTAAATTTTCCGCTGGCTCTGTCGAGATCATACCCCTTTACGCCCTTTGGGAGGAGACCCACCGGCAATCCAAAGGACTGGAGGAGGTCATAGGCTGTGAGAGAGTCGCCGCCCTCTGCGGCGGAGATTGGTTGTGGAACTGTCAAAAATGAAAAACAGAGGAAAGGGAGACTGAGGATGATGATAATTTTAGACATTGGCGAGTTTTTGAAGGATTCTTTGTGTATGATTTATGGATTTTGCTCTACTGGTAATCTGAAATCCGGACTGTTAGTGATCGTGATAATCTGACTCTAAGAATCTGATGAAGATGATGGGTAGATTGACGGCGGAGTTTGTTTGGTTGCTTAAGTGGGAAGGAAATCACGTGAAAGTCAGTTCTTACGAGAAACTAAATTCAATTAATGGACGCAAGTGTAAACATGTCACGTGACATATCCGGAAGGGGGAAGACTCCTTTTCAAGTTTATTCTTCTCAAATGGAGTATTTATTTATAGTTTTATACATACTACAATATTTATGAAACTATATAAAAATATTTGCTCATATAATTAAAGAATAGAGTCCTTCTAGGAGGACATTATTACAACCGATCGGTCTACATTATTATTATTATTGTAAGATCCCCGAATTTTATAAATAAAAATTTAATTTTTTTTATATATTATTTCAAAATGGTAAGGTGTTGATTTGATAAATATAAAAAATTATAGATGAAATGTGCAAATATTTCAAAATAAGCAAGTGGTTATAAAATATTTTTGTTGTCGGGGAATATTCGTTTGGTCGTGGAATATTCTTGTTGTCGGGAAATATTCGTACGACGGCGCAGCTATTTGTGGGCCCCACAACGGAATAACTGTCGGATATAGAAAGCGACAGAAATAACCTTTTTATAAATAACGGTAAAACTGTTAGGGTTAAACTGTTAAAATACCCGGTTATAAAAATACAGTAATACGCGTTGTACACAGTAGCACACGGTATTGCACCGTATTTTGAATTATTGATTCTTACGTAAGAAGTCACTTACTCAATAATTATTACAGTAATTACTGTTCAATATTTTATATTATTGATTCAATAATTGTATGATATTTTATTGATTCAATAATTGCTACGTTGATATGTTATATCAATAATTGCTACGTTACTATTTTATATGATGGATTCAATAATTGCTACCGTTAATATTTTGTATTATTGATTCAATAATTGTCACTGCACAGTATTTCACATTATCAACTCAATAATTCATATTATTTGAATAATATTATTAGATAGCATTATTGACAATGTCTAAGGAAGTTCTGTCTAGGAGGAGTTATTTAATTGCGCGTCAGTAAGGAGAAGTCCTTATCGAAAGGCCCCCTCTTTTCTGGGAACTACCTGGTTGTCAATATTGTAGTTCTGTAATATTATTTGTGAATAATTAATTATTGATTTATATGATAAGAAATATTTATTTTGTGGATATAAAAGAAGGAATTAGTGCTGATGTATTTTTATCAGTATTTTGGTGTGAAAAAAATCATCCGTTTATAAATTTCGGATAATTTATGTTTGGAATTTGGAAAAACTTCCTTCTACAAAGTTGTAGAGAATTAAATTTCCTATAAAAAAGACATAGAATTCGTATTTTTCTGACAAAAGAGCTATTTATTATGAATTATTGAAGTTTCAGAAAATAAATATTTTATATAAAATGGTGGGCTCCACTTTTGGTTGGTGTGGAAAATGCTGATTTTGGTTGGCCCCACTTGTGGTGGCTGAGATTTTTGGTCAAGGAAGTGTACGTAATTTTTTTTTTAAAGAATATTAATATTTTATTAATTTAGTCTACTTTGACATTCTAAGCTTTTTCTATAAATAGGGTGTTTCGGTTAGAATTAAAAATCACACCAGAATCAGAAGTTTTCTCGCTCTATAATATCGAGCGTATTTTTGTGAGTATTTAGATACTTTGAGTGTTACTATTCAGTGCAAGTTTTCTTCGATATTATATCCGATATTTCAGCTAAAAGTACTATTCTTTTGAGGTAAGGGATGTTATTTTCTTTCGTAAATGATGTTATTCTTTTTAATATCATTATACCAAAATATTATCATGGATTTTATTATAAAATTCTTATTTTTTCCGTCGAAGTTACTATTTACGTATACGACACTATTCACGTATACGGCACTATTCACGAAAAAATTAAATTTTCTTCTATACTGTCCAAGTTGCTTGTTAAGGTTCTTATTTTTGATTGGATCTAAGTTTTGAGCTTTGTTCTTGAATTTTGCTCCACAATTGATTATTACGAAGTATTTTTGAATTGGATAAACTAAAATACGAATCCTTAATCTTTGTCCTTTATCTCACTGGATTCGTTTCTTTAAAATATTTTTCATCATCCTCAGTCTTAAAAGGTGATATAACTGAATATCTTTGGCCTGTAGAGTAAAGATGAATGATTACTTGATAAATATCTTTGGCCGTAGTGCAAAGATGGACAGGTGTTGAGATGAACATGACCACTGGTGATACAAATGAATATCTTTGGTCCGTAGTGCAAAGATGAATATTTGATTCGAGATGAATATTGATTGATGTTACAGGGATAAAATATTGATGATGGACTTTTAAATCATAGAAGATAGTAGACTTCATTCTCTACTTAACTCTTCAATTGAATTGTTATTTTCGTTGCGAATATTGATCTAAAACTTGTTGTCCATAATATTTTATCTGAATTATTGAAGACTAACGATAATTTATTTTTCATTATCTTAGTCATAATATTCTTTACTGGGCTAGTTGAGCTCACCCTTTTCATCTATTGTCCTCTTCAAGAAATGAGAATGTCGCAGGAACTAGTCGGGGGACAGAGTGATGGTCCGAGTTAGAGCAGTAGTAGTCCTCACTATTTTTAATAAATAGTGTGAGAATAATTATAATGAGTACTTAGTTTGAATGTTAATATTTTTTACATATTTGTATTAACACTCACAGTTGTATGGTCGTATTTTGCACGACCGTGTGATATAAAATTTGTATTTGAATTCTGTACCATGTATTTGACGACTCATAATGGGTTGGGTTGACTGGACCTATTCTAGGGGGCGTCACAATTATTATTTATTTTGACTCACAAAATTGTACAATATTGTCTTTTATATGTATTCTAATTATACCTAAATCATTTAATTCTGTAAAATTTTCAGTTATAATAAATACTATACATTTTTTAAAAGTCAAAGCAAAAAATAAAAAAAAAAAATTGGACTGATCGCCGGTTGGTAGTGTACAACATTGTTTTTTATATGTATAAATTCTGTAAAAATTTCAATTAAACTACATACTATATATTTTTTGAGAGTAAAAAAAAATAAAAATTGGACCCATCGCCAGACCGATTGTTAGCATACTGTCCCCCTAGACTTATTGTAAAGAATAATTGAAGGCACAAGAAAGTTAAATAAATAGTTTTGACAACTCACCTTTATGAAAAAAGAGTAATGCTACTATCACATAAAACTATTACATAAACATCACATACTGCTGATGTGACAGTACGTGATTTGTTGTTGACATGACCCACTAAACTCAACAACAAACCTTATATATCCACATCATCATTATGTGAGTATTATGTGACTCACTTTATGTGATGTAGCATTATTTATGAAAAAGTATTGAAATATTTAAAGTTTGATGCAGAGAGTGCACAAATAAGGGCAAAGGTCCAAAAATGCTCCTGACGTTTATCCTGATATCCCACTTACACTTTATACTATTTTTTTTTCTCCAAAAGTACCTTTAACATTATAAATTTTAGGTTAATTGTACCCTTCCCGTTAAAAAAATTCCAACCGGACAAACGGATGTTAATTTTTTTTAAACAAGTAGCACGAGGACAAAAAGTGTGTGACATGGCAAAGGAAAAAAATATCCAGATGGAGTATTTGTTTTCTCTGATCTCTCCCATCTTCTTTCCATATTCTCTCTCCTCCTTTTTCTTTACCAAATTTCCATTCCTATAGACGAAAGAGGGTTACAAAGGAGTGCATAATTTCTTCCGATCTAGATTTGCGTTCGACTACAGATCTTATTGTGTTGTGAATCTGCGTGGGTGGAGGTGTGGGACAATGGTGATGGTGTTGAGATCTGATATGTGACGGTGGCTTGGAAGCTTTTGATCAAAAACTATGGATTTTTCGATTGAATTCCGGCGACTTCGATCTATTTTCCTCAGATGGCAGCGAATTTGGATGACGGAGAGTTTTGGCTTCCTCCCCAGTTTCTTTCTGAAGACAACTTATTCAAACACTCGGAGCAGTAATGGAGGTGGCAAATTTTTTGGAGAAAACAATTGCAGCTATGAGTTTCCAAATGGGTTTGGGTCGTACGGCCCGAACTCAGTGGGCTTGGTTCTAATTTGGGGCCTTCGTTTGTACAGTTATAGAGCATGTGGAAGTGAAGACTTAGTTCATTGATCCCATTTTTTCTCTTCATCTCCTTTTAATCTATATTTACTGATTGGTAGATTGTTGTGATTGTCTTCAAATGTTAAGCTTTGATTTTAATTCCTTGTCGGTTATGGTGGGTATGTTTGTCTTTTATGGAATTTGTAGGATCTATGTTTGTTTAATTTTTTGGGCAAATACATGTTCAAATTAATCTGTTTTTGGGTGTTTTAAGGATATTTGTTATAGTTTAGGCATTTGCTGTGATTGTATCGATCTATGAGGGTTAAGGATACTGCACACACTTTTCTCCTCACTTGTGATGATGCATTTGCTGTGATTGTATCTGTTTTGGGCATTTGCTATGATAGTTTAGGCATTTGCATAATTTAGGCATTTGTTGTGATTGTATCTGTTTTGGGTGGTTTTTTGGTTTTCTCCTCACTTGTGATGGTGCAACTTCGGCGATTGCATTTTCCGATGGTGATGATTGACTGGATATATACGAGGATTTTCCGAAATGAGAAGGAGTTTTTGGTGGAGGTTGATTTTTTTTTGCTGAGGTGAGTTTGGATGAATTTAGGATCGGAAATTAGAGAGCACCATGGCTTGGATACGCACTTGCAGCGGCCGAGAGATTTGGATGGGAGGAAAGAGAGTATTTCAGTGAGGATCTCTTAGGGAAGAAAATGGTTGACTCAATTTGAAGTTGACATTGAAACTGAGATGAAAACATGTTATTTTTTTGATTAAATAATGTAAATCTATTATGTTTATTTTAATTTTGCATTTTAGAGTTTTCCTTTTTGATTTGATTAAATGATATATTTTGTTTTATTAGAAAATGTTCTATATTTAAGCCTTAATTAATTTCTTTATTTAATATTTTTGTATTTTAATTTTTTAATATTAATTATGCTAAAATAATTAATTTATAGTAGTGTTAGTATAATTGTTTACTTTGTTTTAATTATTAGGAGCTAAATTTCTCTTTTCAGCCTCATCAGCAAAATTAAATGAGGTGTCAGCTCTCCGTTTGTCCAGTTGGAATTTTTTTAACGGGAGGGGCACAATTGACTCAAAATTTGTAACGTTAAGGGTATTTTTGAAAAAAAAATAGTATAGAGTGTAAGTGAAATATCGGGGAAAACATTAAGAGTATTTTTGGACTTTTGCCCTAAACAATGTTAGAATCATGACATGTCATCAATAAAGTATTTATATTAAATAATATTAATTTTATTTTAATGACCTTTATGATTCTAACTAACAAGTAGTTCGTGTAGATAGTATTAAATTATAACTCATAATTAAAAGCCTTTTCTTTTAGTTTGGTAATTTAACTTTTTTAATTTGAAGGATGTGTTTAAGATGAGTGCATGGACCATGTTTGTCACAATTTATTTTAAAAGTATTTAGCACAATTCTTTTTAAACAACTGATTGTTGATTAAGCTGCTAAATTTGACATGGTATAAGTTTAAAATATTTACTTGAAATTCCACCTACTTAGCATCTAGCTGATAGATAGATAGAAAGAGAGATGTTAATAGGAGTAGGTCTTTCATCTTTGTACAGAAATATTAAGAGAGGAAGAAGAAGAAGGGATCAGAAGGAAGAACAAGACATCGGGTAAAAAGTTAACGGAGTACTATCAATTATTTTAGAATCTGGCTATCATTAAGTTAACTTCATAATAAATTGGTCAATTGAACAATACAGTACTAACACGCAAAGAAAAAAATTACCTTTCAACATGCGAGTTGATACTGTATTGGTCAATTGACCAAAATTAATTTCATGCTAACAGCTATTATTATTTTAGCTTAGCTTATCCATCGGAGTATATCATAGCATAAGCTATAATTTTCCATTCCCTTAATTAACTCACCAAAATTACACCCACAGCCCACCACTTACTAATCAATAAGCAAACAAAAAACTATTCAAATACCATTCCCCATCTTTCTCTTTCCTCTCATCTCCAACCGCAACAGCAACAGCAACAGCAGCGGCATTGTTACAATCAAACCCACAACCACACTGTGGGCTCTCCACAAAACTGTCAATCTCAAAGTCAGCTGACAAAATACCCACCGAGAATCCCAGATCGCCGCCGTCACGGCTCACCTCTCCGATGTTCAACCACACCAATAGCACTTTTACGCTAATACCCTTCAAGTTCTTGAGCTCGTTTTTCGATATTACCCCTGTAATCGTTGACTTGTACTTCAGCTTATAGTCATCGATCCAAAACTCGCACGATCCGTTCAAATACACCTTGAATTTTCCGTTGCTTCTGTCCAGATCGTACTTGGTTACTCCCTTCGGAAGGAGACCCATCGGAAAGTTGTATTCCTGCAGCACTTCGTACGCTGTTGGCGAGTCGTCGCCGACCGCAGGTGACGTTGAGAAAAGGGTTAGAGAGAGAAGGAAGAATGCAAAGAGTAGTTGCCGGTAAATACATGCTGTTTGATGAATGAATTATGAATTATTAGTCTGAGCCAAATCACTTCACTACTTTTTTTTCTTTCTACGGAGCATCCTCTTATCTCTGAATCTCTCTCTATCTATATATATTGAAATAGAAATATTTTTACCGGTAAGCGTGGTAACTGTTAAGTATTGAAAAGGGAACATAAAAATTGGAGACGAATATTTTACAATTTCATCAATTTGTATTTTTTATTTGGTCCTATGTATGTTTTGCAATAGTGTTGTTGTATATATGTTTGGTATAGAAAATTCTGTTTTTATCAACCAAAAAAAAAAAATACTAAGTTTAAGTGTTGATAAATTAATACTTTATTATTATATTTGTTTGTACAAATATATTATTATTATTTATAAAAATTTAACATTATTAGAGACTATCTTATTCCATAATTTGTTCTTTATTCAATTTCAAATAATTTATTATCATTTATGATGTCATTTAATATCTCAAAAAAGGGGGAACAACATAATAGTAGTACTTCTTCTATACTTGGATTAAAATCTATCATCAAATGACTCTAAAATGTAGTCACTGTTAAGTGCATGTTTGGTTTTAGAACTTTTAAGAGTCCAAACACACTTGAAAATCCTGTTTTTTCATGTAAATGTAACTTATTTCATACGCAGTTTTGTTTTTAAACTTCAAGCTCACTGTCTCACCTTTGGTGTAAAAATTACAAGCTGCACCACAGACGCAGCAAAAGGAAAATCCCCTAAATGTGTATAAATAATCCCACTTATCATCCTATCCTGTATGCAATACATAGCCTATGTAAAAAAGGAAGGTACCTTATTGTTGGTAAATTAACTTGTTCAGCAATTTCGTATTAAGCGCCGCGTATCACGTATAAGGGGGAAGCTCCTATGGTTTTCACTCATATGCAGCAGCATGTTTTTATTCTGGGTAAAATGCAACAACTGCTTCATTAAATAAAAAGTAATAATAAAACCAAATCAAACTCCAGATTCCTTCCTTTACCATTATCATGGTTGTTCTACCAATACACTGATAGGTCTCTGAGACCTGGAATACAGATAAAACATTTAGAAATGTAAAAAACCATGCATGAATTCCATCCAAAATAGTCAACAAGGAAAATGAGCAGACACTGGAATTTGCAATAGCCAAATCTACCAAGAAATATCTAGAGAGAACATATAATATGATAATGGCTTTACAAGCCAACCAGGGTCGGTCCAAATTTTTTGGGGCCTCAAGTCAAATCTTAAATTAATGCATTTTTTTCTTGTATGATTGTACTTGTAGCTACTGATTTGTTTGGAAAAAAAACTTGGGCTTTTTTAATGGGCTCTAACATATATGGATTATTAAAATTTGGAGGCCTTCTCAATTTTGGGAATGGCTTAACTATTTGACCGGTACTGAAGCCAACCCCAGGAGGAGGAGGTCAACTAACGAAGGGCAATTGGTTAATTTCGTACGTATTTAAAGGATAACATTTTGTAAGAGGATATCAGTTAGTAATTAGTAAAGAATAACATTTTGTACGAGGATATCAGTTGGTAAGTGGTAAAGAAAGCAGCGTCGGTATATCAATTTCCCAACAATTTAATAGAATAAAATCTCATCTATATAAGAACTGCTTCACATCAGCAAATTGTTCAGTCTTTCCATAACCATCAAGCGTCAAGATAGTGAAGTGGGGAGGACTTACAGGTCAATGTTGATTCAACAAAAAACAGTTGGGACTACAATATTCAACTATGCTCAAAACAGTAGCTAATAGGTCATATTTACAAATAAAATCGTAAACTCCATGAAGTAAAACCGGTTTACCACATCTTAACTTAGCTTTTACTTTGATGCAGGAGATAGCATGAAAGGTGCAGTAAAACAATGCTAGAACTGAGAGCTAATGAACCCTTCGATGCACATATATAGGTATGTTCCTTTAACCCGCCACACAAAGTGCTAATAAACCCTTACTTGCCAGTAAAAAATCCAAAATACACTTCTGTCACAAACATAGGAAGCCACTGCTGTTTCAGTATAAGCTGCTTTAAAACATCACGAAATAACATACTATTAATAGTTCACAATTCAAGATTAAGAATCGATGGGGCCTATCGCTAGAGTAAACAGTTGTATAATTCTTGGAGGCGTCTGTAAACTAATGACTAATTTATGCAAGGCAGCTACACAAGCTGCGTTCATCATTGGTCTAAATATGAGTGTGGAACCCTATTAGCCACACATAATTCCTTACGTAGAAATTAAAGAGCCTAAAGATTTGCATTAACCATCAAAAAAACTAGGTTGACAAAGAAGGATGTATATATAATCAACTTTGCACGACAACAAACGTCAAGGCCGGTCTTAACAAATGGATGATTAAGAAATTCAATATGTCTCATCAACAAATATCTTAGCAAGGTCACTTTTCCTGCCACAACCTATGTTCTTGTAGATTAGGCCTAGAACAACCTTTGTGCAACTTTGCATGTCGAGACCCACAATCCATTCAAATTTATGTAAACCCAGGTATCCCAGACAAATACTACCAGAACTTAAATTAATTATAAGTATGTCAGCCTGTCAGCATTTTACATCTTACTTTTCTATAGTATGGATTTGTCACGTGGCTCCATGTAAACAAGAGAGGGGGGGGGGGGGGGGGGGGGGTTAGAAGTACAACCATCTCCCATAATATGCAGAATACACAGTCCATCGTACATCTCAACCGGTGAAGGGCACAAAGGTATTAAAGTACTTGCGCTGGAAATAACCCATCTCTCTCCTGAGCAAACATCCAATGAGAGCTCTCTAATGTTGATATTGCCAATATGGATATTTGTACCAGTAAAAGAAGAAAAGGGCAGAAACTAGATGTTACATGTACTTTGAGATGGTGGTCGGTCATAAGTCAAACCTATTAGCCATATTTACTAACATGTCCTATCCTATTTCAAGTATAAGCTGACTAGGGCATCAAATTGGCACCTGAAAAATAGTTGGGTTTAAGTTTTCCGACAGATCACTTAAGCTAGTCTAATGAAAAGGGAGTTCAATCTCTCAGATTGCACGAGGACATAGAAATAGAAATAACAGAATATCCATTCACATGGCTATTGAATACAGCTACTAACGTAGAATTATGAGAGCAATACATACAAAATGAATTTGCATATCTAATGATACAATCAGACAGCAACATTGTGCGGCAAAAAATGGCAAGTAATCAAATTTGCAATGAACCATGATAAGATTATACTACGACAATCAATGAACAGATTTTAAGGAAAAGATACCAGGGACTTGGGATGCATGTTGTGTTCCGTATGAAATCAGTTAACATCCTTGAGTTTTTTTATCAAGGAATCAAGAGACTTTTTCTTTGGATTTTGCTTGTAATTCCTTGATCCAAAGGTTCCAAACAGCCGCTCAGAAGGATCTCTTAACTTCTCTGAAATAGTCACTACTTTCCTGTAGTCCAAACCATTATAACTCCTCTCTCTGATTACTGGATTCAAAAAGTTCTCTGGATGATTGCTCAAAAGCAAATTAACCAACTGCCTTGCCTCAGCAAGTTCGTTTTTTAACTGATTTGCATCTTCTTCGGACACTAGAGGAACTTGATTCTCCGCAAGTGTCTCCAACAACCGAATATCTACATCAATACCCATACTAGCATTTACAGTAAACCTCTTAACTGATTCTCCAAATAAAGCTCCGACAATCAGATCTGATATGTGAGAAAGAACACCTTGTAGAACTCTTTTAAGAACCTGTACTGGCAATATCTGCTGAGCTGTCGAAAGCAAAGTTTCAAGGAAAATGCTAACCTCATTCATATATTCATTCTCATTCTGTGGAGGTTCATCAGCCATCCAATTCACATTCTCAACTAATGTCATAAAACTGTCAACCTTTTGTTTAAGCAACCCCGAGAGCATCTCTTCGGCCGCATCGCGAGATTTGTTCAATGGAAACTGCCTCCTGCCCCTCTCCACCATTCTCAACGGGTTCCTGAAAGCTGTGCAGCATGACGGAAAAAGAAATCACAAGCACGCTCTAAAACAGACATATTAGCTGCTACTAGTATAGCTTGATTGACACCATGGACCGATGTACTGATGAGCTTCAACAGAGCCCCATCCAAGACCTCGCTCAAAAGCCGATCCAGATACTTCTTCACAACATCATAAAAGTCAAGCTGGCCACCATACGACATGAAACTCATAGAATCCTCAATAAATGATCGCACAATTCGACAACAATCAGGCACGGTAGAAGAAAATGGAGCAACATATGGAAATGCAGGCATAATATCGGATGTTTGTATTCGAAACGAAAGCACATTCATCGAGTACTCGTACTCTTTCTTCATATACATATTCTCAAACTTAGGAGATGCAAGGGCTTCAGAAATTTGTTTACGACAATCAGACAACAACAACTCATGGTACTTATCCCGATGCTTACTCAATACATCCAGCAATTGATCAACTGGATAACCGCATCCACGTAAAGTAACACCTAGTAAACTTACATAATCCTTTATAAGCAACAAATGATTTGCAGTTTGCATCCTAGAAAATTGATCTTCTAATACAGAACACATTTTACTTACAGCAGTATCCCATAAACTCTCTACTTCCATTTTTGATATTAATTGTCCACCAGTTCTCCAAATACGATCCTCTACAATAAAAAAACCAGCAATTTGGGCAAAAAAAATTAGACTGTGATTCAAGGAAAGGTGTCATTGAAGATACCTGAAAGTCTGAAGTAAGCTGAAGTTTTCTGTTCTCAAAATAATACTGTTTGAACCTATCTGCAAGCCCAAGAGTTTGGTGTATATGATAAGCTCTATACAATGGTGTCAAATCAAATTCCTCTCCAACAACGGCTAAACCTTCATCATCTTCTTCTTCTAATGCATAAATACAGTCTCTTAAACTAAGTCGACTCTGTTCTTCGGCTTGCCGTTGCTTCATACGCATCTCCTCTTCTCTCTGCCGCGCCGCTGAGGCTTGTCCAATCGCGAGTTGGCCTAGATTTCGACACACTATACGGATATCAACAAGCCAATCTCCGAACTCTTTGTTGATTCGCCGCTCGATGTGTGATCGGATCTCCGGGATCTGCTTCTCGAGCATTCGTCGAAGGGTGGACGACGGCGTTATGCTGAAAAAACCGTCTCTATCGAGTCCAGGCACTTTAAAGCCATGTAGAAGTTATTTTGAGATAGATGGAGATTTGCTCGGGAGCAAATCTCCATCAATTGGACTGCAGATTAGAAGGGAATTGATGCCCAGGGTAATGTTTTGGCATTTGTTTCGAGCTTCGACGAAGGAATCTAGTGAGGCTAAGAGAGGACCGGCGACAGACTGTAACTCAGAATTGGAGTTGGAGAGGGAAGATTTGAGGGAATCGATTTCGGAGAGGAGAGAACGGAGGTCATCAACGGCCATGATGAAGTCCTGGTAGTGAGCTTTACATACGTCCTCGATCTCGGACTCTTTAGATCGGGTGAAATGGCGGAGGTGGTGGACGATGGTCTCCGGCCTGCCGGAGGCAAAAGCCTTGCGGATAAACGGGCCCAAGTCTTCACCGTTGCATACGGCGGCGGAGAGGAGGAGCCGGTCGACCTTGTAGGCGGAGTCGCCGTTTTCTGCCGCGGCGGGTGAGACTTTCCGCCGTGACTTTACCGACTGCATCCCCGGTTAAAAGTAAAGGCGGTTTGTGTCAACAGTAGGCGGCAACTGGTGTGGGACTGTGGGAGTGACGTGCCGATACAAACGGAGGGAATTGAGGAGAAAAAAATAATGAAAGGGAGATAAAATGATTTGGAGCCTTGGACACTGATAATGTTATGCGGGTACGGTACGGTAGTTGACCAATTGACTAAAACAACACTACGATTGAATTGTTGAATCAAAAGCTGGTGCTAGTAGGCCATCTGGCCCATATTTTGTATAATCGTATGACTAATTGTCTTTGGGCCACAGTTTAGTTGGGTCAAGATATCAAACATTGCCCAATACATCCAACTCCCTTAACCAAATAGGCCCATAAAATTTTTATTAGGTCCATAGATTCTTTCTCGCCCAAGATAAAACGGTTGCAATTGAATAAACCCTAAGCCTCCTTCCCTTCCATTACGGTTAAATCATTCTCAGGAGGTGCGGTGGGAAGAAGAAGACGCAGAAGCAACCATGGTTTCTTCTTAAACCCTAATAATTTTCATAATAATCTATGATGTATGTATTTATAATTAACTAAAAGCTGTGGCTTTTTGTTGATTAATTTGGCGTGATAGGGTATCGATCTAAAAGCTGGTGGGAAAAGCAAGAGGACAAAGAGAACTGCTCCCAGATCCGATGATATTTACTTGAAGCTCATTGTCAAGGTTTCTCTTCTTCTTCTCTATCAGATATTGTCTATGAATATGTATATTGTTTATATATGTAGATCGTTATTCTGAAAATCATTTATGTATTTGTTAATGCAGCTGTACCGATTTCTGGTAAGGAGGACTGGAAGTAAGTTCAATGCCGTGATTCTGAAGCGGCTCTTTATGAGCAAAATCAACAAGCCTCCCATTTCTCTTTCCCGTTTAATTCGTTTCATGACCGGAAAGGTACCCGCTTCTTTCATTTCTGAGAAGGACACCGTGATAAGGGGGAACGCTTTTGAATCTGTCATTGATATTCCTTTTGTGTTTATTTCATTTTTGAAATGTGATTTTTCATGTTATTTAAAACCGTTAGTGGGATTACTCATTTAGTATTGGGTTTCCTGTTTGTATAAATCATCAAAAGATTTAGTACAAATATAATAAGTATGATCTCAAATGCTTAAAAGTTGTTCAAATTCTTGCATGGATTTAATTCCTTGCTTTCATATTTTCCCACTCACAATAATACAATAATACTAATCTGTTATGAGTGACCGTTGCTCCATTATAAACTAAATGGAGCTACATTGACATTTACATTTTTAATAAGAATTGACCTAAATATTCTTGTATTACTTTAATTTCCGAAATGGAGCCTTTCTCTAGGATGTTACTAAAGGGAGGTTGGGCTCTCTGACTTGGGGTAGGGAGTGTATAATTTTTTTCCTGTTTCTGGACTGACATACTAATTTCTTTGCTGATTAATATTGTTACATTAGGAGGACAAGATTGCGGTGATTGTTGGTACTATTACCGATGATGTTAGGGTGCATGAAGTTCCTTGTTTGAAGGTTACTGCTTTGAGGTTCACAGAGACTGCAAGGGCAAGGATTGAAAAGGCTGGTGGTGAATGTTTAACATTTGACCAGCTGGCTCTTAGAGCTCCTCTTGGACAGAATACGGTATGAATGCTGCATTATTGACATTTGTTAGTTTTTTATTTTATCATGAGCAGAGGTATCTTACTTTAGGACATTTAAAAATGTTGGGGGCCAAGAGTTGTTTGGTGAATTGCAATGAGGGTTGGAATTTTTTGCGCTTGAGGGGCTTTTCTTCCATAGTTTAAGGCATGTAGTGTTATGTTCAACATCTGATATCTGCCAATGTTCGAAAAAGCTAAAAACGGTACGAGACGTTTTTCTCCTGACGAGGCAAGGCGTAAGCTTCATAGCGGAGCGAGGCGGAACCCTCGATTTGAAGACCTAAAAGTCCCTAAAAAATTATTAAAAAATGTTAATAAAATCATAAAATAATTCATCATTATAATCAAGGTCATAAAAAACATAAATAACCAATGTCACGTTAATGTATCATTACAAAACATTATGCTCTAGTTTTTGTATGCAAGATGGAACTCATGTTACCAATGTTGACATGTTGCTGGTACTGCAAGTTTCACATTTTTTTTTCCAAGTTCTAGACATTTCTTTTTTTAAAAAAATGAAAATATTTTTCGATCATTTTAACAAGTACTCTTTTTTTTTCCATTATTAATTTAATTAAAATACATATACCAAATGGAGATAAAATTACAGAAGAAAAAACATGTGGCTATGCTGATGCCAATTACAAGTAGCAAAAGAATCAAACATACATTTGGTGAATCATAAGCAACCTAACTATTTCACCTACAAAATATACAAATTTCATAGTATACCAACTAAACTATAATATCAGATCAGATTCTAATATACCCAAAAAGGCAAAAATTTACATTGTATTTAAATATTAGCATTCAGAAGAAGAAAATAGAGGACTGGCATATTAGCATTCAGAAGAAGAAAACCCAAACACATATATAAAAACAGAGGACTACAGTCACGACAGTAAGAAGAGGAGGAGGAGGAGGAGGAGGAGGAGCCTTCAATTGACGGAAGAACTGTAGTCGGTACTTACCTGGTGAGGTCTCACGAAGCCTTTAATTGATCTGATATTATACTTGGGCTTTTTTTTAAAGCCAAATTAAGGCTCACGCCTCGCGACGCCTCGAGGCGCAACGCCCCGAGGCGTAAGCCTCAACCAAATAAGGCGTAAGACTTTTTAGTTCCCAGTGAAGCGTCCGCCTCGCAACAGAAATCTTCCGCCTCGCTATGAGGCGCTCCTCAAGGCGTGCACCTTGAGCACAATTTCGAACCATGATATCTGCTGAATTGTTATGATATTAATTGTTAATTAGTTTCAGTTGTGCTTCCTTAATAAGTAATCATCTTTAGTTTAAACCTAAAATACTAGATTATAGAATGATAAGAACATTCACAATAGTTTTTTTATCTCTAGCCCTACTCTGCAGTGCTATTGGGTCATTCTGCAGGATAGGGATTCAATTTTTTCACTATGTACCCAACTGGTTCCTTATATTGATTCCTTAAATATTAAATTTTGAAATTTAAATTTTAAAATTTGAAAGTTCCAACGGTCAAATAATGTTTTGACCGTTGTAACTATTTTTTATTTAAAAGTAATTGTTGTTTAAATTTAAAAAATGCAATTATTTTAATTTAAAAATATATATTGCTAGAAATTAAAAAGTTCAACGATCATTTCAATTTAGTATTCTTCTCCTACTTCTAACATCACAAATGTTTCGAATAAAATTTCTTAAAGCAAATCTAAAGAAACAGAAATAAACTACAATTGCTATAAGTTTATACAAAGTTAGATAAGACAAGTATATCATCTACTTGTTAAACGTTTTTTCAAAGATCTTTGCTTGTTTCATTTCAATGTACTTTCGCTGCATCTCATTCAAGCTAGACATGTCAATAGTCATAACCTTCTCCTCTTTATGCTCCCTATCAAATTCAAGTTTCTTCCTCTTCAACTGTAGATATTCATCCATTTTTTTGCTATCCTGGAAGATGACATCCATCTTCTGATCATGAAACTTTTGCATTAAATTTTGTGACTTTTCGAAATGAATGTTGGTTTGAGACTCTCCACTATCTTCAACCTTCATTTTTTTGTACTTCAGTCGCTCTTTTCAGGCCTTCTTTCCAATTGCCCTTTCCATTTCTACATGACCAGAGGCACTCACATCGTCTCCTAAATGGATCGAATCTGATGCAGCTACGCTTCGACTCAAATTGGGGTGCACCACTTCTGTAATTCACTTTGGAGAATTCTTGAGCACTTGATAACAGTGTAAAAACTTGAAGACATCTTTTTCCTTCTCCTCAGTAAACCATGTTTTAATGGATTGATTAAGCTATAAAAATATTGATTAAGCATGTATATTACTTGTCTGTTTGGAACTTGTCTAATAGTTCATTCATCAGAACAGTATAAACTAAAGAATAAAATCACACCGACCTTCACAAGTACATTTGGTTGTTCATTATACTACTTCGGCAAATAATCAAAAAATAATTTGTTCATAGTACTTAGAAATGATTGCAATTTGCATGCTGCAACTACACACTATCGGTCAACTTATGTCGGTGCTAAGAAGATTACACTAACTGCAAAACAACCTAAGAATGTTTTTGCGCAATCTTTTCTCATAAGTATATTTTTTGCACAACCTAATTTAACAATGTTTGCACACTACTATTCACATATTAACTAATACACCAAACAAATAAAAACCATGTCCCAAACTGTGTCATCAACATTACTTTTGGGATTTCCCAATGTGAAACTCTAGTACAAAATTATTAAAAGAAATCTCACTCGAATATAGTTTTCCAGCTTCCCCTTCAATTATGGTAAAGCCCAACTTTCCTTAAAAACTATAGGTTTCTAATGACTCTGCTGCCAATAAAATTTAATAAATTTGAGCAGTAATATGCTTACTAATATTGTATTAATGTATTCTAAAGTTTCAAGCACTTTAATTCACCTTAACTAACAAAAAGATTGCGGTTTTGCGATTAACCACAAATAAGCAATTCAAATAAAGCCTAAAATTCAAATTTACTAGGAACCATATGCTGTCATAACAAACACATAACACATATATCACCAACACTATACTAACACTATACTATGAACATATTTAAGAGTATAACACAAAAATAAGCAAAATAAATAGAACAAAAAACTCCATCTTTGTGTTTATACATTCACATGAGCGAGCACGAGATTGAAATTGGAAACAAAAAAAACAAAATGACGATTCGAAATTGGAACCCTAGATTTTGTTTTTCTATAAAATACATTCGAATTAAATGATTCGAGATGCCGCAAATGAGATTTGGAACCCTGAGATTTTGCTTTTCTACAAAATACCTTCAAATTAAAAGATTTGAGATGCCGCAAATGAGATTTGGAGAAGAAGATAGCCGGTGAAGAGGACCGTCGAAATAATTTTGAAGAGGGACGTTGAAGAAGCTCTGGAAGACGAGATTGCAAAAGACGATTTTTCCTTTACCCCCCTTTCTAAAAATAAGGGTGTGAAATGTCATTTTACATAGATAGGGAACGTTTTTTTGATTCCCTCACGCTGAGGAGTCAAATCATATATAGGGATTAAAATAGAGAATTAAATAAGGATAAAAAAACTGTTGGATACTGATTTATTGAAATATTCTTCAAATGTGGATAGAGAGTTTATTAGGGAAACTGTTGTGAATGCTCTAAGTACCCAATAAGCAAACATAATTAAGATCAAATCTTATATAAGTTAGTATATGCATGATTAAAAAGGCGCTGAACATATTATATGTTGGTATATTGTCATGTGGTAAAGTTTTTTCCCCCATTGACGCTCTTGGGAGAGGTTTTGCTTTAAGCTCTAACTTTTGTCATGCTTTGACTGTTAAGAAGTACTACCTCCAGCCTACTTAAGCAGTTTCTTTCTTGATACAATTTGCTGCTCTGTTTTGCATTTAATGTGTGATGTAGTGTGAATGCTATTATTTGTAGAGTGCAATTTTTTTTTTGGGGGGGGGGTATAATTATGAAGTTGAAGAGTGAGATGCCTGTCATGCTAATTACAAAATTTGTTTGTGATGAGTTCTGTGAGATATAATTGAAGATTGATGCCCTGTTTGGTCTGCAGTTCCTGCAAAACTTAATTTATGAAGTTTGAAATCACAGTGCTAGTTTTTTAGGGTGACACCATTCTGTTCTTTCTTAATAACTACCTATATGGTTTGTTCCCCAAAACTATATTTGTTTTGTCCAAGACTCAAAATACTAGTATTAGTTGGGTAGTATTAGGACAATGATTTCTGAATTGTTTTATACTTCATGGCTTAAAGAATTTTGCCACTGCCAAAGATTCTAGCTCTCTTTTGTGTTGTCTTATTGGGAATTTTTTCTCATGTGTTGCACCGTATATGTATGTATATATGTATAATAATGTATCCCACACGAAAGATGTTTCCCGTCGACATTTTCTCAATATTCTGAAATGTTATTTATATGGAGGTGGAAGTGTTATTTATATGTGGGTAATATGTTGCAGGTACTTCTAAGAGGTCCAAAGAATGCTCGTGAAGCAGTGAAGCACTTTGGTAAGGCTCCTGGTGTGCCGGATAGCCACAGTAAACCCTATGTGCGATCGAAGGGAAGGAAATTTGAGAAGGCTAGGGGAAGAAGAAACAGCAGAGGATTTAGGGTTTAGTTATATCGTATGCATACAAGGCACAGACTAAGCTACTATTAGAATCTTTGCAAGAGATTTATCCATATTTATGTTCTCTGTTGTCTGTATTTTGTTATCGTTTTACATCTGTCCGTGTTGAATATTGGTATTATCTGTAGCAGTTACTCTTTTGCATTACCCTTTTTCGTCGTGGATAATTAAGTTGTTAGGGCTGCTTGAAACTGGGAGGATCAACAGAAAAATTTTAAAATGCTTAATGGTACGCCATCTAGGAAAAAATCTTACAGGGAAGTTTTTATCTACATGGTTATTTGTATATGCTATCCAGAATTCAGATCTAAACAATCACTTTATTGTGGGTATATAAAATATTCATTCCTCTTATGGTTTTAGATTGACTAAATATGAGCTTTAAGGATATTTTCTCAAAACATTCGCCTGATATATTTTGTTATTTTTGCCCGGGGCAAGAACTAAACCAAAAATTTGAGATAGAACTTACGTACTGCGCCGCAGCATCAATAAAAATATGTACACAATTTTAATTGTGGGTTTTGCTTTCTATTTTTTTGAACAGTTTGTGCACAATTTTGAATGTTGGTGTTTGTGCAATCTATTACTAGTTGATTTATTTAAAGAGAGGGAGGGAGCCAACAAACATGATGATGCAGGCGGCAGGGCATTGAATTTCATAAAAAAACATACTACTACTAAAGCATAAATCCAAATAAAGTAGTCCAGAATCAGATACAAAGAAAACCCATAGGAAGGAACTTGGGAACAAGGCTGATGGCGAAAAGCGATTTTTAATCCGGTCAGTTCATTATTATTTTATAATGATTAGTAAATATAGTATTTGTCCATTTTTGATCTATAACAAATAGGTGTTATGGGTCTTTGTCCAAATATAATACATACCAAAACAAATATATATATATATATTGACAAATGACACGTAGATTATACTTATTATTTGGATTTGGTATATAAAAATCAATCCCAAAACCATAACAAAATATAATTACACGCTTAACTACATTAAAATGATTCAATTAGAAACCACTAAATACAGAGGAACACTCTTCTTTTTCACACAAATATTTAATAAGTAGTAGGAGTATTTTATAAAAGAAGATATTTGTCCCACTCTTTCTAGCTACAGTCGTCATTTCTCTCTCCATAAAACAGAACGGAACGGAACAGAGTAGGTAGAGAGCAGCATCCATTCATTCATAAGCTATTTAGCTTAGATAGAGTGCTTAGAACAGAAGAAAGAAACAAGATGGAGAAAATAGAGCACAAAAACATACAAGTGAACGGAATCAATATGCACGTAGCAGAGATAGGTGAAGGCCCGCCCATCCTCTTTCTTCACGGCTTCCCTCAGCTCTGGTACTCATGGCGTCACCAGATGCTTTCTCTCTCCTCCCTCGGCTACCGTGCCATCGCCCCCGACCTCCGCGGCTACGGTGACACCGACGCCCCGCCTTCCCCCACCTTCCCCCACCAGCTACTCCGTCGTCCACATCGTCGGCGACTTGGTTGCCCTCCTGGACTCCCTCGCCCTGGACAGGGTTTTCCTCGTGGGCCACGACTGGGGCGCCAGTATGGCCTGGTGGTTCTGCTTGTTGCGGCCCGACCGGATTAAGGCCTTGGTCAATATGAGCGTTCTGTTTTCTCCCAGGAACCCTAATAGAAAACCCTTACAATCCATGCGTGCTTTGTTTGGGGACGATTATTACATCTGCCGATTTCAGGTAATTAAACTTCCAATTTTGATACCCGGTTATTCTTTGTGTTGTTTGTTTGTACATACTATCATTTAGGACCAAAACAATACTGATACTCCCCCACCCTTCCACAAGAAGAGTCCAATTTGAACCCTTTTTTTTCATTGTCAATTTCTGAAATTCTAAAATTCAAAATTGATGTGAATTTATTTACCAAGTTTAAAGTTGTTATTTGTTTACAATCCAGTGATGATGCAATCCTTGAGGAGTGAGAGTTCTGTACGTTGGCTTTATTTTGTTATTATAACATAATACCATGGTTGGCTAGTTGATCCACTTAACAATAAGTTTGTCATGAGTCTCACTTATTGAAGTTGTCATTCAAGTATTTGATTTTGGTGAATAGAGTTCCAGCTTTTTCTGAATTTGCTCATTTTCTCCTATCGATAGCCTTTATTATTTTTAGGTATATTTGTCAGATTGTTCTAATCTGGTTCTATTAACTGTCATAATTCCTCCTATCATGCTAATTCAGGAGTTGATCCTTGGGATAGAAATGTAAAATTCTATAGCTTACGTGGGATAATCAATGGTACAAGATTGGTAAGATAATTTATAGTTGTTGCTTTATAATTAGACTGAAGGCCTGCTGCGTTCCCCTATCAAGGTATCAATAGGGCGATTTTAGATATAAGCTTTATTTTCCCAAGACTGAGGTTCAATGTCGTGAAAACTCTAGGCAAGTCATTTCCAATTATTTATACAGCTTTGTTTCATTTCAACAAATGAGATGGTCAGTGGAAATACCATTTACATTTGTTCAAGTATTTGCCATTTGAAAGACAACTTGAGTTTATCTTCTCACTATTTCTGTAAAATGTAACAGGAACATAGCATAATAATTGAATATGCTTGTCAATTTTTCTTGTTTACTCGTTCTGGTTATTATAACTAGCCTGCAGTTCTTGTTTTTGAGTACTTTTCTTACAGAATTTGCTAACCCTATATGTAGGAACCTGGAGTGGCAGAAGAAGAGTTTGCTCGTGTTGATACTGCAAGAATAATAAAGAAATTTCTCATACGTCGAAATCCAGCTCTACTTGTTGTGCCTAAAGAAGTAGGATTTGGGGGTAACCCTCATAATCCAATAACGCTCCCCTCTTGGTTATCAGAGGAAGATGTAAACTATTATGCCAGCAAATTCAGCCAGACGGGCTTCACAGGTGGATTGAACTACTATCGAGCTTTGGACCTGTAAGTTGGCTTTGCCTTTTTATTCATAGAAAAAAGTATAACATGATAAATATATACCTAATGTAAAACTTGTCAAGCACAATAAAATAATATGTATTATATGCCTCTTGTAAATCAGCACTATATTTAGCAGGTGTTCCTATAATGCCTCTAAATGCTATAAGTTTGCTTGATGCTTGCATGAGGCTACAAATCAGTGATTCATATATTGAGTGGGAAGATATACGGAGATACATGTTTTTAGGCACGTACTTCAATAACGTGTGCCTTTAGTAGTATCACCTCATTTGCTGGTCAACTGAGCAATTGAACATGTCAGTTTTGCATGAAACGTCATCCGAACCAATTATTTCGTAGCTTGTTTCGATTTTGAGATGATGTGATTATGTCTGAAATTTGTTACCATTTTTGGTTCCGGCTACATTTATACAAGGCATGCAAAAGTTTATTCTCTTGTCACTGTTACAGAAATTGGGAGCTCACAGCACCGTGGACTGGTGTGCAAGTAAAGGTGCCGGTGAAGTTCATTGTAGGGGACCTGGACATAACTTATAATACACCAGGAGTCAAGGATTATATACGCAAAGGGGGTCTCAAGAGAAATGTGCCTTTTTTGCAGGAATTAGTGATCATGGAAGGTGTTTCGCACTTTCTCCACGAAGAAAAGCCAGAGGAAATCAACGCACATATATATGATTTCATCAAGAAGTTCTGATTTCCGTTTAATGTGGTCATGCAACTTTCCTGTAAGTTTATAATGTTTCTTGAAATGTTTAGATTAAGATTGTTCAAAATAAAGTGTATTAGGATTTGAAATAGTTAAAGTTCCTGCAATATCTCCATCTACGCCATTGATATGGGTATGCTCCTCAAGTACTGAATTAGTTTGTTGAAGTAGTTATATTTAATCAATGACGAGTTCGTCAGTTGCCCAAGTCATTTGATGAAATGAGGCACTCCTTCCATCACAACCACATCTTCCAGATACGTGAGTTCCCAATCTCTACAAACACAAATTTAAAAGTATATTTATTATGCATTGCTTTCCAAAAATGGAATGGGGGGTCTTGTATCTAGTGCATAAACTCTTGTACTTTGAAACTCGAAAGTACAACAGTTAATTTATTAAGGTACAATACCAGCATATATCGGCGAACTCTACTGTTATATGTTACATTGAATTTTTTATTTTTATTTGTTTCGGACTTGGTAAGAAGAAATAAAATTCTTACTGGTCCATAGCGCGCTATAATAATTAAGTCCTCCGGTGAAGCCTGTCTGTCTGGTTAAAGTCGGAAGTATAGCAAGTGATCTCCTCCTCCTCTGTTAGCCAGCCAGGCCTTTGGGTATACAAGGAGCGGTGGGACTAGGATTTGAAAAGATTGATGTCACCAGTGTTGTAGTATCAACACTAGCAAACTCCTCTGCAATCCCAGGGTCCTGCAATATTATTTCTCTAGGTTAAAATTACTAACTAGCTATAGAATGATGGCTCCACATTAACCATGGAAGACACCGGAAATTTATTGAATATTGGGACTTTGAATAAGATAAAGAGTATTACTATTATATATTACTAATAAAGATTTTTGTCGAATTATGATTGCGACGTAGTATATCAATGCTAGTCTACTGTATCAAATACATCGTAAAAGTATTATCACGTAACTCGCAATAAAAAATATGACGATATATATCATTTTCCTAACATAAATCCTATCAAAATGTATGATGCGAAATACACATTCTATAAAAAAATGATTAGGATCCATAATGCAAACTGATATAATATTGAGATATGAATGGTGGAGGTATTCTTGTCCAAGCCGTTACTTTTGATGCTTTACGTCCGCATATTCGAATGTCAACATATGGTTTTATTTACTTTTCATATATAATTATAATTTGGTGGTAGTGGTTAGGATTACGTAATTGTCGGATTTGTAATTTGACGAACAAGTAGTAAAACTAACACTTTCTTTTCCAATCATGGGCCACAAGGAACACACATGATAAACGCTCAAAGCATATTGGTACACACAACAAATCCAACCCTTAACACCCTTCTTGCATGTCTCAACTGCACTAATGGCATCCTTCAACAAACTCTCAATCTGTTCTAGCCCTGCCTGAAGTTGAATAACTAATCGAATTATCGATCCCAATGACAAGAAGGTTGACAAGAAGATGAGAGAGAGATAAGATGGACTTGGCTTGGGGGAATAAGATTAAATATAGCTTTTATTATATAATTAGACTGAAAGCTTG
Source organism: Panax stipuleanatus (assembly GCA_020205555.1). Taxonomy (NCBI): domain Eukaryota; kingdom Viridiplantae; phylum Streptophyta; class Magnoliopsida; order Apiales; family Araliaceae; genus Panax; species Panax stipuleanatus. Next base: position 163,837,502 of record CM035115.1, on the reverse strand, counting down.
CTGCCTTCCCTTATCAAAGTATCAGTAGGACGATTTTAGATACAAGTGTTATTTTCCAAGACCGAGGTTTAATGTTGTGGAAGCTCTCAAGTTATATAGAGTCTCTAGATTTTAATTGTCGGATGTGGGAGTTTGTATCTCTTAGGCCAACACATGAATGGTGAATGGTGAATGGTGCCTGCTCTTAGTGAATGATGAGTTCATCCATTGCCCATTTATGTCATTACATCAAGGAATCCCATTTCATTTATACAAGCATAAATTTCTACTAGTAGTATTTATTAGCAGCATTATTCAATGTTCTTTTTTCCCGGGTGAAACGAAGAGACATTTGCAGGAACATATTATCCAGGATCAGAACTTTTTAATGAAGTCAAAAATATGAGCATTGATTTCTTCAGCCTTTTCTTGATTGATGAAATGAGCCACTCCTTCCATGACAACCACTTCCTCCAGGTATTGAAAGTTATTCTTGAACTCACCGTAGTGTACATATTCCTTGACACCGGGCACGTGATAGGTTATGTCTAGGTCACCCACAATGTATTTTACAGGCACTTGAATCTTGGATCCACTCCACGCCGCTGTCAGTTCCCAATCTCTACAACACACAAATTTCAAACTATACTACTAATACGCATTGCTTTCCAAATATGGGAGGAGGTCTTGTATCTAATTTGTTCTTTGAAACTCAAAGTACAACCGTTAAACTCTAGGTACAACACAGTTATATATGAAGTAAAAGTTACTACTGTTTTTTGTTGACAAGTTATGTAAATGAAATCAAATTCTTACCGGTCCATAGCGCGATAATAATTAAGTCCTCCGGCGAATCCTGTCTTGTTAAACTTGGAAGCATAGTAAGTGACGTCCTCCTCTGTTAGCCAGGATGGCAATGGAGGAAGAGTTATAGAGCTAGTAAAGCCTTTGGGTATACAGGGAGCGGTTGGACTACGATTTGAAAAGATTGATTTCATCAGCGTCGTGGTATCAACACTAGCAAACTCCTCTTCCATCCCAGCCTCCTGCAATATTTTAAGTGTTTCTCTAGGTTAAATGTACTAATAACTGGCTAGCTAGAATGATCATGCAATCTTACGTTTTTGATGCTATTAAGGCTTGATGTAGTTGATTACAATTACCTGAAATCTGCACCTGTAGTAATCATCACCAAAAATCTCTCGAAAGCCCTGTATGGGCTTTCTCAAAGGGTCCCTAGGCTCGAACACGCTCAAGCTGACCAAGGCCTTGATCCGATCGGGCCTGAACAAGCTAAAAAACCAAGCAATATAGGCCCCCCAATCATGGCCCACAAGGAACACCTTCTCCAGGCCCATGGCATCCAACAAGCCCACCAAATCACCCACCATGTGGAAGGCAGTGTAGCTGGTGGCGGAAGGTGGCGCATCAGTGTCACCGTAGCCACGGAGGTCCGGCGCGATGGCTCGGTAGCCGAGGGAGGAGAGAAAAAGCATCTGGTGGCGCCACGAATACCAGAGCTCCGGGAAGCCGTGGAGGAACAACACTGCCGGGCCTTCACCTATCTCCGCCACGTGTATATGGATGCCATTGGCCTTTATGGATCTATGCTCTATCTTGTCCATCCCTCCAATTAAGCTAGCTTAGTTTGGTTCTCTTTTGTTTTCCTCACTCGTTACAACTTAAATAAATAATGCTGCTTTGCATTCCCCGCTATACTATGTAGAGAATTGGAGTTTTGGGTTTTGTACTAAAGGAAAGGCATCAGGCAGGCTTGTGAATTTGATTCTATCAGCCGATTATGGAAAAAATAATGCTACTATCACATAATTTTGAGTATATACACACGTGCATACTGTGGGCCGTGACATGCAAGGCCCGCAAATATGCATGTGTGTGTATGTGAGTTTTATGTGACCCAAATTATATTATATAGTAGCATTGCTCTTATGGAAATGAACATATATACTGTCCGACTATTTTTGACTGTTTCTTAGTTTCTTTTCCTTAGCACAATACAATGTTCGCACGCATGCCAGTAAGTGATCTCTCTTTACGTGGCAACACTGTACTGGTCAATTCATCAATTTACCCGGGATCCATATATGTGATGTCTATAATTTTCGTTTGGTTTATATTTTTGATGCATATAATTTTCGTATGTAGATAGATGATGACGCGTTGAAACATTCCGTTCTTGCTAACAATATGCATGAATTAAATTATTACGTATATAGTCCCAATGTTATAACATATTTAATTCAGCCCTTTTGTATATATAGATATGGACAGATCCATAATATCAATATCAAGACATCCATTACACACAGCTTCTTTACTTTTGAATATAAACATGATAAACGCTCAAAGCATTGTGCAACAAATCCAAAAGAGACGCACTCTTGCGGAACAGCTCCAGCCCTTTCCCAGTCTGTCCCTTAACATCCCTTTTGGCATGTCTCAACTGCATGAATGGCATCCTTCAACAAAGCCTCAATCTGTTCTGGCCCTGCAGTTAAATAGCTAATCGAATTATCGATCCCAATCACAGCGCCTTCGTATTGCTTTTCACACTCTTCAAAGCTCTGCATCACCGCGTCGTCAGCCGACTCTGCAAGAGATTGGGAAATGAATTCAATAGTGGTTGCGGCCGTGGTGGAAGTAACATCAAGGGCTACAAATGTGAGGTCATTTAGGTTGTTTTTCGGGCTGGTGCGCTCCGAATTTAGGACTTTTTGGCAGGTGTTTTTGTTAGGGGCAAGGGAGCAAGCCTTTGTAATTAGGGGAGAAGTTGAAGTAGAAGTCATTGTCATTGGGCGGGCGGAGGCAAGGGTAAGGCAGAAGGTGAGAGATAAGAGGACCAACAAGGTTGACACGGTGGGAGTCATTTTTGTTAATTTGTGGGTGTTCTTTCTTTTCTCTGTTCTTCTTCCTCGCTCGGATTGAGAAATGGGGGCCCTGTGGTTTTATATTGAGAAATTGTGAGGTTTATATTACTTGGGGGAAATGTGGTTAAATATGGATTGTTGTGAATGGTGAGAGTTTTGGTTGAGATCATTCCACGTAGACTAACTGAAATGGTTGTAAAAACTAATAAGATAGTCAATGAAAAAATAATACTTAATATAACGATGATAATATTATTGTTAGTTATTTGTCTACATGCTTAGTTAGTTGGTTGATAATTTCAAAAGGATGTATGGTTTTTTGGGATATCAATTTAATTAGGTGGTAGTTTGATGGACTTCATTAATAAAAATATGATTTTTTTTTCTTGTTTTCTTAGAAGTATAGCAAATTAAAGTAAAATATAAAAGTAAAAAGTTAATAGAATAAAAGACCAGCCGGTTAAAACAATTAATTATTACATGAGAATACAGAGCTTAGACCACAAATACAATATTGCTCATACTTACAAGCCACCAGAATATGGAACTCCAGTGTGAAGTAACCAATCATCCCCTAATAGGAAATTAGACACTGTAAAATTAGCAGCATCAGCATCACTAATTATATGAAATCCAGGCCCCGAATTGCTCAACTCTGCATAGTACAATGTTTTTAAGGCGAAATCTCCGGCCCAATCGCGCCAACCAGCCGAATTTACCAAACTGTCCATATAAGATTTCATGTAAATTGTCCTGGAATACTCTTTCCAAGGCCTCCCCAAATATGTATCGGCAACTCCATCGCTGGAAGCCAAATCATGGGCAGCTCTAATATTACAATTCTGTATGGAGATGCCCGTGTTCTGGTTTGGATCTGATCTTCCTTGAGCAGTGATGGCATTGAACTGGTTGGCTAGTGGCAGCCGCGGATAAATGTTGCTATTTTGTAGCGCAACAGCGGAGTTACCAAATATGAAGTCCACCGTGCCATAAATGTCACATTCTGTGTAGAATTGCCTTTGTGAATGTATGCATAGTGTGTCTTGATAGCCTTCAAAACTGCAGCTGTAGAATGTGGATAAATCTGCTCCGTTTCGTAGCGCAACCGCCTGGTGCTTCATTGCCCCTGCTGTGTTTCGGATTGTTATATTGACGGCCACAAATCCTTGTCCAACTACAGCTGCATTCGTATCATGCATGAAATGTAAGTGTGTGTGTGTGTGTGTGTATATATATATATATATATGCCTAGCTTTTGTGTCGTAATAATTGTTAGGTATTGGGTCGGACCCAGAGCTAGCGCCCATGAACGGGTAGCTAGAGTATATTGGAAGCAAACACGAGGTAGCTTTATTAAAGCTATATTATAAGGTCCCAAAATGGGTGATGCATGCAAAATTAGATACGGAAAGTACCTTTAATATATAATGAAAATAAGTTCATAAATTAATTAACAATGTCTTACCAAACGTGGCAGAGTTGAATGTGGTCCATCCATCAACAACATTCCGGTTGCCGGTGATCACCGTCTTATTAATGCCGTCACCAATCATCATCAAGTACTTTTTGTTCTTGGGAATGGACCATAAACCCCGGCAGCCACATATATCAAAAAATATCCATTACTAGCAATCGAATCATTCGGAGCCACCGCCAATGCATCATTTATAGTGGTGAAATTCCCCTTTCCATCTTGGCTCACAGTCACCATATCTCTCACCGGTACGTCATCGCCACCATTATCGGTTGTTTGAAGGAGCTTTCCCCGGCCTAACTTCTCGAAAATAGCTTTGTTTTTGTTAGACATTTTCAAGGGTAACCTACCATTTTTAAACCCTAATTGCTTCTTAGAAGGATGAGATGGCCCCTTATTCTTATTATGAATAACCCACCCTTTTCTAAATAGAGCTAAAGAAACACTATAAAGCCTAGTGCCATTAGCAAGAGGAACGGAAATACCATTTTTAAGACTCCAAGAAGAAGCTGTTTCTTGAAGGCCATCCAAACAAGTTTGTGTGCTGGTTAAAATGGCACTAAGTAGGGTTTGAACGTCGTCGGCTCGCATTGTAGAAAGGATTTGAGTTTTATTAACAATTTGGAAAGAACTTGATAGAAAATCCATGTTAAGACCGGCGAGCAAATGGCAATCTTCGAGAGCACGAATTGCACCGGTTGTCAAAGTGGAGGAGCGGCGGAGATATTTTTCAATCAACAAGAAGAATTTCCGAGCAGCGGATAATGATTTACGGACGGAAAATCGACCATAATCATAGACATTGGCGGACGGCGGTTTTACTGTTGTTTGGATTAAGAGAAGATCTACATAATGAAGGATAAGGTGTGGAATTGCAAATGGAAGTGTGAGGAGAAACATGATCAGCTGAGAAGGAGAGAGAAAGCAAAAATGAAAGTAGAATTAAGATAATGAGAGTTATAGTAAAGGAAGAAGAAAAATAGAGCTTAGAAGCCATGGTATAATTTTGATAATGGAATGTATGTATTGAAGGTATAGTTATGGCTAGCTAGTTAAGTTCATATATATATGGAGTACGTAGAGAGAAAGATTAGGTAAGGTTTTATGTTTTCTTGGAAATGAAGTCAACGTGCATGGTTGTAGAAAGCCAAATCGTGTATATGGCAAATTATGATCATTATTTGGCTCGAAAAAATGAGACAAATAGTTGTTGTCGTGTATTTTAAGAATCTAACGACCATAAGATAGTCTAATTATTCGTGTCTAAATATTTGTAGCTTGTCATTATTGGTACAAGGATTATGTCAACGTATGGTGGATCGAGCAAATATCAATAATTATAGCATTTAATTTTATTTATATAAAATAAACATTTTTTTAAGGTTGGCCACTACAAAAAAAAAACATCATCGGCCATGGCTCAATAGCAACAAACGCGGTCGTTATTAATACAATAACGATAGTTTTCTGTCACTAAAAATTGTAGTGGCTATTTTGATCAAATTAGGTGATTTTGTGTGACCGATATTTCCGATCGACCGACATTTCCGACCGACCGACAAAGCTGATTTGAGTCGGCATAAATCGGTTGACGTGTCGATATCATAATCATATAAAACCAATCCATAAACCAAAAGTGAAGGCAAATATATATGTTCAACTAATTCATAAATATAAAATATCTAAAATACATCTAACTGTCTAAACAATATTGTCTTAAATCAAGTATATATATATATATATATATATATATATATATATATATATCACGTAAAAGGAAAATGAAGGAAAAAGACATCATTGATCATGCATCCTCGTTCAAGTTTTCCTGTAACAAAACAAAAACAACATATTAATCAATACCAAATAGTACTAACAAGTTTAAACAAACTACCAACAACTTAATACAAAATAATTAAATAATGTACTTCGCCTTGCTCCTCCTGTTGTCGCTGCGCTGTAGTCAAAACTTGCAGAAAGTGACTGGTAAAAGCCTTTACGTAAATTGTTACTTAACTTTCAATGTAGACATTATCCTGTTTGCAAAATTCCCAAAATTTAGGACTCATAAAGTAAATTTGGATATAGCAGTACCAAAAGTTATTATATGTTCTTCCATTTTATTATCCTCTCTCTCATTTGGATCCATGCTATAAGTAGTTTTCAGGATCAAATTAAACACTAGCAGAAACCATATTGCTGCAATTGCTATGCGACTTTTGTCTATAAATTTCTAAATCTAGAACACAATAATTAAATGAGTTCTCTCTCTAAAACTGGAGTGTTATTATGTCAAGTTTCCCCAAATAAACAAACCTGGCCTAACATTTCATTTTCACACCTCAAACTTATATTGGGTAATCCAATTTGTGAATATTGGGTAATCACCTTAAATTGAAGTTCTGTGCTAAATAATATATTGACTATTCAGATATGGCAATCAGATATTTTCTAGTTTTGGTGGAGCTACAAATATCATATTCTTTATATACCAAACAAAAATAAAATATCATACTCTTTGTTTTAACAAAATTTTCAGTGGTTGGCATGATGAAATTAGCATGATACTTTTTTAATCAATTTAAATCCTTGAGCAGACTTTTTTCAAATTTATAATTTGCCAAAACTTTTTTACTTTATTTTCACTGGCTCTTGAAGAAAATGGTACAAGTGATCCTAGCTATTCACAGTATCTTGTACTTGTTTTATGACTACTTTCAATTTTGTTAGGGGATAAAGGGAGCATAACTGTAATTCCCGGCAAATTAACAAACATAATTTGTATGTCATATTTCTATTTTTAAGATTCTTTTCAAACTCTAATATTAGTTGGAATCTTGGACAATATTTTTAGCCAGAAATGATGAGAACGTAACATGCAGTCAACTTGTCTAATTAATAGTGATTAAATTTATATATGTCTGCCATGCAAGTTAATTATAGTGTTCAGATTAATTGATCATAAAAATCTGATAAACAAACTAATAGGTTTTAAAAGAGTAAAAAATACGATTAATTTCAATGATATTCTTAATTTATGAGATCCTTTTTGTCTAGGAGAGGTTACGTTGTAGGTAGGTACTACCTGGGTAGTAATATAAATGAAGGCTGCGAAGCATGCATGCACATTAATATATATACATATTTTGAAAATTTGCTGATGTTGATATGAGTTCAATTATGAGTTATTTTTTATATAGTCAATATTGGATAAACCCGATCAATTTCGTTTATACTTTTTTTGAAAAATTGATGGCGATGTAAACATTCTCGACCTAGCTAGCTAGCTATATGATCAATGTCTAAATTCATAAACCTTCACATTACATTTACAATTATTAGCAATGCTTGGATTTACATGTTTATTACTTAATCAATTTGGTAAAACAATGAATTGTTAAATAAAAATACTTATAGGAACACAAATTCAAATACAACTTATAAGTTACTAGAATATGGTGTTCCGGTCTGAGGTAGCCAATCATCCCCTGATATGAAATTAGACGCAGTAAAATTAGCAGCATCCGTCGCACTAATTATGTGAAATCCAGGCCATGTAACTCTTGTACTAGTATCCGATCCAGGCCCCGTGTTACTAAATTCAGCATAATAAGAAGTATTTAGCGCGAAATCCCCTGACCATTCGCGCCAACCAGCAGGATTTATCAAACTGTCCATAAAAGATTGCATGTAAACTGTCCTGGAATACTCTTTCCAAGGCCTCCCCAAATATGTCTGCGTAGTTCCATTGCTGGAAGCCAAATCATCAGCAGCTCTAATGTTACAATCTTGTATGGAAATGCCCGTGTTCTGGTTTGGATCCGTTCTGCCTTGAGCAGTGATGGCATTGAACTGTTTGGCTAGGGGCAGACGAGGATAGATGTTGCAATTTTGAAACACGGCAGCGGCGTTACCGAATATGAAGTCCACCGTGCCATAAATGTCACACTCCCTGTAGAATTGTCTTAGGGAATGCACATATAATGTGTCTTGGTACCCTTCGAAGCTGCAGCTGTAAAATGTGGACAAGTCTGCTCCGTTTCGTAGCGCAACGGCCTGGTGCTTGATTGCCCCTGCCGTGTTTCTGATGGTTAAGTTCACCGCCACAAATCCAAGTCCAACTACAGCTGCGCGCATTGTTGACATGCATGTACGTAACGTATATAATTAGAAAATGACATTGTATATATGATATAAAACTAGCTTGGATGTGAAAATGACACAAGTACGATAATATGCCTAATTTATACGTTTGAAATACCACTTTTTATTTTCCAAATTTTTGTAATTAAGGACATTTTGATCATGTTCGAGGAGTCATGAGCACAAAGTTGTAATCAATCAAGCTCACAAGCTACCTACCTCACTTATTGAGCTAATTTTATTGACCCGACTGACTTATAAAAAAAGAAATTATGTAATAAATTGTCTATTTTATCTAAACAAAGTAGTAATATTGATGTATCGTACAATACCTATCAAATATTTGACCTAGATATATAAATTACATAATTTTTATCCAATTACCAAACATTATAATGACTTTTACTAGTAAATTGTGCCAAATTTAGGCAAACCCTAGACAGCTAGCTAGCTTACATAAGGTTGCCAATGATTGGGTGTCCAAAAACCTGAAAGTATATATTTACGTACCCTAAACTACCTACAGTTAGCTACTAAAGAAACTGAAAACTAACTTAATATTAAAATGAGGTGCAAATTTAAAAAGAATATTAATATGTCTTAATTACCAAATGTTGCAGAATTGAATGTGCTCGAGCCATCTTCGACACTATGATTGCCGGTGATCACCGTCTGATTAATTCCGTCTCCGACCATCATCAAATACTTCTTGTTCTTGGCGATGGACACATATTCTTCATACAGCCCGGCAGTGACATATATCATAAAGTAGCCGCTACTAGCAACACTATTACTTGGAGCTGCCGCCACGGCATCACTGATGGTGGTGAAGTTCCCGGTTCCATCTTGACTGACCGTCACGATTTGACTCACCACAACCCTGATCATCATCAGTACCATTACCAATTGTTTGAAGAAGCTTCCTGTGGCCTAGCGTCTCGAAAATGGCTTTGTTTTTATTAGACATTTTCAAGGGTAAACGTCCATTTTTGAACCCCAGATGCTTCTTAGAAGGATTAGATGGCCCCTTGTTCTCCTCATGAACCCACCCTTTATCGAATAGAGATAAAGAAACCCTAAAAAGCCTAGTGTCATCAGCAAGAGGGGTGACAATATCATTTTTAAAAGGCCAAGATGAAGCGGTTTCTTGAAGTCCATCTAAACAAGTTTGTGTATTGGTTACAATGGCACTAAGTAGGGTTTGAACATCATCGGCCCGCGATGTCGAAAGGGTTTGAGTTTTATTAACAATTTGGAAAGAACTTGATAGAAAATCCATGTTAAGATCGGCAAGTAAATGGCAATCTTCAAGAGCTCGAATTGCACCGGTTGTTAAAGTGGAGGAGCTACGGAGATATTTTTCAATCAAGAACAAAAAAATTTGAGCAGCGGATAAGGATTTGCGAACGGAAAATCGACCGTAATCATAGACATTGGCAGTGGTATCGGTGTTTGGAATTGAAGATCTACATAAGGAAGGATAAGGGGTGGAATTGCAAATGGGATTGGAAGGAGTAACATCAGCCAAGGAATAAGAACACAAAAAAGAAAGAATAAAGATGGTGAGAGTTGTAGTACTAAAAGAAGAAGAAAAATAGAGTTTAGAAGCCATGAATTTTGAGAGAAAAAATAATATACTGAGACAATTAATTACGAAAAAGTAGGACAAATAAATGCTTAATTAATTTTGTAATAGTAAAATGGCTAGCTGAGTTGATATAAATAGGACTATGGAAGTAGAAGTATATATAGGGAAAAGATTAGGTAATGTTTGATTGTCATGCATGTGAACCCTAGGTAAATAATATTCTTGAAATTGAAGTCAACTTGCATGGCTCTCTAGAAAGCATGCAAAAACGCGTCGATTTTAAAATTTGGCTTACTTAATTTTATTATTTGGGCATGAAAGAATGGGTCAAGTTATATGTGCTACTTGTCTTTTCTAATTTGCTACAGAGTATTTTTGTCAACGAATAAACATATATATAGTTATAAGCTGAATATATATATATATATATATATATATATATATATCAGTTATCGATTCATTTACGTTATTAATTAGTTTGATTAAAGCTTGATCAATTTATGTAGAGATTGATTCAATCCCCTTTCGCATCATTTTGCTTTATGGATCCGAATTAATGGTAACATATATAGTTTTCATATTTTGCCGCCAAAAATTGTTTGACATATACAAATTGGATTCTTTTACGTAAATAAATAGCAAACTCGTCCATTTTTTCCTAATTAACTGATCAATCCTCAAGCTTATAAAAGTATTAAATCTTAATCTGTTTTTATGGGATATTAAAAATAAAGCCTTGATCAAAATTACATACTAAAATTATTGCAAAATCATTTTTCGACACTTCATTTCTTCAATTTATTTTATAATGGCTTTATTTTCAATGGTATCAAATTTATTTGATTTCGATGTGAATCACATTAAATATTATTTTTGTTCTAAAATTAGAAATACATTTTGACTTTTTATATAGAGTAAATTTGCTAAATCTTAAATCTCAAAATTGATATAATTTCATTCAAGTTTTGAAAACAACAAAGATGATGATCGACTAGTCGTACTTTATAGTTAGTTTACAATTGGTATATCTGTTTGCACTAAAACTACATAATTAACTTTATATCAATTATGAATTTTAGAATTTATAGCGATCGAATCGACTCTAAAAAGTTAAAATATATCTCTAATTTTGAAAAAGATGGACCAGTAGTAAGTTAGCTAGAGAATTTTATATACTTTATTTTGATTAGATGTTGACTTTTCATTTTTCATGTTGAATTATGAGTTCCTAATATTGGACTTATATGCACATACAGATAGACCTTAATTCAACTAGTTATATATGGATGATTTGATTTTGACTGCAATTTTTGGCTTCTCTACTGGTGAGCATGGAGGTCTTATGCTTTGGTCAGCAAGCTCAAACAATAAGTAGTGTATACTATTGTTAATTTCACCATTTCTTTTCTATATTAATCCACAAATGGAATATATATATATATATATATATATATATATATATATATATTACTAAAGTGAGACAAGACCAAAATATACATTCATTCTTATACGGGTCATTTTGGTGACGTAGCTACTAATCATTATGTTCAAATAAATAAATAAAATCTATCTACAATTATAGTTTTCATGAGTGAGACCCTGTACGAACTTATTCGAAATGAATGTCTGTTCAAATATTCCTCTTTTCTGTTCAAATAGCAGAGATATACATCGACTTTATAAGTTAATTCCTAAAATAAAAAAATATATATGTTAAAATTCAGAATTCTTATTAAGAGAGATGCAACACTTTTTAGATGATAATTCACTAATTTTAAAATTTAAAGACTAAAATTTATTATAATAATTACACATAAATATTATTAAGCAATATTGCAAAGCTTCTGTCGGCGGTCAAAAGTCAACTTAAAAATTAGGCAATTAAACCTGTATTTTTGGACATAACGAACTAACATGTTGAAAACTTAATTGGAGCTCTAGTGTTAAAATATGCATGTGCTGCAAAATGTATGAAGCTTCCTCCATACATAATATATGGTACGTACTATTAATATTTTCCATGCTGCGTATTGCCTCAGATATATATAATTTTTGTCCATCAATTTAACGTGACTAATTAATAGTATGCAAGTGGGAAATATAATTAGTATATACCCCTTCATTTCAAAGTGAAATATCATTATTGATTTTCTCAAGCATTTTTTTAGACGTTTTCAAACTCATAATTAGTATAAATTTATTTAATTAATTTTAGCCAATACGTACAATGATTTGTACTGTAAAATATCTCCAAAATACTATTAATCATAATCTTTAAATTTTCACAATTTTTTATGAATGTATCAATATTAAGCATGAAAACATCCGTTAACTTTTAAAAGTCAATAGATAAAAATTTCATAATTTGAAATGGATGAAGTATTTTATCAACAAAAGTCAAAGTTCCAAGAAGTTTTTAATTCATAACATTCAAAGGCTTATGTATACACAACGTGAGGAGGACACATCAATGAAGCTGACTGTGCTAGATTTGGACCGAGTTGAGATCTCAAGTCAGACTCCTTCAATTTACAGCCTGTCCATGTTTGCAAATTTACAGAGGGTCATGACAAAAGGTGGATTGTGGAATAATATTACCAATCTTTGTATAAATTTTGGGTCAAATCTCAAGTCTGAATCGAATTAAATTTATTCAAATAAGAGTTTAAATCACTGACCCAATAATATATTTTTGAGTCATCTTAGTCCACCAAAGGCTAACCAAAAGGTCATAACTGAATGTGCTATTAGTAATAACTTAATTTCTTATATACAGATAATTTTTTTCTATATCTTTCGATGTCGAACTGAGGTGTTACAACAACCATTTTTAATCTTTTTAAGTTTATGCAAAGACCTTAATTTACATATTAAATCCGTCTTCGGAAATGATAGTCTCATTTTACTTTACGAAAAAACTAAATTACATAAATATATAAGATACACATGTGCTAAAATCTTTTCTGGATATAACTTTTAAACTGTTGAAGTTCTTACTACGAATAAACTAGAGTACATATATATAAGACACTTCAGATGTTTTTCTCAATATAACTTTTATCGAATTTTAAAATTTGCTCATATTTAAATCATTTATATTTTTAGTCGAGCTCAAATCGAATTTTTAGTCGAACGAGTACAAATCGAACCGGTACTGCTTGCTCATTTTATAGCCTTAGTTTGGGTAGAAAAGCAGGCCGGACTATGGTTTTCAAAAGGCCCAAACCACAAATGCTGAGGTTGGAATTGGACTATGTAGATTCAATGGGCCAATTTTAGAAACCTTGTTTAGTAATTGGAAAATCGTCCTCTAATGAATTTAATCTAATATTGTTACTTATATAAAAACTATGTCATGTATAATTTCTTCTAAATAAACATGCTAAATTAAAATGATCAATTACATATTCTAGTACATTTTTAGAAGGAATTACAATAACAGTGCATCCAGAAAATATTTACAAAAAATAATACATTTTTGATAGTTTATTTATAAAATTATATAGGGCCAGTGGCGTACAATTCGAAGAGTGGTGGAGAAAGTAACGGCACTGCCTTTGTTTACTCTCGTTACTTTCTCTCTCTTAAATAGTAGTAGTAGAAGAACAAATTTAAACTTAAATTTATTTATTAGGTTTGTCTTCTCCGATCCTTCCTTGACTACATCTCCTTCTTCTTCTTCTCCATCATCTCCAGAACATCCTTGTAAGGTGATAGGTTTTGGTGTTTCTCAACATGATTGCAGTTGCAGTAGTTAACAATTGCTCCACAGAAGAAGAGTTGGAGAAAGAGGTTGAAACTTTGGATGAATTGGGTTTGTGTCACCACAACTCTAATCCTAATTCCCTTGGGTGCTACTGCTTGCTTCCTCATCTTTTTTCTTCTTTGCCAAATTTCTTTTTCTTGTCATCATACACCAATTCCCCCATTTAATTTAGACAAGAAACCACACAGAGTCAGAGAGAGAGAATTGCAGGTAAAAACTGCTCTGATCCATTTGAAGGGAGTGTCCCACTCTATAAAAACCGAAGTTTGATTACCGGTTACATACAAATAAAAAGTCTCCAACATTTTAAAGGAAAGGATGCACAATGGAGCAATTAAATCGGATGCCTCCTCTTTATGTGATGATTGTTATGGCAAATAGCTACAAGGGAAATGATAAAGTCTGCAGTATGCTTGCTAAGCAACAACATATTTATATATGTTGGCATTTGTATTCCCCTTTTTTCGTACTCCGAGAATTGTTTAGATTATTTTTTTTACAATTAGGTAATCAAACCTTCATACCAAGGTAACCAAAATTTTATACAAAGGTAACCAATCCACCTCCACACCTGCAGTTTTTTCATAGTACAGTTGGTAACCAAACCTTCATACTAAGGTAACCAAACCTTCATACCAAGGTAACCAATCCACCTCCACACCTGCAGTTTTTTTATAATACAGTTGGTAACCAAACCTTCATACCAAGGTAACCAAACTTTCATATCAAGGTAACCAAACCTTCATACCAAAGTAACCAATCTACCTCCACACATGCATTTTTTTCATAGTGCAGTTGGTAACCAAACATTCATACCAAGGTAATCAAACCTTCATACTAAGGTAACAAAACCTTCATACAAAGGTAACAAATCCACCTCCACACCTGCAGTTTTTTCATAGTGCAGTTGGTAACCAAACCTTCGTACCAAGGTAATCAATTCAGTTTTATTAAGTTACCAATTTATTTTTGAATGTGATGCAGTTGGTAGCCAAACCTTCATGCAGTTGGTTGTCAAATCTTCATACCAAGGTAACCAATTCAGTTTTATTAGGTTACCAATAGATTTTGAATGTAATGCAGTTGATAGTCAAACCTTTATGCAGTTGGTAACGAAACCTTCAGACCAAGATAACCAACTCAATTTTATTAGTTTACCAATTTTTTTTGAATGTGATGCAGTTGGTAGCCAAACCTTCATGCAGTTGGTTGTCAAACCTTCAGACCAAGGTAACCAATTCAGTTTTATTAAGTTACCAATTTAGTTTGAATGTGATGCAGTTGGTAGCAAACCCTTCATACAAAGGTAACCATTTTAGTTTTTGTGGGTAACCAAATAGTCATAAAAAAATTTCAGAACAGTAAGAGTTACATCTATTTATTTTCAAACTTTTTGTAGGGCGAATCTTCTTCTTCTTCTCATTGGTGTTTTGGACAACGGAGATTCGCGGCGGAGTAGCGGCGGAATAGCAGAGGAGAGGGCAACTGTGAGGGAGATGAAGATTTGAATTTAAATATTTGAATTTGAATTTGAATATTTGAATTTGTTTTTGTTGTTATATCCCAAATATTTGAATTTGAATTATTAATTATGACAGTTATTTTTTTCTTGATTTTTGGTTTCCTTATTAATGTGAATTGCGTTATTTTTATAATTATTTTGTGAATGCATTAATAGTGTAATTACTTTCTAATTGTTATAAATTACTGTAAATGACCCAAATTAAAAACCAGACGCAAGCAAAAATATAATCGAGTCAATTAGAAAAAACCAAACTCTTTAAACAGGAATAAAAAACGGGGCAGGAACAAAAGGTAACTATTTTTCTTCACAAAAGGAAATTATATTGATTGGAAAAACTTTATCATATCAATTATCATGAAATGGAGTGACCCTTTCCTTTTGGAAGGATTGTCCAATCAAATCATTATTGGCCCAAAACTTACATTGTCTTATATATTTATACTTCTACAAGTTATTTTGATTATATACATTTTTGTAAACTAAATATTAGTTTGATCTTATATTTTGGGTCGAAAGGAGTGTTATGGAGGGTTAAAGACAATAGATTTTGAAAAATAATATACATATTCATAAATATTTGACAAAGTTAGATTGTCATCAACGTGGAACTCGATAGAAGTATATGTGATAAGATCGAATAAATTAAACTGAGATCATTCTTAATTTCTGTTTATCCCACGTATGCACATACGTTACTATCATAACACGGCTCAAAACTAACTTAATGTATAGCAGGAATCATAAGTTTTATTAGAAATGTTACAACGGTTAACAAATAGAATGAATAAAATAATTAGAAATTAAACAAAAATAAAATTAAAACACAATGTTTGGAGTCATTAAATTGATTAATGCTACGTTTGGATTGGAGAAATAGAATTGGTGAATAAATAGAATAAATAAGAGAATGGAATGATGAGTGGAATAATTTATTCCAATATTCCTAACTAGGCGGAATGAGTTATTTCATACGCTCTCCCCCAATGAATAAAATTCACATATCTGTCAATCATAACAATATTTTATTCCATTCTAATAGAACAATCAAACATAATTTTTTTTATTTTATTATATTCTCACCTTAATTCATGCAGGGACGAAACTGCATGAGGGCTGAAGGGGGCCATGTCCCCCCCAAGGTTTGAAAAATTTATAAGGTTCTCCCCAAGGTTTAAAAATATATCATTATTAAATTTATTATAATTGTAAGTTTGTATAATTGGAGCATAATTTGTATGTGTTATTCTAATTGAATGATATTTATATCCAGGTAACCAACTTAAACCTTTATATAATTTTTTTTATTCTTTGTTTATTTTATAAAACTTGATACTTTAATTTTTAAAAGTTTCATGAGTGATCATAATATTGTATATGTTAATTCTAATTACATATTCAATTTGTTTTCCGATAACCAACTAAAATCTTACTTATTTGATTGTAAATTTATGAAAATTTTATTATTAAAAAATTCAATAAGTGGTCCAATAATATTGATTAACTCATTCTTGTAGTGTAGCTAATTGAATTTTTTATTTTTTGTTTTAGAATTATGGGAAAATCACATACTATTGATTCATTTTTCAAGATAAAGCAATCAAATCATGTTGACACATCTCTACTTACCCCTGAGCCTAATGTTCAAATTAAACATCTCTGCCTACCTCTGAACAAGAATAGCGTTCTCTAAAATTACCAAGAATTGAAAGTAAAGAATGTGATATTAATTATTTGGAACGTGATCCTGAAAAACGTATCGAAATATGAAAATGTCGTGGTGTGATGAAATTCGACGAACTTACATCTATTACGGTCTATATCAATATATTCTTTTCGAGTACCCTTTTCTGAATGTATATTAGGTTGTTAAAAAAATTCTTGCCCCCCCCCCCCCCCACCCCACACAAAAAAATAAATCTTAATTTCGTCCCTGAATTCATGCAATCCAAACATAACATAAGAGTCAAACGAATTGCATACTATATACTCTCACTCAAATTAAATTTTATATATAGGAACAAAAAATTTATTTATTGTAAACAGAGTTTAAAAAAAAATTCTCACTTTAACCATCTACGTACACCAAACCCTCTAAAAATAGGTGTTAATATTACCGTTAAATAATCCAAGATGGACATACGCGCTTGCATTTATTTTGGACCTAACAAAAAAGTCATTTTATGGACACTAAAATACAGTTTGTAATAATTGTTTTTGCAAGAATATTGTATTCATTAGGAGGTTACCGTTGTTGCCTCTGCAGGTTAACAAAAATATAAAATTTGGTCAGCTGATTATTACACCGTGGGAAGAATTGAAGAACCTGATACCATGGATCATGTCTTATTTATGGCTTTGTTCCTAAGTTTATTAAGTACTCTCTCCGTTCTTCAAAGATTGTCATTTTAAAAACTAGTTTTTGTTTCAAAAAGATTGTCGTTTTTAATTTATCAATACACATTAGTTTTTTTTTTTTTCTACTTTACCCTTATTTAAAGTTTTCTCCTATTTAAAACTTTCTTTCCTTCCCAATAATTCTTATTCAATTCAATGTTATAATCCAAGTAGTAAAATATTGGGAAGAGAATAATTGGTTGAGACAATTAATAAGGGTAGTATATTATTTTCGCTAGATATTAATTACATTCATTAATCTGTGTGCATTAACCTTAAACGACAATCTTTTAGGAACAGAGGGAGTAACTCATTATTGACCGCTAGCTATGCATTGAAAATTTGAAATTATAACATAACTTAATCAGATTTAGGGGCTGTTTGTTAGAACTGAATACATCTGAATGGTTGAATCGGTCAGTCATTATATGTGTTTATTTTGAAAAAAAATCGTCTGAATGACTGAATCGGTCAGATGATTGAGCTGAAAGGCTAAGTCAGATTTTTTTGGCTGAATGGCTGAATGAGCAGCTGAATAAAATAAAAAAAAATTATATTAACTAATATTAAATAAATTTACAATAATTTTAAATTTTTTTCAAATGGATAAAATAATAAAATTATGTCATTCAGATGTTTCAGACATGTTAATTATCAAATAATTTTTTTCATTCAAATTCAGATTCAACTCATTCAGATTCTGATTCATTTAATTTTTATCAAACACCCACTTAATAGTGAAGTGAGACGACTATTCTATGCATGGATATAAAAATTAAATATTAATACTTTAAATTTCACTCATTTATATTTTTATTTCAATTGGACACGAGTCTTTTGAAATACTACTACCTCTATTCCATAATAATTGTCTTTTTAGAAGAAAAAATTTGTTCCAATTTATTTGTTGTTTACAACTTTTTAGGAGAATAAATTATTTATTTTCCTATATCACCCCTAACTTTTTTCATTGTCCCAAGAAATTTTTTCTCTTGTATTAATAGTTTTCAATTTTTCATAAAGAGGCAGTGATGAAATTTCTTACAAATTTTAATTCTTAAATGATTTTATTAAATGAGTTTCTTAATTCATGTGCATGAAGTTAAAAAGACAGATATTATGGAATGGAGATACTCCCTCCGTTCCTAAAAGATTATCGTTTTAGGAAGTAATTTTTATTCCAAAAAAGATTGTCGTTTTGAGTTTATCAATACACATTAGCTATTTTTTTTCCTACTTTACCCTTATTTAAAGTTTTCTCCTATTTAAAATTTTATTCTCTTCCCAATGATTTTTATTCAATTCAATGCTATAATCCAAATAGTAATTGGTTGAATAAGAAGTAATTGGTTGAATTGAATAAGAAACATTGGGAAGAGAATAATTGGTTGAAACAATTAATAAGAGTAGTATAGTACTTTCACTAAGTATTAATTACATTCCTTAATCTGTGTGTATTAACCTTAAACGATAATCATTTAAGAACTGAGAGAGTAGTATATTTTATTAATATGTGTTTCATCAAGTACCACAATCTCTAATAAAACTGTTAGAGCCGCTAGCTAGCTAGCATTACATGAGAGCAGATCATCTGTCTCTATTTCCTTTGTTTTTTTTGTGTTTCCCCACTTAAATGTTGATACATGTTCTCTTACTTAACATCAAGTAATTTTAAAATTAAAAAAGATGACAAATATCAACATTTAAATAAGAGGACACAAAGAGACAAAAAAAAAATAGGAATAAAGGATCTGCTATCAGCATTACATACAGAAAATGGGGAGGAATTCACCAATGAATTAATTGCATAATATTGTAATTTGGGTAGCAATTAATGCGTCGGCCACCGACTCCTAACACCTTCCTCTTTCAAATATTTATATAGGGGCTCTCTCACTCCTCTCTAGATGTTTGTTATATGTGCTACTAGCTGTCAACTTAGCATATCTAAGTCATTAGGAGGTTTCGCATGTCAAAAAGAATAGAAAGTTTGTCTGCAAATACTCTTCTTCCATCTGATCTTCCCGGTTCATCTTTGACTTTGTGATGATTTGTTTTAAAAAACTATTCAAAATGTTCCTACCAAATTTTGAATTATTGAAACAATATGATGATGGCATGCAATATTGGTTTCTGCATGCTAAATAAACAATGCCACTTGAAACCACTAAAAAAATTAGTTATAACAGAACCGACGGAGTAACTTCTTTCCCTCATCTTCAAACCCACAAATTTATGGAGCTACTGGTACAAGTAACAGTAGGCCCCCAATCTCCATAAATTCCTTTCCAATGCTTCTTTCTGTGATAAACCATAAATCATAGATCCAACTACCGCTCTTAACGCATCGAGCTTGATTCGTATTTGTTCAACTAAAAGTTCAATTTGAGATTGTATTCGACTCGATAATTAAACGATCCTTGATCAAATCTTATTTCAAACTTAATAAATTTTATTTTTATAAATCAAATGTGAACAATTCAATACCTGACTTGACTTGACTTATTTATTTACACCCTAGATCCAACAACCCTTTAAACCCATCCCTCCATTTTACTACCATTAAATACCTAGCTACCTCTCTCTCTCTCTCTCTCTCTCTCTCTCTCTCTCTCTCTATATATATATATATATATATATATATATCCCCATTTCAATCCATCTATCCACCTATATCATATTTTTCAAATTTCCCTTTCTGTGCATACACATTCAACACAAAAATGATATTCTCTCTTCTCCCATTTACATTCTTTTTTCTACTAACATTTTCCTCACTAGCCAAAAACCCTCCTAATACCCCCCAAAATATTCAACAACAAATAGCTTACTCAGCTTGCTCCGGCACACTTTACCCACAACTATGCGTTTCTACTCTTACAAGATACCCAAATCTCCAGACCAAATCCCTCCCCCAAATCATCTCCACCGCCGTCAATCACACAGTCGTAGAAGTCAAAGCCACCGCAACCAACTGCTCAGGCATCCGCCGCAAACTCCCAAATGTGGGGACACGTGACAAGCGCGCACTCCAAGACTGCCTCGACCTACTAAAGTACACCGTTTCGGAGCTCAACACCGCAATTACCGATCTCTCCCCCAAAAAATATCCCTCCAAACATTTCTACGATTTAGAAACATTACTTAGCGGTGCAATGACGAATCAGTACACATGCCTCGACGGGTTCGCATATAGTGATTCGAATATTCGTGACTACATTGAGGAGTCCATAATGGACATTTCACGCCACGTGAGTAATGCGCTTGCCATGGTGCAGAAGATTAAAGCGACGTCGTCTGGGAAATTTGGTGGTGATGAGGAGGTGTTCCCGGAGTATGGGAGAGTGGTGGGCGGGCATCCGGCGTGGCTTTCGAGGGAAGATAAAATGTTGGTGGAGGCGGCGGTGAATGAGACTGTTAAGTACGATGTGGTGGTGGCGAAGGACGGCAGTGGGAATTTTATGACGATCGGAGAGGCGGTGGCGGCAGCGCCGGACAATGGGAAGAAGAGGTTTGTGATTTATGTGAAGGCAGGGGGCGTATTATGAGTATTTGGAGGTGGTGAAGAACAAGAGTATGTTGATGCTCGTCGGAGACGGGATCGGAAAGACGCTGGTGAAGGGTAACCGGAGTGTTGTTGACGGATGGACTACTTTCCGGTCGGCTACCGTCGGTGAGTTATATTTACGTTCACCTTCTTGAATTGAGTGTTTTCATTTGAATTTTATATTGATGATATAAAGGTAAAAATGTTGTGGTAAATATAAAGGGTTAAATTTCACTTCACTATATGAGGTTTGAACATTTTTTAGTTAATCACTTGTTATTTAAAAACTTACAAATAAACACTTGAAGTTTCGAGGAGAAATGAAAAAATATTTTTAGTGTTAACGTCGTGATTTTAAATGGCTAAAGACATATTTGTACTAAAATTAGGCGATTTCATAACAATTTTGGGTTTCATCAAATCTTCTTCAAAAATTTGAGTGGATTGCATAGTGATTTAGGGGCTCTTGGGATTTTAGTACTCGATACAGTGAGTTTGTGGTAAAAATTAGTTCTTAAAGCTAAAGAGTAGTTGATACGATGAGCTTTTTGTTCTCACCCTATGTCAAGCGTACAACCTACCATAATCTAACATCAAGAACAAATCAGCCTCAAGAAAGTTAATATCCAAGGGCAGATTGGTTTCACCAAAATAGGCAGGAACGGAGATTAAGGTTTTGATTTTGCCTTGGGTCATTTATAGCTTTTGATCATAGTCTAGTGTTATATAAATGTTGACTCTTGATACATTTGGTACGTTTGGTATAGTTTGATATGGCTAGATAAGTAGTTTTGGTATAGTTTCATATGACCAGTTTAATATTTTGGGTACAGTTAATATAATAAAGTATGTTGAGTACAGTTTGATATCGTCGAATATTTAAATATAATCAATCTTCGAGTACAATCGAATATTTTTGGTTAGTTGGATATTTTTGGCCAAACATTTGATATGTAAAATATTGTGAAGAAACTTTTGGTTAATTAAATGGAGTTTCATATTTTTGTTGTCAATAGTATCTTCTTAATTTTTAGAAACTGGATATCATTGTTTATTTGCCCTAGTCAATTCTCTATCATTTTCATTTGTGCACAAGTTGAAAATTGAAAGATAAAATGTATAACAGAAAATAGATTCCATTGTATAGCTTTTTCATAAAACAAGCTAACACAAAGCACATGACTCTGTATCAGCACTTAGATCGTAGAGTAATCACTTTAATGACTTAGCGATCGTATATTAATGATTTAACGATCGTAAAGTCATAATTTAGATCGTCGAGTAATGACTTAGATCGTAGAGTTTAGAGTGACTTCAGTCTTTACTATAGCAGAGCTACTCTACTATTGTAACACTTATTTTTTATATGTATAATTTTGTATACTCTAATATTTATTTTTAATATTTAAATAAATATTTTTAACAAAAATCATTTAGCGAAATAGAGTTCAATTTTAAAAAGGTCAAGATCTGTCAAAAAACAAATTAATCTACGTAGAATGAATTATCGGATCGTAGAATGACTTAACTCTACGTTTCTATGCTGAAATCTAGTATCGTAAAGTTAAGTCACTATACGTTGCCCTTTTAACCGTGTAGAAAATTTTACAGATGAGATATTGTCTTTATAAGAACAAATATGCAATTGATCATGATCTCATGCATTTAATATAAATATATCGGTAGCCATGTCCACTAGTAGACACTAAATATTACCAAACATTCAGAAAGTATGTCGGGCTGAAGAAGGTTTTAGGCTGAACTAAATTGATAAACACAATAATTGAATTTTATTTCATAAATATTATAATCATAATTTACATGTTTACAAGGGGCATATACTCCAGGCTAATACAAAAAAAAAATCTTCGTACAATATCTTTCTTCATAGCTCAAGCAAATTATAAATTAGACAGTATTTCAATTCTTTTAATTCCCATATATAGTCCAAAGTGTAAGACTACATGCACTCTATTTACTCAATTTCTTTCTAATTAACCGAGTAGTCGTGCATGCATATATATTGTCCCTTAACCTGCAGCGGTGGTGGGAAATGGATTTATAGCCAAAGGAATCACATTCGAAAACTACGCTGGACCTGGCAAACACCAAGCAGTGGCACTAAGAAGTGGCTCAGACCTCTCGGCATTTTACCAATGCAGCTTCGTAGGCTACCAAGACACCCTCTACGTCCATTCCCTTCGTCAATTCTACCGTGAATGTGACATTTATGGCACCGTCGATTTCATCTTTGGCAACGCCGCTGTGGTTCTCCAAAACTGCAATCTTTATGCTCGAAAACCAAACGAAAACCAAAAAAACATTTTCACTGCACAAGGAAGGGAAGATCCCAACCAAAACACCGGCATTTCAATCATCAACTCCAAAATTGCTGCAGCCGCCGATTTAATCCCCGTGCAGCCGTCATTTAAATCGTACCTTGGCCGACCGTGGAAATTATATTCGCGCACCGTTATCTTGCGATCGAACATTGGTGATTTGATTGAGCCTGTTGGATGGTTAGAATGGGATGGTGATTTTGCATTGAGTAGTCTTTATTACGGGGAGTATTTGAACAGGGGACCCGGGTCGAATACTAGCGCTAGGGTGAAATGGGGCGGTTATAGGGTCATTCAAAATGCAACCGAGGCTAGCCAGTTTACTGTGGCTAATTTTATACAGGGTGGTGACTGGCTGAATGCTACTTCGGTTCCATATTTTGTTGGTTTGAGCTGAGTTATGTTGTCCCAATTTCATGGTCACATGCGCCCTGTCCAGGTCCAGGTGTAGTAGTAGTAGTAGGCTATTGAGTAGTAGTATAAATTGATGCCTGAATTAATTAAAGTTTATGATAATTATAATTGTGATCATGTTTTGGGACAGTAGTGGCCACCCTGCAGGCCATGAGTGCCATTGTCGGGTATTAGGACATTCTGGGCCGTATCAATAAGATTACTTGTATCCCTAGCTCTTTGATTGAAGTCATACAAGGCAAAAGTCACTCTTATTCTTATTTTCTTCTATTAATATTAATCTATCTATAGCTCATCACCAACTTAAAAGTGATGGTCTTGTTTTTTAAAGTATTTTGCATTGCATGGAATTTAAAACCATGTCTAAATGTAGGGCTAGTGTATGTTTTTCAAATGTATGCATTCTAAGGTTGTGTTTGATAAATCTGGCGATTAAGATCTGAATGATTATGATGTCTTAATAAATTAGATCATCTGAATGGTTATGAGGTCTGAATCTAAAAAACTGTTTGATAACTAAAAAGTAAGTTGTCTCTTAATGACACTATTTTACTATTTTAAAGGGTAATTTTTATTTAATAATTTTAAACATTCAATTTAATAAAAATGAGTGAATAATATTGTTGAATATATTTATATAAAAAAAATTATCAAAAAAAATTCATTAAGAGGTACCTCTTAATTATTAAGATTTCATTTTCTGTCTTACCGATTAAGAGGTATTCAGACGTAACAAAAAAAAACAGTATCATGCCTCTTAGCGAATAAGAGGCAGTCCATTAAGAGGCAATCAGATGTAAACAAACAGCACCTAAGTGAAAATATATATATCACATAAAAGTATATCATTTATTTGTGTATGTGTATTTAAAATACAATTTGTAATTAGAAATATAAAATTTAAAAGGTCGGACAATAAAAACTACTCTCTCCGTTCCTAAAAGGTTATCGTTTTAGAAGAAAAAATTTGTTCCAAAATGTTTGTCGTTTATAACTTCCTAGAAGAATAAATTATTTACTTTTCTATATTACCCCTATCTTCTCTCATTGTCCCAATAAATTCTCTCCCTTGTATTAATAGTTTTCAATTTTTCATAAAGGGGTAGTGATGGAATTTCAAACAAATTTTACTAGTATTAAATGACTTAGAGCCTGTTCGCCTCCTACTTATAGGTAGTTTTTTACTGTTCAAGTGTTTGTGTGGGACTTATTTTTAAACTTATAAAATAACTTACAAGTCTTTTTTGAGAAGTAACAATTTTTTGCTTTTCAAAAAAGACTTGCTTCTCAAAAAAAATTTATAAGTAATTTTAAAATAAATAAGTTTGATCAATTGTAAATACTGTTTTGCCCTTCTTTTAGTTATTTTTACAACTAATTGTAACTTACAAGTCATTTTAGTCATCACAACTTATTTGAACTTAATTTTTAATTTATAAGTAAAAATTATGTCAAACACTTTTGTTTATAAATCACAACTTAAAATGACTTGTAACTTATAAGTCATTTTAAAATAAGTCATTGCTGAACAGGGCCTTAAGAGTGTTCTACATGATCTGGTCACTGCATAAGACTGACAGCCAGCCCACAAAAAGATAGTAAATATAAACAATACACTGTGCGATCACAGTGGTACTGCTAAACCAAACCCACTACTCGAAATAGACACAAGAAAACCCAAAAGAAAAGCCCATATCCAACTCAACAATCTACTCACGTAGCCCCATAAGTTGAGTTTGTTATCATGCGACTCAAAAAAGAAATATAAAAAAAGTTAGACTCTTTCACCATAGATAATAAACATGATATATATATATATATATATATATATATATATATATGAAATATTTATGAGGATAATAAGGTTAGTTTTGAGATTTTATTAATGATAGAAACTTGTTACTTTTATTTATGACTGACTTATCATTATAATAATAAAAAATTATGTCATTTTTAGATCCGCCTAAATCACATTTATTTCGTAGGAGTAGGATAATAATAGTGGTTATTCACAATTTTAAATCAAATGAAAATTTACATGTTACAATATTTTTGCAAGTTATTTCTTCTTATGGTTGAATTGGTAAGTAAAAGCGTCAAAAAAATATATTGTTGCGCCTACTTTACACCGAACCGAAAATTAATTCAAGACCTTGCACATCTATTATTTCACACACACATATATACATATATACATATATATAAATTGATATTTTTTTTTATTAATTTAAACAATCACACACCGCACCTTAACATGTCAAGGATCGAAACCCCAACCTACTATTCGTGTCAAATGCCTTGGGCTATAAACTGGTATTTTTGCACAAAAAAACAAATTTTCTTACATAATAAATAGATCCTATATCTACCCTTTGTGTGTGGGCATTGGGCAAGTTGAATTGGCAGGGAAGTGAGAAAATGACAACTTATGAAAATATGGTTTCAGCATGTGGGAGAAATATATTCAGAAAGCACATGGAGATTATGAACAACAGAAGAGGCAAACATGCATGGGACAATAGGCCATTCATTATTACCTTTCTCACCGTAAAGCTTCTTCAATCTTTCACGTCCCCCCCCCCCCCCCCCCCCTCCCCTCGCCTCCCTCTTTCTTCACTATTAAATTCACATACTCGACACATACCTACATTATATCATTACTATTAGAATTTAGAGTGCAGAGCCCCTTCCTTCAATCAAGGGACTCCTTTTATTCTATTTTATATTATATTATACACCAGTAGCTAGCCAGTACTCCATCAGTTAATTCCTAGTGACTTTTTATTTTTTCCTTTCATCTCTTTTCAATATTCATGGGCCCTTTCTCTTTTTTGTGTCAGTGTTTAATTCAATGGACCAATCTCCTCTTGCCAACAACCACTTAATCACCTCTTTCTCTCTCTCTCTCTCTCTCTCAAATCTATGCTCCAAGAAAGATTTTATGAATATGAAGATCAGAGTTAATTTGCTCGGTACTGGTGGAAGTGATAAGACCCATGGAGAATGTGGTCAGAAATTCGTGAAAGAGTCGGACCACAACAACCAGGGAATTGATTATCTTTATGTATTAAGATACTGCATTACCTAATAAAAAAAAATTCAAAATCATCACAAACGCCTTAAGATTATCGGAGAGGAATGAATAATTTAGTCGTAAATAAACTCGAAAATATGCTGACCGCGGTTTAAATTAAAAAAAGAAAAAAAAAAGATGAGAGCTTCAATTTATCCATGCTTTTACAAGTTACTACATGCACTTTGGTTGCTTCTTGTTCTAGTTTCTTACCGGTACTCTTTTATGTTCAACTTTTTTCAATTTCATATATGTCTCCCTTGCATATGGATGTATGTTCTTAGGAGAAAAATGTTGAATAACTTTTTTCATTTTGTACGAGGAAATTAAATCAGAGGCCGGCAACACTACATTAGTTTTCAGCATTCAATTCGAAATTAGAAAAATGATTGGTCGCCGACCAAGGGCTAAAAATGCATGCAAAAAGACATTTTGTATTACTATTGATGATAAAAAGAAAATCTATATATTAAATTAAACTCTTTTTGTAATTTTGTCTTAAAAGATAAACTAAATAAGTATATAATATCACCCAACTTTAATTAACTGGTCCTTGTGTTGTAAAAGTTGATGACAAAAGTATAGGACCTTGCCATGATTGAGATGATAATGAAGCTGGGAATGGAAGACGGCATTATTGAGTTATAAAAAATAATAATGGAGCAACTAGTTTTCAAGTGGACAAATTTTGTGGCTCCAAATGTCGAAAAACTCTCAATAACTTTATGTGGTAGTATTATGAAATACTTGAATTTGTAGGATCAAAATAGATGACCTAATTATATTATTCTTTATTAAAAACCTAATGCCCCTACTCATCATAAGCACAAAAATTTACTTATATTATTACTCTTACATTGATTTTATTTATGTAAATACAGTTAATATTATCCCATAAAATATTCTTATACACCTTTCCCGAGATCATTCCTAATTGACCACCTTAAAGAAAATAAGGTAACTTTTTTTCTGATTAATTAATTCTCACATTCATACCAATGATATAAAATTAATCTAATGGAGTACTAACAATGAAAAGACAAGATTGCCCCAATATTACCAGAGAGAATGGTATCTATGTTATCAAAGCACTTATTTAATTCAGTCAACCTTAACTTTTGACCAAAAGCATTGAAACCAAAGATACTCCGAGCTGGGAAGTGGATATGAAGCTTGGAATGGACTTATTTATGTAATGGAATTAATTAGAGGGAATGGGGTTTCCTTGGTATTATTTGGAAAAAGAGGGGGTGTGAACCAGAACTTGCTTGACCTATTATTATTATCCATGGAGTTTTTGGTGATTCAAAAGTACTCCACATGCATAAGCATATGGTTCCTTTTTGACCCTTTTGTGACTTGCTCTCTGAACTCAAAGTTTCAAGGAATCAAGTCCATGTTCATTTCCATCATGCATCTTTATCCGACATGATCCATATGGAACAACCTTTGTATACTTGCTCTTCCACACAAATAGGAATACATACATACATGGTGTTCCATTACTAGTGTCCGTACTTCTTTTAATCCATGATTGAAAATGTACTAATATAGAGTTAGACTAAATTTCACAAAACACCAATTCACAAGGTTATTTCAATGTAGGTTAGGCTGGGATGCAGTGTAGTACAGTTATAACTATCAGCTGCAATCGCAATCATAATATACGGTTATTAATATTAACAAACACAACTATGCAAACTTGCAGTTGCAGTTGCAGTGCGATTACCTATGGTGTTGCGGTTACCTAACCACTTTCATATATATTCTAAAAAATTATAATATATAATTTTTATACTACTAATTCACATTATAAAAATTATTTTCATTTCAAGTCATTTTTATTTAAAAATCTTATGTATAACACAAACAATAAAAAGTTCAATTTACAAATTACAACTATATATGATCAATAATACATCAGGAACTACTATTGCATATGTTAAACTAAATATAAATAAAGTCGTGGACTTAATTACATTAATTAAAGAGATTTTAATAACTCACCATAAATAAAGTTTTAACACATAAATATCATTTATGTTTCTTGTACTAGTAGTGATTATCATGGATCGTCTTGTTTTTCATATTAATTTGCGTAAAGTTGAATGAAACTAATAAATTTTTAAGAAAATATACACTAAATATAATATTATACGTACAAGTTACGAAAACTCATAAAAATAAATAAAATTATACTATTCACCTACAACTTTATTATATACTTCCTCCATTCCTAAATATGTGTCGTTTAAGGTTTTTGCACATGAATTAAAAATTTAAAACTCTTAAAATTATTCCATTAAAATTACTATATATTACCAAAAATACCCTTGCATAGATAAATGAAAAGTTAAATTGTAGGTGATAAAGATGAGAAAGACGTATTATTAGATGATAGAGAAAATATAGGAATTAAAGAGAGTATATGAGTAAGATATTAAAAGAGAGAGAAAAAGTATTTTTGAAAAAATAGGAGAGAATTAAAGAGAGTAATAAATGTTTAGGGGTAATTAAATAAATAATGTAACCAAATCTCCTATAAATCTTAGAACGTCAAAAACCAAAAAATATCTTAAAACGTCAGTTATTACGAAATGGAGAGAGTATATTACAATTTGATATTTAATATATATAGTCTTTATGACATAGCTATAAATATTGTTCTACAATATTCATTCAACCCGTTCAAATTCTATTACTACCTTCATTCCATAATAACTGTTTTTTTAGAAGAAAAAAATTATTTCAATTTATTTGTCGTTTACAACTTTTTAGAAGAATAAATTATTTATTTTTCTATATCACCCCTAACTTTTCTCATTGTCCCAATAAATTTTTTCTCTTGTATCAATAGTTTTCAATTTTTCATAAAGGGGTACTTACGAAATTTTCTACAAATTTTAATTCTTAATGATAGTATTAAATGAGTTTCTTAATTCATGTACATGAATATAAAAAGACAAATATTATGAAATGGAAGTAGTAATACATAAGTACACGTAGTTACAAATTTTCACAAGTCTGTTTGATAGTACTCCCTCCGTTCCTTAAAGACTGCAGTTTTAGGAGAAAAAAAATTATTCCTTAAAGAATGCAGTTTTAGGAACCCAATATAATTTTTGTATGTTTTTTTAAATATGCCCTTGTTTTAATTTATTGCCGCAAAGAGTTATTACGTTCACCAATAATTTCTCTCTTCACATAATTAA
Organism: Panax stipuleanatus; assembly: GCA_020205555.1. Lineage (NCBI taxonomy): Eukaryota > Viridiplantae > Streptophyta > Magnoliopsida > Apiales > Araliaceae > Panax > Panax stipuleanatus. The sequence goes on along the minus strand of CM035115.1, from coordinate 163,807,160 downwards.
TGAACACATAAGGCTAGCTTTGTCATTTTATCCCACTTATTAGTTTGTGTATTTTTTGCTAAAACTACAGTCTTTAAGGAACGGATGAAGTATTTGGGTAGCAAGGCCGCTGAATTCAATTTGAGTAATGATACGTATATAAATTATACACACAAAAAATGTGTACAACTGTTAAATGTTTTAAACAATTTTTATAGGTATGTAATACATGGATCTTACTCTTATGCTACTTTTAGATTGTAGGAATCAATTGACCAATACAGTGCTAATACGCAAAGTAAGGGATCATTTTTCGGTCTGCGTGTCGATACTGTATTAATCAATTGACTAAAATTAACTTAATGCTAATCACTCCCAAATAAAATGACTCATTTTTTTTTTATAATTAATGCATATTATTCTTATTTTACCATATATGAAGCCAAACTGTAGGGTAATATATTTAGGTGCTGTTTGATTGGCTCTTAATACCTCTGAATGGCTTTGCCTCTGATTCGGTCAGAGGTAAATGTTGTTTGGCAAAAAAAATTTACCTCTTAATAGCTCTTAAAGGATTAGACATGAAAACTAATCTAAAGCATTCAGAGCAAGGTTTGAGCGAAAAAAAAAAATTGGAACAAAAATAACCTCAATCACACCAGACCACAACGGAGCCGAAGAAGACGCTGATGATGAAGATATATTAGGACTGAGGAAGAGCGAGATAGAGGCTTTGTCGAAGAGGAGAGCTCGAGCTCTGAGTTGGAGTTCAAGTTTCAACTATATAAACAGACCCAGCCTCCTACGTGCCTCATCGACTCCACTTACGGCGTCGTCATCGAAGCAGCGGCGGATGGGGGGGAGGGGAGGGGGCGGCGGCGGATGGGGGAGAGGAGGGGGAGCAGGGGCAGGGGAGGGGAGGAGGGCCGGCTGGGATGGAGGAGGGGGCGGGGGTAGATGAAGAAGAAGGAGCAAGGGCGGGGATGGGGGGGAGGGGGGGCGGCGGCGGATGGGGGAGGGGAGGGGGAACAGGGGACAGGGCAGGGGAGGGGAGGGGAGGGGAGGAGGGCCAGCGGGGATGGGGTAGGGGAGAGGGGCGGGGTATATGAAGGAGCAGTGTTTTTTTATATATATAGTTTTGTTTAAAAGGTTAAAATGGTAAAATACTTTTATTCAGACATTTTAAAAAAAGTAAATATCAAACAATATTTTTTCATTCAGATACAATTCTATTCAGATACTCTATATTATTCAGACGTCTAAACTGTTCAGGTCTTAACACTCAATTTTATCAAACACCACCTTAGTGTCATTCGCTCCTTAAATTCCGGTGAAAAGATAAAATCTACTATACGAACACTATTTTTTCCAATGAAAAAATGTTAAAAGGAGAAGTCATTTGATATTATATACTCCCCGCATCCCTTAATATAAGTTATTTTAGAATTATGCCTAATTATTAAAAGCATCTCTAACTATAATAGTAAAAAAAATTATTCAAATTGAAATTTATTGACCTACGTGATAATTTGAATAGCATTATTTGTTGCTTTCATATTTTGTTCTTCATCAGTCTCTTCAATTTAATGAGCTGTAAATCAAACTCATCAAGCGTAATAAATATTTTTAGCCTTTAATTGTAGATTTGAAGAGTGAGAAGAAGGTTGCAGATTTGAAGAGTGAGAAAGAGGTTGCAGATTTGATGACTAAAAGCATCTGCCAACAGCCTCTTCAACCATTTTGGAATACTCAAATAGGTGAGTCACATCTGAAAAATCCTCTCCATCAGCCTCTTCATCCTTAGTCATCAAATCTGCAACCTCTTTCTCACTCTTTAAATCTATAATTAAAGACTAAAAACATTTATTACGCTTGATGAATTTGATATACAACTCATTAAATTAAAAAGACTGATGAGACACAAAATATGAAAGTAGCAAATAATGCTCTTTAAATTGTCACGTAGGTCAACAAACTTCAATTTGAAGAGTTTTTTTTTTCTACTACTCTTGGAGATTCTCTAAAGTTGAAGAGACTGTTGGAGATGATTTTTTTGATGTGGCTCACCTATTTGAGTATCTAAAAGTGGTTGAAGAGGCTGTTGGAGATGCTCTAAGGAAATGATTGTATAACATTAAATATAATATCAATTGTCTATATTGTTCTTGTATTAAAAAAAGAGTGTTATTTATTGAACATAAAATAATTAAAGAATCAAAGTTATATTTAATATTTAGAATAATATTAAAAACTAAATAATTAATACTCAATTGAAATTCTTAAACATAAATATTAAAAGTCAAAAATATTTTTAATATATTAAGGGACGGGCAGAGAGTACATCTAAAGATGTGGCATGCCATCGTTTATTGACATAAATTCCGGTACTAATTTAAGCACTCCAAAAGTCCACAGTTAGCGGCACAAGAATATATATATATATATATATATATATATATATATATATATATATGACTCCAACATTATTTTGATAAAGAAAGAGTAAGAAATTACATGTACATGTGACATGTGACGAGTCACGGTCGCCACAAATGCTCTTTATCTTCCTTTGGAGTTTCTCGAATTCACATCTCATTTATTCAATGGAATTGATATTTTTACAACCGATTTTAGGATGCACTTTTTAGTCAAATAAATATTAAAAAAGTGAAATACTCATAAAAGTATCAAAAATTATTATTCAAAATACTACTACTCCCATATAACTGATCACATCAGATAATAATTAATGTCATCCCATTGATAAAATTAATTATGTCCCCACCAAATTTTTACCCGTTTCCTTTTATCCTTCTTTTATAGCTTTTTTTTATCTGTTATAAATTTCTAAACAAATATTAATGACTTAATTTTGTATACTACTTTTATATTAAATATTGAATTTTTTTTCAATAAATTCTATAAGAATAATACTCCATTAAGACGTTATAATCCATTTTAATTGATCAAACAAAACATTAATTACACTTTTAATTTTTATATTTTTTCTTAAAACGTTAATTAAAAAGGAAGAGGGAGGGAGTATCTATCCACTCTCAAAATTACTAAATGTAATTAATTACCCACCAAATTTTGAATTAATTAAAACCAAAAGCACTTATAGCATATGGGAGGTTGGATTAATAATGAAAGGCAGCGCTTTTTCCTTTCCTTTATAAATACCAACAAACCCTCTGGTGTTTCTGCAGCTTGCAGGTTGGTTGGTTGGTTAGTTTTTCTTTCTTTCTTTCTTTCTTTCTTGGGTTTGGTTTTGGGTCTCTTTTCACACTTTGGTCAGTCCCAAAAAAAATAATGGGTTCCTCTGGTTTCTCTCCTCTCCTTTTCCTTGCCCTGTTTTCCTTCACTTTCTTTTTTCTTCTCAACAGTGCCTTTGCCATTCCGGCCCAACTCCACCGCCACGCCCACCGTCGCTTCGCCTCTCATAATTACAAAGATGCCCTCACCAAATCCATTCTTTTCTTTGAAGGACAGAGGTCAGGGAAGCTCCCTCATAACCAGAGGGTCCCTTGGAGGAAAGACTCTGGTCTTTCAGATGGCTCGCCAATGCATGTAAAGTTTTAGATTTTCTTTCTCATTTTGCTGTTTTAGTGCTTTTTTTGGTTCAAGATGTGAAAGATTTGAACTGGATTTTGCTGATTTTGGTGGGAATTTGACAATGCAGGTTGATTTAGTTGGAGGGTATTATGATGCGGGGGATAATGTGAAGTTTGGGTTTCCCATGGCTTTTACCACCACAATGCTTTCATGGAGTGTGATTGAGTTTGGTGGGTTGATGAAAGGTGAGCTGCAGAATGCAAGAGAGGCCATTCGTTGGGCTACTGATTACCTTCTCAAAGCTACTGCCCAACCAAACACCATTTATGTTCAGGTTACCTTCTTGTTTTCCGCTCTTCTTGGCAAACATTTTACCCCATTTCACTGTTTGGCTTGAAAATTGTAACAAGTTTCTGAACTTTTTTTATTGTTTATTTTTGTTTTTTTATATGTAGGTGGGGGATGCAAACAAGGACCATGCTTGTTGGGAGAGACCAGAAGACATGGACACTCCAAGAACTGTGATAAAGATTGACAAAAACAACCCTGGTACTGAAGTAGCTGCTGAAACTGCTGCTGCTCTTGCTGCTGCTGCTTTGGTCTTCAGAAGAACAGACCCCACTTACTCCAAGCTCCTTGCCTCTAGGGCCACTAGGGTAATTTTTATTTTTATTTTTATTTTGTATTTTTAACTAAAAAATTCTCAAGTACTTTACTAATAGAGAAAGAACTGGGCTAAACATGAAAACCGCCACAGGTGTTTGCATTTGCTGACAAATACAGAGGTGCCTACAGCAATGGACTGAAAAAATGGGTGTGCCCCTTTTATTGTGATTACTCTGGATATCAGGTAAAAATATGGTCTTCCCATTTGTCTTGGTTGAAGGGAGCTAGGTTAAACTAATGATTGATATATATGGTGAATAAATGAAGGATGAGCTGCTGTGGGGTGCTGCTTGGCTGCATAAAGCCACCGGAAACCCAAATTATCTCAACTACATTCGAGTAAATGGGCAGACCCTTGGAGCTGATGAAGGTGACAATACATTTGGGTGGGATAACAAGCATGTTGGAGCCAGGATTCTTCTCTCCAAGGTCACATCTTAATTTCTTTACTGTTTTTATTAATTAGTTTGAGTCCCTTCAAGCTAGCTTTTACCAACATTATACTAAACTAAAAAAAGTTCATTCCAAGTTCAGGCATTTCTAGTCCAAAAGATCCAGTCCCTACATGATTACAAAGGTCATGCAGATAATTTCATCTGTTCTCTCATTCCTCAATCCCAGTACACTCCAGGTCCTCACTCTCTCTCTCTCTCTCTCTCTCAATATGTTTATGTATATGTATTCTTTCATTTGTATTGTAGTGTAGTGCATAGATATTTTAAAATAGATGTCTTAAACTTTTATTAATTATCAATAATATATAGTATATTGTATTTACAATATATGTTGGAATATCATTGATCAATTGACCAATACAGTGTCGATACACATGCCTGGGAGATGATCTCTCTCAACCTTGTATTAATCAACTTACCGTAAAGACTTAACCGGATCCGTAAATAGTAATGGAGGAGTGACTATTACTATATATTTTGGTACACAGGTGGGCTTCTATTCAAGATGGATGACAGTAACATGCAATATGTGACCTCCACCTCTTTCCTCCTAGTAACCTATGCCAAGTACTTAACCTCTGCGCACAAGGTGGTCAATTGTGGTGGAGCCATTGTCACCCCTAAGAAACTAAGAAACCTTGCCAGACAACAGGTACATACATACAAAATAGGATCCCCACCCGCATTAATTCTTTTATAACATAGTTTTTGATGAATTAATGAAATGAAATGCGACACTATTAAATGGACACACAGGTGGATTATCTTCTAGGTGACAATCCCTTGAAGATGTCATACATGGTAGGTTATGGTCCAAGGTACCCAAGGAGGATACACCACAGGGGATCATCCCTGCCGTCCATTGCCTCACACCCGGCAAAGATCCAGTGCTCCGCAGGCTTCAGTGTGATGAAATCCCAGTCCCCTAATCCTAACATCTTGGTTGGTGCTGTGGTTGGTGGGCCCGACGAGCACGATCGGTTCCCAGATCAACGGTCAGATTACTTCCAGTCGGAGCCATCTACGTATATTAACGCTCCCCTCGTTGGATCATTGGCTTATCTTGCTCACTCTTTTGGCCAACTTTAAGCATTTGATAAGCAGGACTTGAAATTAAGTACTTGTGTTAAGCTCTGGTTTTCAGCTTATTTTTCTTTCAAGTAGTTGTAGTAGGGGCTAGTAGTAGTATAAGTATTTCCTTATTGGGTTATGTGTTGGGGGTAAGAGGACCAACCAAAGAAAGGTTCGTTCGAGCCCAAAACCTGGTGGCGTAGTTGCCAAGGTTATAAACACAGCTTTAGTTTTATTTATTTATAGTAGCATATGGATATAGTAGAACAGAACAGAACAGATTATTCTCAAGTTGTAATGGAGCAGGATTATTTAACATTTCAGTTCAGTGTGACTTTTGTGCCCAAACGGCGTTTTTATATAAAATTCCACCTTGTATTGGTTTTATAAATTTAAATTATGATTTTATTCTTCCCTACGTACTTTGGAACTTTGGAACTACTAGTAGTAATGTGTCTTTTTCGGCTTAACGCCTCAAAGAAAGTACCAACCAACAACTGTCAAAATAAAATTATACACATCGAATTACCATGAAGTTAAGTAAGATAACTTCATCGTAAGTTGTTCAATTGATCAATACAATGCAGACACACAGAAGGAGAGATCACCTCCCGACCTTGTGTATCAACACTGTATTGATCAATTGACCAAAGTTCTCAAATTACACGCTCTCTCAACTTTAAAGAGATAAAGTCTAACTAGTTTTTTCTCATGTTTGTGTCCTTGTGATTGTCTAAAATATATTTTAAAAATTACTAATATTCTCCTACAAATACAATCTTGTTAAATTGACACTTTTATTTGTAAAAATATGAATGCTACATTTTATATGTATCATATATAATCAAGAACTAAAATGATATGATGACCCCTTCCTAAAATAAATGAAAACTGCACAGGTCATCGCACCTTCGGTATAATTTTAAAACGTCTTAAATTTAGATAAAAACACTAGAGAAAAAAATAACACTTGACCTCCTCAAACATGGGGAGAAACAATAAAAAAGAGACCTTTTACGTATAATCTCTTCATTACAAATTTTATAATTTTTCTCAATACACAATTAGCGACAAAAATATTAGGGCAAAACAAAATCACACACCACATCTTTTCCGACATGAAAAAAAATAGGCGTGGGGGGTGGTAGGGTATCTATCTACAAACTTGGCAATGGTTAGGATACTTTTATTTGGATAAGGTTAACTATTATACTACCGTTGGAGAGGGGAGGGGACCCTTATATTTGACCGTTGAACACGAGCTAACTGGAAAAGGTTTATGAATTACTCCATCATGATGATTGTTGAAGAAGAAGATAGCCTATGTATGATACATGTGAGATGCGGGAGGAGGATGGTGCTTTGTCACGTGGTGAGAAAAAGCCTGCACAATATGCTGTTTCTATGTTCTCCTTCTACTCCTCTATTCCTGTTTATTTTTATGAAAAAAATCAATTGGCATTTCATTTGATGCCACTGGGGATTTTTCAACCCTGTCATTTCTCAACACCCAACTTCAGGATAAATAGTTTCTAATCAGATTACTATCACATAAGAATAGCTCACATACGCTGACGTGAAAATGCTCAAGTAAGGTGTCTCCCAATTTTCCCCAGCCAAAAAAAAATATTAAGGTACATAAATAACGTATTAAAAACTTCATACATACATACATACATACATACATACATATATATATTAAAAACTTCATAGCATTGGCAAGTTTAGACTATTATTACAACATCACATCGTCTTAATACATTCATTTAGTATCAACTTTTTTTTATAACATACATAAATAAGAGGGATATATAATCCAAGTGATCCTCGTGGAAAATTAATACACAAGACACAGCGTTTCATACAAGTTCACAAACAAATTTTGCAGAGATAAATTACAACACTGCTAAGGTGTTTACCTCAATTTCTTTGTCGCTCCTCCCAAGGAAAGCCAACTTTATTTAAATTGATCGATACCATAATAGCCACTCAGATATAAACTACTAATATTCCTTCAGCGCCAGAATGCTAATTTTCATCATCAACTGCAAGAGGAACAGACTTTGCCTGACACAATCAAGCGTAACAGGACTATTAATTGTTGAAACATGCAAGGCAAGCTCAATATGTTGTATTCATAGAGTATTAGAAGTGCTCTTTTTCTTCTTTTTGTCAATTGATGTTTTCATTATATTTTGAAAGTTACTTGCATCAAATACATTGCAAATTCAAATGGTTGAAGCTCACCAAATCACGGAACTTGAGAATGTAAAACATTTCAAGATATCGTCTTGTTTCACGCCTCTCGAGTTTGGAAACATACTTCCAGAAACTGTAAACTCCAGCTAGAGTCATTAGCCTTTCAGAGTAGATCTTCCATGTATACCTACAGTGTCACAAGCAAACGAGTGAGCCCCCCATTACTTGATATAAATATTCTAACTTCCCCCAAGAAAGACAAACCTTTCCAATATCCTTTGAATCCCTCCTTGAGATATCTTCTCCCAGTAACTTGGCTCCTTCTTGCACTGCAGAAAAAATTCTACCATGAGATCAGCAGCCTTGTCGGGGTGATATGGATCAATATGGAATCCGGAAACACCATCTTCAATAATTTCCATTGGGCCACCATGGCAAGTGGCAAATGTTGGGAGGCCACAGATCATGGCCTCCACCACTGTAAGTCCAAATGCTTCATAAAATGCAGGCTGAAATAAAAAAATAGAAAGCAAATTAGCACGACGAATTAATAATAAATGTGATAAAAGGATCTTGAGCAAGCATTATATACCTGTACGAAGATACCCCTCTTGTCAGCTATATAGCGATAGAGCTCGCCATTGCGTGCTCTATTTGTTTGGCTTGATATCCACCGCATTTGGCCATGCAATTTGTATTGCTCAATAAGCTCATGCATTTTTTCGATTTCTACAACTTCTTCCCTGTCATTGGACTTCTTAACATCATTGAAGCCAGAAACCAGAACAAGGTTTGCCAGTTCCCTCAGCTTTGTATTTTTACCATAGCACTCTATCAGCCCTGTGATGTTTTTCACCCTATCAAGCCTTGCCATCGAAAATATTATAGGCTTTGAATGATCACTCAGCAAACCACTGCATTAACCCAAAATAAAATAAGAACCCTTGAAAACATCATATGCCAAATAAATATTATCTCTCTATATATATATATATATAGTCTAAATTTGTAATCATCTCCTCCGATTCTGGAATTTTAACATATATTGACACTTGCGCTCACAAAATTCATGCATGCTGTAGTTAAAACGGCAAGTTTGAGATGATAATGTTGACCGAAAGAATTATTGCCAGTAAGTCCATCTTTTGTGCAAGTGCTTCAAAAGTAATAGAAAAATTAAGAATTAAGAACTCACATATGCTCATCATTTTGCTCTGGATCATACAACAACTTTTCAATTGAACCATGCAGAGAAGTAAGTCGTTTTTCCTTTTCAGAGTACGGAAAGTAAATGCACATATCTGACCCAGGGGAAACAATATTGAACTTGGGATCAAAAACATCAATCCCATGAACAACTCTGTACAAGCCTGGAAGAGTGAATGCCGCATGGCTCTCGTACTGACCAACAGTATTCTTCCTGAAAATAATAGATGAATTAGAGGTGATTTGTCAGGCATCTAACCTAAATTAAATCCAAGACCAAATTCACGAAAAACAATGATAACAATGGTAGCACTGGAAATTGATCAACACCAATTGCCTAGTAAACAGACTTGTTAAGGTAGTAGAAAACAGGAAAATTAAGGAAATAGTCACACATGTTGACAAGAGAAATACAAGATACAACGAAATACAAGAGCAAGTCAGACAAATGCCTAGATATGAAAAAGATGTAATCAGAAGCTATAAATCACAGTAACATGGAATAAAAACTCTCAAATCCTTAAAAGAAGAAGTTTATACTTTAAACAATATCAAGCTTTCTGAACAATAAAATTGTCAGCATACATGACTTTCCCAAAAACCCATAAGAGTTCAGGAGTTCCATACTCCTTCCAAACCTAATGAACGCAACTCTCTCAAACGTTAAAGCATTCAACTCAAAATCAATTGGCTATCAGTGAAGAAGTACCATCCTGGTTATATAGAGTCTCAGGCTTAATATGTTCACACACCAGGACTTTGGTTATTCACATGTGGCAGGTCCAGTAAATCAATCGCTCTAGTGACTAGGCCTTAGTGACCAACTCATTTTGAGCCAAACATGTGAACAATTTCAATTGGGTGGTGTAAAGCACATTTGGGCCTTTCATGTGATCGAATTGACTGTGCTCTAATATTATATTGAACAATCCAACTCAAACCCAATCGTCTAAGAATGAAATAGCACCATGTTATCTATCAAGTCTCTAAGCTTAATGTGCAGATCACACCCCTTTTGAGCCAAACATATGGAATGATTTAAATTAAATAGCGGAGCACATAGGCCCCTGGGCCTTGCACGTGATTGAATTTCCCGCTGTGATACCATGTTGAAGCATTCAACTCAAATACAGTGTGCGGTGCAACTCAAAATCACCCACTGATCCCATAATATGCAATTAGATTATAAATCCATAGAACCTCAAAACTTATAACTGGAAAGGTGAAGGAAAAAGATTAAACAAAGAGAAAAATTGGTGGTTTGGTGGTTGTTCAACTTCAAAGTGGGGTCAACGTTAACACAAAGCTTATTAGTTGTCCTTAAGTTTAGTTGTTGTTTCTTTAATTGCATATACATTATTAGTCTCTTCAAAGATTAGTTCCATGGTCTATATTATAATCCAAATGTAGTAGATCTATATAAAGGGTTTCATGTGCTCTTTTGGAGGCAAATTTGAATAAATTCAGTTTATGTTTACTTCTGTGGTTTATTATGGATTTGATAGATGAATTTTCAGGACCAGATCTTGTTTCAAGTATCTGTCCATGGAGGTGCACTCCTCCGACACCTTCTATCCCTAATATTTCTTCCACCAGTTTTTCTTCTCCAATTTTTATCCTTTCAACTATGTTCTATATCAGGGTGTCAAGACACGTCTAGCATACTAAGCTCAAGATATAAAATATATTAAACTACACATCCCGTAAAGATCAATAGTGTAAAAAGACTTACGTTCCTGCAATCTCTTGATATGTACTAGTGATGATAAAATCTGCATTATTCATGGCTAGTAGGTCAGCAGTAAATTGACACGAGAAGTGATATTTTTCCTCAAACTTTTTCCAAAATATGTCTGATTCTGGATATTTTGTCTTTTCCAAGGCATGAGCAATGGTACACTGCAATAATCAAAACATAAAATGAAAATACATAAACATTAGCTAATTTGATGAGCATTGCATTTGTAAGATGAGGAAACCTTAATATCTTTTGTACCTGTGTAACTCCCATCTTATAAGATAACAAGGAAGCAACGAGATTCCCATCACTGTAGTTGCCAATGATCAGATCTGGAACACCTTGTAACTCAGCAGAAATTTCGCTTGCCGCATCCTGATAAATACCCATATGTAGATGAGATGTTACACAAGAAAATCAGAATTATGCAGTCACTGAACCTTGGAGAACAAATCATAAAAACAAAAGTTAGTCAATTTGGGATTGTAAGTTCCCTATGTTTCACAAAGTACAGTTAAAATCAAAAGTGATCCTAATCATGGAACCTATTATATCCTTGGGCGCAAAAATATCATATGAGAGTTAAACGCAGTGGCAGGACAATCTGCCGACAAAGGGTAGTTCTGCTTCTGTAAAGGTGGCATGAATGAACTTGATCTGGTAATTAGGAGAAGCTTAGCAGTGTAGATACAATGTTCTGAAACTATTCTTAATATGTTTCATGATCTCATATTTGAATTGACAATTTGTTAACATGCCATTGCATCATTATGTTGTAGAAGAAAGAAATAAGTCAGTAGGATTCTACAACAAGGAGAAAATCAAGGAGAAACAACTGCTTCTACCTTTGAGTTCCATCTAGTTTGTGAAGTCCATGTTTATTCAGTTGTGTACTTGTATCACAACTTACAAAATTAAAGCTGGTTCATTGAAATATTATAACCATGTATGCTAAAATAAATTATAGTACAACTAATATTGCATTACTAGCATCATTTACTGACAGCTCTTCATTCATAATAATAATGTGTTCTTTACCCTACTTTTAAAATGCAAGTACAACCTATAGTTGTAAAGCCTTCACGGACAGACCATGCGTGTACTAGTATTCATTCTGAAGCCCCACTAGCGGATGATTATATCAACTTCACTTCCAACCTAACAGAGAAGTAATTTGCTAAAACTGAAAATTTCTAGGTATTACCTCTGTAAACTTCTCCAGATAGGGCCATACATCAAATCTTGAGATCCACTTACGAAGAATTCCATGCTTCGTTCTGAAAGGAACACGTAAAATATGTGTATGTTCTGTTCCACTAACTCTTTCCAACCGCTGGTTGCATGTGGTACCTTTTGCATCAGGTATTAACCGGGTGACCTTGGGCAAGCAATGAGTCACATGTATAGTAAGAACTATATACAACAAAAAAAGGGAAAAAGGAAAACTACAAAAACAAATTCCCTTTTGAACCAAAGTAAAAAAATGGGGTGAAGAAAAAGAACTGCCAAAGTTTATATACATATATATATATATATATATGTGTGTATAAACTACACTGACTAGACCGAGCACATAACACTTACGATTAGAATTCTAGGAGTTACATTCAGCCCTTGCTGCTTCAGTTTGAGAAGCATTTCATTCTCTAAAGCACGCACTTGATCAAGTATGTAAACAATCTGGGCATTAAAATAATATCATACACTTCAATTAGCAGTGTTTTACTACTAGCAAGCATCAACATACCTAATAAATTGTAACCATTAAAGGGATTATATCCATATGTATACTATAAGCACCCTCCACCCCTTGGGAAACGAACACATCTGGTAAAGCATTGGCATAAAAACACTTTTCATTTGAAAATTGCTATTAACAATATTAAATAATTAATACCTGGCCACCCGTGTCAGGCAAGCCTAAGACATTTGCTTGGCCGAAGTATCCATGTACAGATAAAATGACAACATTAAATACCATTGGAACTCTACCAAGAAATGTCTCTAAGCTAGAGGGATCAGGAGCTTGAAGGATGTCCGAAAGAAGATGCATCATTTCCAGAACACGTTTGGCAGTATCACCCCAACCTTTCTCAAACCCCATGCCTTGCAAACTGCAAGCCAGTGATAATCAATATGATAGAACAAGCATCTAATTACTCCGTGAAGATCAAGAACTAGAAGCTTATCAAAAAAATTAAAATATATATAGAAGCTTACGCATATTCAAACTCAGAAAAGGGTGTATCTGGTGGTAGCTTAGAAAGATAATCTTCCGCCTTTCCCAAAGCAGACTCAAATCTGGATATGGAGTGTATGCGATCATTCAACATCATCACCTACACACAACGAATCTGACTAATAATTATTCCTATAGTGTCAACATGCTTAAAGAAATACTAATATTACTATGCTTCAAATCCAGGTTCTAGATATGAGAGGTACACTGGATGGTACTTAAACTACTATCTAAGGAAACCAATCTTACAAACTGAAATCTAGCAAAAGAAATGAACTATAGTATCATATTATTTAAAATCAAATGTAGCCACATAATTAAAACGATAGCATAAGTTATAGTTAAGCTCCTAATTAGCATGTTGATCACTCAAGGTGGCTCATAAAAACAAACTCACATGCCCTTTATACTTGTGTTGTCGGAGGAAATCAAGTAACGGATCAAAACAATCTTTGTTTCGGAACATGACTGAAGAGAGGTGACGGTTGAGGAACTGAACCCCATTGCCAATATAAGAGGAGCTGGTGGGGCGTGGAAATGTAGCATTGAATGGCTCAAAATCAAGCTCAAGCATGTAATTGTCATTGACCCTAGCAGATATTTAGCAGCAAAAAACTATAAGTATTCAAAAGATCCTTATCTGCATGATGCTAAATGATGCAAAACTAATGATATGTATTTGAAAAATCACAATATAGCACAAAATTTGATAGTTTCTTACTGCCCATCAGCAAGTTCTTCCTTGAAGTGAAGATATTCAGCAACGCTTAACTGCTCCACACTGAGCTCAAATACATTAACACGAACATATTCCCAAACACCAGGCCTTGGACGAACTGCCATTGCTACAAACGGAGGCAGAACTATAGCTTCCTATTACCAAATGATAAAGCATAAATGACAAAAAATGAGAGAATGCAAAAAATAAGAAGAGGTTATAAAAAGGGTAGCAGGGACCTATAAAAAAGAGAGGGTTGAGGCGGACATTTTAAATTCCCCGTTTTTTCTACTTTTGTAACAAAACCTTAATGAAACAAGGCAAGCAAACCAGGAATGATATGCATAAACTTATTAGATGGACTTCAATTATAAGCAAATTCAACATCTTAACCAACAGAAATTTGGAACTACAACTGGAGTGTACACTACGAAGTAAGTAGTTTATATACATACGTGCAGTTTATTTACAGATTTGAGAGGGTGATGCTCTGTGTGATTTCTAAGAAAAGGTAAGAAGTTTATATACTCCATTGTTCCAAAAGAATGAGAACCCACTGAACGAAATTGAATTATATTTAAATAAGTTGTGATATTGACCATATCGTTACACTATATGATTGTGAAAGTGGACACTCAGTACTGATTTAGCAATATCAAACCACGACAGCCAGAATAGATGCTATTGTCTACTTTCATGGAAACAAAAAACCAAAATAAAATACTAGTAACAAGATTGAGAAAATTTCTTTTTGTTTATTGTTTTTACCGACATACAAACATGAAAAGTTTTAAAAATTTTAAATAAATAAATAAATATGGATTTACCTGAGCGGACTTGAGGACTTCGCTAAAGGGTCCATCTCTGAGATTTTGTTTTCCAATTTCATCGGCTATGATATTGTCCAGCTCGTCAATCAAATGATGGGGTTGCAATATCCCCTTCCCCTGTACCACATACCTTTCAAAAGACACCAAAACAGTCACCAAAAAAAGACAGAAGAATGAAAACCTAAGGACTACAATCTTAAAATCAATCCAAACTTTTAAAATAAATAAATAAATCATTTTCCATGTTTCTTATTACCTGGAGAGGAGAGAGACGAGTTCATTGCGGTGAGCACCGAGAGTATCTTCAACCCTTTCTCTGATACTGGGTTGTCTTTCAAACTTAGAAGTCGCCATCGGTGGATTGTTGTAGCTTACAGTTCCTTAAAATTCTTTTTCTAATCTTGAGGAAGCTGCATGTTCCGCTTGTGACTCTTTTTCTGACCTTCTGTACACCAATATTGTATACTTACACTATTTATAGCCTAGCTTAGCCTAGCCTAGCCAAACCTTGGAAATATGCAAGACTACCAAGAAAAGAGACTAGCAAGTGGCCAAGATATCTTCCCCATCCCTTATGTGGCCGGGTACTCCCCGCTATGACGCGATTCCTACCGAAAGAGGAGAGAGAAAGAGAGGATAGGCGGCGGATTATGGTTTATGGAGACTGGGGAGTGAATAATAAAACTAGAAGAAATTCGGACAGTCATGAGACCATAAAGACGAAGACAAAAGGCCCACTATCTCTTTGTATTCGTGTCACATCCTCCGTCTTCTTCAACTATTTAAATCTTAAATTGTCTTGTGCTTTCTAGAAGTAGTCGGCTAACGGATAAATCAATACTAGTAAATACGGAGTAATAAGGTTAATCTATTTTTGTTTAAATAAATTAAATACTTTTTCCGTTCAAATGAATATGATTTAAGCTACAATAATTTTATATCCTCAAAAAGATAGTGTAGACAAAAAAAAATAACAGTAAAGGGGTGTTTGATAAAAATTGAATAAATCTAAATCTGAACGAAAAAAAGTTATTTGTTAATTGATTCGTTTGAAATAACTGAATAACAATATTTTTTATTTTAACCTTCTGAATTGTCTAAAAAAATACTTTTGAGACATTTTTTAAGACAAAAAATTGACAACCAAAATTGATAATAAAAAAAACTTTTTTGTCTCATATTTTTCATCTATTCAATTTATAGCAATACAAATTCATAAACAAGAAGGGTAATTAATTCAATTTCAAAACATACATATATTACATAATTTTATAGAGTATTAATATTTCGGCCACTTTTTGAAGAGATAATATTTGCACCAAAATCCATTTACACAAAATCCATCCACAATCCAATCACAAAACGAAGAAAACCCCATACTTGCAGAAGACAAGGAGAGACCCAAGCAAATCAAGTAATTTCAAGCAAAAGCAGTGGAATGAGGGAAGCATGGGTGGGCCGGAGGAGATGGAGATGAAGGACGGTGAGGGGTTGATCTTTGATCTTGTTGGTTTTCTAAGTACTCGGTTTGGGGGCAACATCCATAAAAACTCATTCAGACAGTCAACTTGTTTATTCAGTCGAAAAATTGTGGCTTATTCTGTCAGAAGAAATTGGGCCATTCAGATCTTAAAAATTGATAATCAAACAGTCTGAATGGCTGAATCGCTCAGACCGAAACAAACAGGGCCTAAGTGGGTGTTTGTTTAGAACTAAATGATTGAATAACTGAATGGTATGAATAGTTAGGTGAGTAGGTTGTGATAAACTCTGAGTGAGCTACATGCATAATTTAGTGTTAGAATTAGATCACACACGCACACACGACAATAAAAAATTAACACAGAGATTTACGTAATTTTCTAATTTGGGTACGTCCACGGGTGCGGCGTTCTATTATTATTATTCACTGAGTTACATAGGAATTTTATAACAAAGAGTATATATATAGTGGTTACTCACATTCCAACTCTAATTCACAGTATAGTCTAAATACTCATAATGTCCTTGTAACACTGAACTATTAAACTTCGCTCCCTCACTCCGCTTCGCTCTGCATTTTCCTTTTTTAGGAACTTCTCAGTTATAAGTTACAAGTCCCAACATTTAGTCTAATTGAATGCACAATTGCAATATGATCCTTTCCTAGCTCCAATTTCATATATAGTACATTAATTAGATCGGCTTCGTTTGGGGAAAAAAGTTCTAATTCCTGAAAGATATATTAGAGTGCAGTAAACATTTTAGAGGGGATTATTGAGTGTGTGTGTGTGTGTATATATATATGGGCACCCTTGGATGTTGTTGGGCCGTGGATATTTGGGGCCGGTTGAGTCTTATTTTATTTTGGGCTTTTCGGGTCCAACTCATTTTTACTCTTGGTGCATTGGGATATTATCTAAGTGATTATTTAAATAAAGTTTAGGGGCGGAGCTACTAGTGGGTGACAGGTGGCAGCTTATAGACTAAAGATTATCCCTAACCTGTGGGATTAGCAGACGGCCGATTGAGGTGATGGGCCCAGCCGTCTTAAGCCACCTTCATTAATGTGGATTTGACATAATATTGACTTAGTGGAGAGAAAAGTATGGTAAAGCCTACATGCAGCCAACTGACGTAGGCATCGGGGGAAAACATGCAAGTTGGTGAGATGATATATGAGTACAGGCACTACACAAGGGGGGGTAACAAAATATTTTTCTCTCCAGACACTAGAGCACACCACCTCCATTGTTAATCCTTTTTCTGGCCTGTACTTATTCTCACACCGGAGCGATCCAGGTGGCCCAAAAGTCGTCGAGATCCGGTGCTGACGTGTTCATTGTGAAGGATTAGGCATGCTTTTCGTGATTGAGGTGCGTGGCGAGATCTTGGCGTTAACATTGGCGCTAGAAGGAGGGCGTCTAGTGTTTCTGGTTTTCAATCACAACTTACTGAACGTCTTACATCGAAAGCTATGGTGAAAAGTAAAACGGTTACAGCTGAAGGACAACCGACGACTGCTAGCTCTTCTTTGCAAAGAATCTCGGTGAAAGATAGGTCGGGTCCTTCGATAAGTATCCATGATAGACTTGGATCACAAGAAGCTCTGGGAGGGTCTCATGCTAAAAATCATGGTGATACCAAGAGGAAGTTATTTTCTACTGCCAGCAAAAGTCCTGACAAGGATAGGAAAAGGGTGGTAGGTACACTGCCTAAGACCCAACACTGTGAAGGTCAGGCAGACAAAATCTCTACCCTGGCGAAGATGGCACAAGAGACCGACACGGCTTTGAAAGCATTCCTACAGAAGAGGGAAGAAATTTCTAAACAGATGGTTATTGTAGCTGAGAAAGAAGATGAAGCATCTAGTTACACTCGACCGGAAAGACGGGGTAGATCACTAGGACGAAGAGCAAGGGCGGATGAATATTCTAGGCAGCCGGAAAGTGGGTTTCATAGTCATTACCCCGAAGGAAGACGAAGTGGGTCACGAGAATATTCTCCCGAGGTTTTGAAAAGGGTGCCCCGTATTGAATATTGTAGGAACAGTATACGGAATGGACGACGAAACCGCTCAAAAAGTTATTCTCCAGAGAGTCCGAAGAGGATACATCACACAGGGGGTTCTCGCTCCAGCCAAAGTAAGAGACGAAGTCCTTCAAGATCGTCTAGTCCGGGTATAAAAAATCAGATTAAACATAAGAGGACGAACTCTCCAGTAAAAGAAGTCGCTTCGTCAACCGGGGGAGTAGAAGACTTGGCAAATGAGATAAAAAAACTTCGGAAGCAGCTAACGGAGGTTCAGCAAGGGAAGCGAACTTCAAACAAAAAGGCGTCTCCCTTCTCATCAGAAATTCTTAAGGAGAAAGTAGATCCCAGCAAAAAGCTACCTCATATGGAAAGTTATGACGGTTCTGGGGATCCATACGACCACAGTCAAGCATTTGACAGGCTGATGGATTATTACGACTATTCGGATGCAGGTAAGTGTCAGACATTCAGATTGACATTGAGAAAAGACGCGAGACAGTGGGTGGGGACTCTGGCTTCGAATTCGATTGTGTCGTGGGAAACTTTATGTGACAAGTTCCATGCTCGCTTCGGGAGAAATAAGAGAAGGGGAAAGCCCACGGGGTCGCTAGCTCAAGTAAGGCAGTATTCGAGCGAGACCCTGGGACAATACGTGAAGAGGTTCAGAGAAGCTATGGGGTAGGTTTTAGATCTCAACGATCTTCAGGCAGTGGGGTTGTTTCAGAATGGTTTAGATCTGGTAAAGTCAGAGAAACTGGTAAAGAAGCTAATGTTCAAGCATTTGAAAAGCCTGGCCGAAGCATTTGAAAAGGCTGAAGGCTTTATCGTGGTGGAAGAGGCGATGGCCAGCTTGAAGCAGAGCTCTTCGGAAAGGGCAAAAGAAAAAGACAAGGAGAAGCCAGGCAGTAATCAGAGAAAGAGTAGTGGCGGTAATGACCGATTTGAAGGGAATCAAAAAAGGTATAACAATAACTGGACGCCCAGGGGAGATCGTCCGCCCGTGCCACCTCAGAAAGTGAATAAGGTGTATACGCAGCTTAACACAGATCGGGCTACTATCTTGGAACAGCTAAAGAACCAAACATACTTCGAACCACCTAAAAATAATCCCCGACCAGGGTCCGAAAATCCTGCTTTATACTGCAATTACCACCGGACAGTCGGGCATGATACGAATTCCTGCTGGAATTTGAAGGAGTTCATTGAGAGAAAATGTGACGCCCCCAGAATAGGTCCATTCAACCCAACCCATTCTGAGTCGCCAAATACATGGTACAGAATTCAAATACAAACTTTATATTATACGGTCGTGCAAAATACGACCACACAACTGTGAGTCTCAATACAAATATGTAGAAAATATTAAGATTCAAACTAAGTCCTCATTACAATTATTATCACACTATTTATCAGAAATAGTGAGGACTACTACTGCTCTAACTCGGACCATCACTCTGTCCCCCGACTAGTCCCTGCGACATTCTCATTTCCTGAAGAGGACAACAGATGAAAAGGGTGAGCTCAACTAGCTCAGTAAAGAATATTATGACTAAGATAATGGAAAATAAATTATCGTTAGCCTTCAATAAATCAGATAAAATATAATGGACAACCAATCTTAGATCAATATTCGCAGCGGAAATAACAAATCATTAGAAGAGTTAAGCAGAGAATCAAGTTTACTATCTTCTATGATTTAAAAGTCCATCATCAATATTTTATCCCTGTAACATCAATCAATATACATCTCGAATCAATATTCATCTTTGCACTACAGGCCAAAGATATTCATTTGTATCATCAGTGGTCATATTCATCTCAACACCTGTCATCTTTGCACTACAGGCCAAAAATATTCATCAGGTAATCATTCATCTTTGCTCTACAGGCCAAAGATATTCATCAAGTAATCATTCATCTTTTAGGACTGAGGATGATGAAAAATATTTTAAAGAACGAATCCAGTGAGATAAAAGACAAAAATTAGGGATTCGTCATTTAGTTTATCCAAATCAAAAATACATCGTAATAATCAATTATGGAGCAAAATTTCAAGAATAGAGCTCAAAACTTGGATACAATCAAAGATAGTAACCTTAACAAGCAATTTGGACAAATAGAAGAAAATTTAGTTTTTCCGTGAATAGTGCCGTATACGTGAATAGTAACCCCGACGGAAAAAGTAAGAATTTCAACATAAAATCCATGACAATATTTTTGTATAATGATACTGAAAAGAATAACATCATTTACGAAAGAAATAACATCCCTTACCTCAAAAGAACAGTATCTCTGACTAGAATATCGGATATAATACCGACGGAAGCTTGTACTGAATAGTAATACCCAAAGTATTGAAATACTCATAAAAATACGCTCGATATTATAGAGAGAGAAAACTTCTGATTCTGGTGTGATTTTCAATTCTAACCTAAGCACCCTATTTATAGGAAAAGCTTAGGATGCCAAAGGAGACTAAAATAATAAAATATTATTATTTTTTCTAAAATCCTTCCGCCGCCGGCTGCTATGAAATCAGGATTTTTCAACCAAGAAACAAAAGTGGGGCCCACCATTTTATTAAAAAAATATTTATTTTCCGAAACTTCAATAATTCATAATAAATAGCCCCTTTGTCAGAAAAATACAAATTCTATGTCCTTTTCATAGGAAATTTAATTCTCTACAACTTTGTAGAAGGAAATTTTTCCAAATTCCAAACATAAATTATCCGAAATCCATAAACAGATGATTTTTCACACCAAAATACTGATAAAAACAGATCAGCACAAATTCCTTCTTTAATATCCCCAAAATAAATATTTCCTTATCATATAAATCAATAATTAATTATTCACAAATAATATTATAGAACTACAATATTAACAACCAGGTCGTTCCCAAGACAGAGGGGGCCTTCCGATAAGGACTTCTCCTTACTGGCGCGCAATTAAATAACCCCTCCTAGACAGAATTTTCTTAGACATTGTCAATAATGCTATCTAATAATATTATTCAAATAATATGAATTATTGAGTTGATAACGTGAAATACTGTGCAACGACAATTATTGAATCAATACTACAAAATATCAACTGTAGTCATTATTGAATCAATCATATAAAATGGCAACGTAGCAATTATTGAGTCAATAAAATATCAATGTAACAATTATTGAGTCAATAATATAAAATATCAACGTAGCAATTATTGAGTCAATAATATAAAATATTAAACAGTAATTACTGTAACAATAATTGAGTAATGGCTTCTCACGTAAGACTCAATAATTCGAAATACTGTGCAATACCGTGTGCTACTATGCAACACCGTGTATCACTGTATTTTAACCACCGGGTATTTTAACAGTACTAACAGTAACAACCACGCCGTTATTTTGTAAAAAAAGTTATTTCTGTCGCTTTCTATATCCGACAGTTATTCCGTTGTGGGGGCCCACAAATAGTTGCGCCGTCGTACGAATATTCTCCGACAACAAGAATATTTCACGACCAAACGAATATTCCCCGACAACAAGAATATTTTATAACCACTTGCTCATTTTAAAAATGTTTGCACATTTTACCCATAACCTTCATATTTATCAAATCAACACCTTACTATTTCGAAATAATATATAAAGAAAACTAAATCTTTATTCATAAAAGTTGGGGTCTTACAGAAAAGTTCAAAGTGGTACTCTAATACAATATGTAGCAGAGCGAGAGCAACAAAGGGAACAACCGAGAAATAGGGAGTTAGTGCAAGTCACCCAGTCGGTTCAACCAGTGCCGAACCAGGCGGCACGGCATGTTGTGGATGTCATATCTGGGGGGGAACATAGGTAAAGTTGCCGAAAAGAAAAGACGAGGGTATCTGGACTCGGTGATGACTCTGGCAGACAAGCCTCTGAAGGCTGAAAGTGTAAGACCCCGAATTTTATGAAATAAAAGTATTCAATTTTTCTATTTAATAAATGGTTAAATTGATAAAAGTTTAAAGTTAAGGGTGATATATGTAAATTTTTTAAAATAAGCAAATGGTTATAAAATATTCATTGTTGTCGGAGAATATTCGTTTGGTCGTGGAATATTCTTGTTGTCGGAAAATATTCGTACGACGGCGCAGCTATTTGTGGACCCCACAACGGAATAACTGTCGGATATAGAAAGCGACAGAAATAACCTTTTTATAAAATAACGGCGTAGTTGTTACCGTTAGAACTGTTTAAATACCCGGTGGTTAAAATACAGTGATACGCAGTGTTGCACAGTAGCACACGGTATTGCACAGTATTTTGAATTATTGAGTCTTACGTGAGAAGGCACTTACTCAATTATTGTTACAGTAATTACTGTTCAATATTTTATATTATTGACTCAATAATTGTTACATTGATATTTTATTGACTCAATAATTGCTACGTTATATGATTGATTCAATAATTGCTACAGTGGATATTTTGTATTATTGATTCAATAATTGCCACTGCACATTATTTCATATTATCAACTCAATAATTCATATTATTTGAATAATATTATTAGATAGCATTATTGACAATGTCTAAGAAAGTTCTGTCTAGGAGGGGTTATTTAATTGCGCGCCAGTAAGAAGAAGTCCTTATCGGAAGGCCCCCTCTTTCCTGGGAACGACCTGGTTGTTAATATTGTAGTTCTATAATATTATTTGTGAATAATTAATTATTGATTTATATGATAAGGAAATATTTATTTTGTGGATATTAAATAAGGAATTAGCACTGATGCATTTTTATTAGTATTTTGGTGTGGAAAATCATCTGTTTGTGGATTTCGGATAATTTATGTTGATAATTTGAAAAAACTTTCCTCTGCAAAGTTGTAGAGAATTAAATTTCCTATAGAAGGACATAGAATTTGTATTTTTCTGATGAAGGGGCTATTTATTATGAATTATTGAAGTTTCGGAAAATAAATATTTTTTTAAATAAATGGTGGGCCCCACTTTTTGTTGAATGTTGAATTTTCCTAGCAGCCAGGCGGCGGATTTAAAAATAAAATAAAATATTATTTTATTCAAAAGTCTACTTTGGCATCCTAAGTTTTTCCTATAAATAGGGTGCTTAGGTTAGAATTGAAAAACACACCAGAATCAGAAGTTTTCTCTCTCTATAATATCGAGCGTATTTTTGTGAGTATTTCAATACTTTGAGTATTAGTATTCAGTGCAAGTTTCCTTCGGTATTATATCCGATATTCCAGCCAGAAGTACTATTCTTTTGAGGTAAGGGATGTTATTTTCTTTCGTAAATGATGTTATTCTTTTCAATATCATTATACCAAAATATTGGCATGGATTTTATTATGAAATTCTCACTTTTTTCGTCGGAGTTACTATTCATGTATACGACACTATTCACGTATACGGCACTATTTATAAATATGGTACTATTCACGAGTACTATTCACGAAGTATGATTTTTCTTATGAAATTTCTATCTTTTTCGTGTTGGGGTTACTATTCACGTATACGGCACTATTCACTTATACGGTACTATTCACCGAAAAATTAAATTTTCTTCTATTTGTCCAAGTTGCCTGTTAAGGTTCATATCTTTGATTGGATCTAAGTTTTGAGCTTTATTTTTGAATTTTGCTCCACAAAGTATTATTATGGAGTATTTTTGAACTTGGAGATCGATGTTTTGATCATATTATTTTTATTATCATATATAACATTTTTATAATTCTGGTGATGAAATTTCTCTTTGACTTGAGTGTAAAGATGGGTAGATTATTGGTATGATCATGACTATAGATTCTCTTTGGCCAGTAGTGCAAAGATGGATTGTTGACTGATATGTTCATGACCATTGAATTTACAATTGAATATCTTTAGCTTAAGGGCAAAGGTGAATTGATCAACATGGTTATAATTATTGTTTATATAAATTCTGAAATGGTTAGATATTTTTTTGAGATATGAATATCTTTGGCCTGTAGCGCAAAGATGAGCTGTTGATTTGTGAATATCTTTGGCATGTAGTGCAAAGATGACCTGTTATTGAATATCTTTGGCCTGTAGTGCAAAGATGAGCTGTTGATTTGTGAATATCTTTGGCCTGTAGTGCAAAGATAGATGATTAATTGTTGAATATCTTTGGCTTGTAATGCAAAGATGAATTGATTAACATGATTATGAACAGGAACTGTGATTTGGTATAACCATGATCTTTGGTGTTTCAGGTAAAGACAGGTGATGAGAATTATCTTCGTCCTGAGTGCGAAGAGGAATTCATCAAGATAACTATGATCATGAACTTACATGATTGTAGACAGGAATTGTTGATTGATGTTACAGGGATAAAATATTATTGATGGACTTTTAACATGGAGAAGATAATAGACATTATAGTCTATTTGACTCTTCTAATGGATTGCTCGTTCCGCTACAACTATGGTTGAAAAGTTTGACCATATGTTTAAATATCTGATTTATTAATGATAAAAACTATTGATAATATAATTATCTTTGGTCATGATATTCTTTACTGGGCTATTTGTGCTCACCCTTTTGCTTTACAATTCCTTTCAGGTAATAAGAGTATAACGGGGTCGAGCAGGGATAACAGGGGAATAGAGTGATGGTCTATAGCTGTTGAGATTTTTCATAAAACAGTATGAGAAGAATTATATTGATAATTTAAAATGTGTGTGTCGTATTTTATACATTATTTTAACAGTTGATTTTGGTGAACCAAATAGGCTCAGGTGAACCCAACTTTGGAAGGGTGTTTTGCCACTATCGTATAAGATGTCTAATGACATACGACTTCGTGTTATCATAAGACAGGGTTGTGCACATCCACTTGCTGATTATATCTATGAGCACTACCTATATAATATTGGAGTTTGGTTGAAAATGTAATTCTCAATTGGAGACAATGGAGATAATTATATGGCAAGAGAAGACCCACCATTGGAAAGAACATGATAGTAATCTTCTCATTTTTCTTTGGGGTCTATTGGGTCAACCAAGGATAATTCTCAAGTCATATGATATCTATTATAACTTAGATGCATGGCCTCCTATGTACGAAGGTTTTCTTGAGCATTTTCCAAAGATTTTAATTCCTAAAACAATTATTGACTGTACCTTTCTGTAACGTATTATTGATTTGAAGTATGGGCACTGTATTAGTATTGAAACTCACAGTTTAATTATGGTCGTATTTTGTACGACAGTTTAAAAGATAGAATTTGAAGATTTGTATTTGAAATTTTTGTTGAGTGTAGTTCGTGGCGACCCAGAATGGGTTGGGTGGATTGGACCTATTTTAGGGGCGTTACAGAAAGGTCGTACTCGAGTTTTATAGTCTCTTTCACAGATGAAGATTTCCCTTCGGAGCCTATCGAACCACACGAAGGAGCCTTGGTAATCACTGCACAAGTCGGTTCGGTGGATATGAAGAGGATGATGATCGACTATGGCTCTTCGGTAGATATTCTATATGCTCATGCTTATCACAGGATACCTGTGGATGGTCCGAAGATGGAAATTGGGCAGGAGGCCCCTTTATATGGTTTCAGCAACGATCCAGTCAAAGTAGTAGGGACCATTGAACTGTCGGTTGTCTTCGGAACGGTTCCTCAACAGGTTCAAATCATGTGTAAATTTTACGTTGTACATGTAGATTCAGCTTATAATGCCATTTTGGGGAGACCTACCTTAACATCTTTGCAGGCAGTTACTTCAATTCCCCACTTCAAAATCAAGTTTCTCACGTCCCATGGAGTTGGCGAAGTCGCAGAAGATCTGGACTTGGCGAGGATATGCTATCGAAATGCTTTGATCACTTCGGGAGTTGGAGTCAGCAAGCAGAAACATACTATGGCCATTGAAATGGAACCATTTACAGAGAGTGGAAAAAAATCATTAGTCATGCCAGTGGAGGAGACCGAAGAAATCGAATTGATTCCGGGAAAGAAAGAAAAAATGGTGAAAGTCGGTTCGGGGCTGCCAGAGCCTTTCCTGAAAAATCTGATGGAGTTACTTCGGTGTTATGCCGATGTCTTTGCTTGGGTTCCTAGTGATATACTGGGGGTGAGTCGAAAAGTGGCTGAGCGCAGATTGCAAGTGGATCCAGCTAAGAAGCCAGTTCTGCAAAAGAGAATGATTTTCGCACCGGAAAGATAGAAAATAATTGATGAGGAGATCACCAAGTTACTGGATGCAGACTTTATCTTCGAGATTGATTATCCTGAGTGGATGGCAAACGTGGTTTTGGTACAGAAGCATAATGGCAAATGGCGAGTTTGTATAGACTATACCGATCTGAATAAGGCGTGTCCGAAGGACTTCTATCCTCTACCTCATATTGACCAACTTATTGATGCAACTTCGGGGTACGCTTTGCTTAGTTTTATAGATGCTTTTTCGAGATATCATCAAATTTCTATTTGTAAGGAGGATATACCGAAGATAACTTTCATTACTCATCGGTCAGTGTATGCCTACAAGAAAATGACATTCGGTTTGATTAATGCGGGAGCTACTTATCAGAGGATGATGAACCACGTCTTCACGAAGCAGTTGGGAAAATATGAAAGTTTATGTTGATGACATGATTGTGAAAAGTATGTCTGTTCGGGGTCATCTGGACGATCTGAAGGAGTGCTTCCAGACGGTTCGACATTATGGTTTGAAGCTGAATTCGACTAAATGCACTTTCGGGCTGGGAGTAGGCAAGTTTTTGGGATATTTGGTCAGCAAGAGGGGTATCGAAGCCAATCCAGAGAAGATCCAGGCTATCTTAGACATGAAATCACCACAGTCGTACAAGGATGTCCAGCGTTTAACTGGTAGAATAGCATCGTTGCGGAGGTTCATGTCTAAATCGGCAGAAAGATGCTTGCCGTTCTTTAATACATTGAAAGGGCCGAAGAATACGAAAACGTTCCAATGGACTTCGGAGTGCGAGGAAGCTTTCCAAGGAATTAAGAGGTACTTATCTTCGGCACCTCTGTTGGTAAAGCCAGTTCCTACTGAACCTTTGTATTTGTATCTGGCTGCAAGTTCATTGGCCGTAGGAGCAGTTTTGGTGCGTGAGGTTGGGGGTAAGCAGCACCCGGTTTACTATGTGAACCATGCCCTCAGGGACGCAGAAACAAGGTATCCAAACCTTGAGAAGTTTGCCTTTGCTTTGATCATTGCTAGTAGAAAGCTTCGGTAGTATTCCTAAGGACAGGTAATAGTGGTATATACAGATCAGCTACTAAATAAGGTGCTGGGGAAGCCAGATATTTCGGGGAGACTTGCTGCGTAGACGATGGAACTATCTCAGTTCTTCATAGAATACTATCCACGGATAGCTATTAAAGGCCAAGCCTTGGGCGATTTTGTGGTAGAATGCTCGTTTTCCGAAGCTGATGGAGGCCTAAACGAAGTGGAGGGATCTACAGAAACGGTGGCTACACTTCAACAGTCTCACGATTCTTGGACCTTATATGTCGATGGATCTTCTACTTTTGACCTTAGTGGTGCTGGGGTCATTTTGACAAGTCCGGAGGGATTCAAAGTGCAGCAAGCTATCAGATTTAAATTCAGGGCAACGAATAATGAAGCTGAATACGAGGCGGTGCTAGCAGGATTGCGTTTGGCCCAGAGTCTGGAGGTTCAGAAGCTGATTATTTATAGTGATTCTCAACTGGTCATTAAACAAGTTTCGGGGGAATATGAAGCTCGAGGCTCCAAAATGGTTAAGTATCTTGCAGAACTGAAAGATCGACTTCAATACTTTGGCTCTTATGAATTTCAAGGTGTTGGTCGAAATAATAATTCAAATGCCGATGCATTGTCGAAACTGGCTATTACTGAATCAAGCGCTTTTGACGGGACAGTTTACTTGGAAATCCTGAAACAAGCTAGCATCCAGCATGGGGAAGTAATGTGCGTAGAGCGGTCTAATTGTTGGATGACCCCATACATAAACTATCTGGCAGATGGCGTACTACCTTCAGATCAGATGTTGGCTAAGAAGGTGAAATACAAAAGTGCAAACTTCATACTTATTGATGGAGATCTGTATCGAAGGGCTTATTCCTCTCCATTACTGAAGTGTTTGGTTCCGTCTGAAGCTGAATATACTCTTCGGGAGGTTACGAAGGTATCTGTGGTGATCACATGGCCGCGAAGTCGTTAGCGTATAAAGTGCTTAGTCAGGGTTTTTATTGGCCAACAATTTTCAAAGAGGCTACTGACTATGTGAAGAAATGCCCGAAATGCCAGTTGAATAGTCCGATCCCACATCAGCCACCAGAAGAGCTATACTCGATTTTATCTCCTATACCTTTTGCTGTCTGGGGGGTAGATATACTGGGTCCACTCTCGAAAGCGAAAGGTCAAGTCAGTTTTGTTATAGTAGCAATTGATTATATGACTAAGTGGGTAGAGGCGAAGCCGCTTCGGCTGATCACGGAGCAATAATGCTTGAAGTTTCTGAAGGAGTCAGTAGTATTCCAATTTGGTATTCCCATGGTGGTAATTTCAGATAATGGACGCCAGTTTGTGGGATCAAAATTTGAGGCATTCTTGAAGGAGTTAGGAATTCAGCATCGGAAGACTTCGGTTGCTCATCCACAATCTAACGGGCAAGTCGAGGTGACTAACAGAATACTCCTAAATGGGATCAAAAGAATGCTGGATAATGTCAAAGGAAGATGGCCTGAAGAATTACTAAGCGTACTATGGGCTTACCGAACTACGCCAAGGACTACAACGAGAGATTCCCCGTTTAGGCTGGCATACGGTTCTGATGCTCTAGTTCTGGTGGAAATTGGATCTACAAGTCTTCGGGTCAGTCAGTTTAAAGAATTGTATAATGATGAGGGACTCAAGGCCAACTTAGATCTGCTCGAAGTAGTCCGAGAGGCAGCCTTGATAAAATTGGCTACATATCAACGTCGTGTGGCTAAATACTACAACAGAGGGGTATAGCTTCGGAGATTCAAAGTTGGAGATTTTGTTCTTCGGGAGGTAGAGGCTTTTACACCTCAGAATATGGGTAAACTCATGCCAAATTGGGAGGGCCCTTATGAAGTCGTTAGCGTACCAAAACCCGGAACTTATCGGTTGCGAGCCTTAGATGGGTCTGAGATTAAGAATACTTGGCATGCTGGAAGGCTCCGCAAATATTTTCAGTAGAACCAATGTCAAAGTTCGGAAGTCTATAACTACTTTGACAATTATCAATAAAGTGGTTTTTTTCTCCAATGATGGCTTTTTCTTCTCCAATGATGGCTTTTTCTTCTTGATAGTTATAAGGTTGGATCCCTTCGACTCCTCGTAACGAAGCGGAATATTTTTTGGGTTGAACCTGTTCGGCTTTTGGAGAGAACGAGGTTGCCAGCTTGGTATAAGGTTGGATTCCTTCGTCTCCTCGTAGCGAAGCGAACTATTGATAGTCCAACCCGTTCGGCTCTCGGAGAGAACGTGGTCACTAGTTATAAGGTTGGATCCCTTCGAATTCTCGTAGCGAAGCGGAATATTTTTTGGGTTGAACCTGTTCGGCTCTCGGAGAGAACCAGGTTGCCAGCTTGGTATAAGGTTGGATTCCTTCGTCTCCTCGTAGCGAAGCGATCTATTGATAGTCCAACCCGTTCGGCTCTCGGAGAGAACGTGGTCACTAGTTATAAGGTTGGATCCCTTCGACTCCTCGTAGCGAAGCAAAATATTTTTTGGGATGAACCTGTTCGGCTCTCGGAGAGAACGAGGTTGCCAGTTTGGTATAAGGTTGGATTCCTTCGTCTCCTCGTAGCGAAGCGAACTATTGTTAGTTGAACCCGTTCGGCTCCCGGAGAGAACGAGTTCACCAAGTTATAAGGTTGGATCCCTTCGTCTCCTCGTAGCAAAGTAAAATATATATTCTTGGCTGAACAAGGTTGGATTCCTTCGGCCTTAGGACAGCGAAGTGAATATTTATGGTCTAACCCCTTCGGCTCTCGGAGAGAACGGGATTACCAAATTATCATATGACTGGATGACATTATAAGTTCTTCGGAACTAATATTCTTGTTAAAGGATCGGTGAATTATTCATTCTAACAATGGCGTATAGTACTCTTTGGTAATGAGTAAGTCTCATCTTACATTGTTACTTGATTTTATTTGAAGTGTTAAGTTTAAATTGTATATCGTTTAAATAACAGTACAATTCGACTTGAAAAGGAGTAATAAGGGATAGAATATATATTATTGAACGGAGAAACTAATGTTATAATATCAAATTGAAAAATTTTCACAAAGTTTATAAAAATATAAACACTAAGGTAAAAAGATAGGCAGTCTTCAGCACTACTCTTCATCTTCATCTTCGGAAGAATCGAGGAGAGTTGGGTCGAGTGAAGCGGCAGCCCACTTAGCCATGTCTTTGCCTCGAGCCTCCTCATAGCCTTCAGTATACATTTTCAATATTTCTTTGGTCAACACTAGAGACTTGCGATATTCGTTTTGAATTTTTTGGCGAAGCTCATCAGTAAGGGGAGGGCCTGCCAATTTGAGGTTGCGAAGTTCTGCTTCGACTTTGCCTCGAAGATGAAGATGCCGTTCTTCAGAAGTCTTAGGCTTCGGCAACCGCTTCGGTCAGGCTTCGATTATTTTGAGCTAGTTGTTCGTTGGAACCGTCGCAATACTTCATTCTATTCAGTAGTCCTTTGTTGAAGAACTTCGGCTGCAGCCAGATGTTCTTTCATCTTGGCAAGATCATTTTGGAGACCTTTACAGTTGAAGCGGAGGTTCTCGTGTTCGCTTCTCTCCTTCGCCAAGGACAGACCTTAAGATGACATTTTCTCTTCGGGCCGCCTTCTCATCGGCCTCAACTTCTTTGTATTTCTGGCGAAGACGCCCGAAGATTCCGTTTGCCTATAATAACTCAGAGTTAAGAACAAAATTCAAGAAAATATTCGTGAATAGAAATGATCGATTAAAGATTTGCTCACCCTAGCTTGGTTGATCATGTCCTTCCTCAACCAAATCAGAAATCGAACTGTTGCCAAAGCAGTTATTATCTGTATCCAAAACAAAAGAGTCGTATAGGTGTAAAGGAAAATCTTCCCTTTGATCTGGCCATAAACTGGGTGAACATGGAGCCCCCGCTTTCGGACCATAGAAGGATGATAAAGGAGGCGAAGGGGGTGCTTCTTGTTCTGATAAAGGTGTCGATTATCTAATGGGAGATGAAGGTGGTTGATCATCTGAGATGGCTCTTCTTTTCTGGATGAGAGGGGAACTTTGTTCAGCCTCAAATTCATCAGTATCGGCTGATTTAGGAAGAGGCTGACTGGAGGAAGAAACTGGTATTCTCAACTCTTCGATGGTAAGGGGGACAATATTGACCTTGGCTTTTCGTTTTTTGGTACAGAGGATTTTGGTGCGTTGTTCGACAGGCATATCCAGAAGACTTTCAGTGAAAATGGGAGTGGGAGTCGATTTTGGTTTTTTGGCGGCATGTTTCTTTCGCCGAGGTTTGCTTCGGCCCTTCGTCAAGGTTCGATTCGGCGGCTGTGGGATTGGTCTGACGGGCTTCAACATCTCGTCCTTCAGCATTTGGAGGATCATTATACTGAGCCCCAAAGACTTGTGCTTCGGCATCCTGATCTTCTGGATCTTGAGCTTCGATAGAAGCTGGAGCCAATTTGGCAGCAAAAAACTTCTCTAAATCCATCTGATCGATGGAAGTAGGCTTAATCAAAGACACTGCAGAATACAGAAAACAATATTTCAGAACAGTTGTCGAAAAATGGTGGAAAAACTTGCACAAAAGTTGAATTCAGAACTTACGTTTATGGTCATACAACCAGGCATGTTTGCTAAGCAGTCCGAAGCTCCATTCCTTCTGAGGGAGTTTGTTCAGCAACTTCACCATTTCGGTCCCCCTCTCTTGTGTGACATCGTCGAAGTCTGGAGTGAGGATGGGAGTAGTGGTCCTAGTCTGGGATGGAGGAAACATCGGGTCCATTGATGAAGATCCAATCCTTGTGCCATCCTCGATTGCTCGAAGGAATGTCAATCAAAGATCGCCTCTCGATCTTGACACTAGACGGTTTAGCCAGTCCCTTAAAGCCTTTTTCTCTGGACTGGCCCACCACGAAGAGGGAAAAGAAGAAGTCAATAGATGGAGGGATACTTTGTTCAAAGCA
This sequence comes from Panax stipuleanatus, assembly GCA_020205555.1. NCBI lineage: Eukaryota > Viridiplantae > Streptophyta > Magnoliopsida > Apiales > Araliaceae > Panax > Panax stipuleanatus. Next base: position 163,774,815 of record CM035115.1, on the reverse strand, counting down.
CCAGGCTGCGAACGCAAGAATGTAAATGTATGAATTGGGGACCAATTGGGCCAACCCAACCCCCAAAAATCCCAGCATGTTCAAAACGAAAGCATGAAGAGGGAAACGGAGTCCCTTCTCCAAGAGAGTGAGGGCATAGCAATGTAACCATCTGGACGTTGGTACATGCGATCGGTAGGGGAAGGGGTTCGCAGTTGGTAGTTGGGTGGAATCTGATATCGGTCTCGGATGGCCAGGATATCTGTGTTAGTAATCTTAGAAGGTGTATTAGCATGAGCAAATCGCTTTGCATCAGTGAAATCAGAAGGGGGCTTTGGGGGACATCTCTAGCGGTGTCGGTTGGGGGATTCTTACTAGATGAAGGCTTTAATTTGGGATTTGCTGGCGGTCTGTGTAGGGTTTTGAGAATACGGGACCGAAAGTGAAGGAGTTTCTGAAGTTGGGATGGTGTTATCGGTGTTTTGGGCAGCCATTGTTGACAAACAAACTGAGGAAAGAAAGCCAGAGGAAGAGGAAACTGGAGTACTTCTAATTTCAAATAAGCAAGTAAAACTATCCAAATTAGAGGTTTCAAATATTTATAGAGTTGTCTTTTCGGAGGTACACGGAGCCCAAAGGCTGCGCATTCAATGAAGATAATGATGGAGGTGCAGGGTTGGTATCCGGACTTGAAATTAAAAGGTTAATAGTTGGCGTCTGCTCTTGGAATTGAGGAAGCTATCATTTATTTTTGAATTTGAAAAGTTGGTATCTGATTTTGAGTTTGAGGGGTCTGCATTTGGACATGGGCCTTTTATTAATTGGGCTTTGCCGAATCTGTTTGAATTCTTCTTGATGGTTGGACTGAATTCTTATACTCTTTCATCAAACACTCTGTTTAATAAAAGACTAGGAGGCAATGTTAGGCCGTGGATATTTGGGGCCGGTTGAGTCTTATTTTATTTTGGGCTTTTCGGGTCCAACTCATTTTTACTCTTGGTGCATTGGGATATTATCTAAGTGATTATTTAAATAAAGCTTGGGCCGGTGCTACTAGTGGGTGACAGGTGGCAGCTTATAGACTAAAGATTATTCCTAATCTATGGGATTAGCAGACGACCGATTGAGGTGATGGGCCCAACCGTCTTAAGCCACCTTCATTAATGTGGATTTGACATAATATTGACTTAGTGGAGAGAAAAGTATGGTAAAGCCTGCATGCAGCCAACTGACGTAGGCATCGGGGAAAAACATGTAAGTTGGTGAGATGATATATGAGTACAGGGCACTACACAAGGGGGGGTAACAAAATATTTTTCTCTCCAGACACTAGAGCACACTACCTCCATTGTTAATCCTTTTTTTCGGCCTGTACTTATTCTCACACCGGAGCGATCTCCAGCGGCCCAAAAGCCATCGAGGATCCGATACTGACGTGTATTATTGTGCAAGATTAAGTATACTTTTCGTAATTAAGGTGCGTGACGAGATTTTGACATTAACAGGCGTCAAGTAAATCATTACCCTTCCACATTTCATACACAAATCAATACTCAAACCTGCATGCATGTAGGGGCCGGGAAGGTAATTTTTTTACAAATAAATTTGGAGAAGAATGCATGCATGACCGCGTAATTACTATCCACGTACAGTACACCACCCTATATAATACAAACTAACTAAGTTTAGGTTTTCTCGATCTTGCTGCTAAACGTACGAAGCCAAACAAAAAATTAAGGCTATATAGGCGCACCTACCTACCGATAATTTGTACTAAAATTAGATTTGCAACACCCTTGTTAATTGTTGGGCATTTTCATTTACCTTTTTGCTGTTCCCTCTTTTTCTCTAATATATTAATCTTTGCTTTCGTTGACAAGAAAAGTGTACCAAATTCATGCCCGGCCGGCTACGTACGATGGCCTTCACCGAGAGATCATATAAGCTAAAAGTTATTATTTTTGTTTTAGCTTTAGCTATATTAATCTCAATTAAGGGCGAAGCTAAGAACTTTCGTGGCCTTCTAAGTAGCCAGCCTGGCAATGGTACCTATGAAGGTGGTGCAATTTTTAGTACGGGGCAAAGAGTGATGGAAAAGAGGATAGTACAATGGTCAATGGTGAGTCATGAGTGTTTATGGGAACAACATATATAACATACATGCTGCATGCATGCATGCTCTTTATATATATGTACTGCTTAATTTTCAATGCATGATCTCTTGCAATTAATTTAAAAGCTAGGTGTCATTCTAATTATATTTATGTATTTCACCATGCATGCATGCATTATATATGGAGGTTTAAATTTCCTCCCATTGACATTTTTCTTTAATCACAAATACTAGCTAGTAGTATACAAGATGAAATTAATAGATGTCGCCTCGATCAGGAAAAATTGATCATATACGTACAGTACCCTATTGACATATAATTAAAAATATTAATGCACCTTAATTAATTTGTACGTAGGATGGTACTATACAACAATCACGTAATGGCAGTCACAATGCATATATATTAGGTTATATAGGGTGTACAACTAGCTAGCTATCGCAAATCGTAAATCGCATCCTCCCATTGATTGAAATTATAATAACGTCCAATGGTTTATATTTGTGCCGTGCGCAGGCATTTATTAAGGCATGGAGGGACATACATGCAAATCAAGAAGCGGCCCGGCGAAAGTTGTCATCCCGGCTGGGACATTTTTGACATGGAGAAACTGTATTTGCCGGACCATGCACAGCAAACCCAATAACTGTTCAACTTTTGGGAACGATGTTGTCGGATACCGACCTGAGTTTATTCAGTCAAAATAGGTGGATTTCTGTTGAACATGTCGACAATGTGATATTCACGGGTAACGGAACTCTTAACGCCCAAGGTGAATCTGCATGGAAATATAAGGACAATAGCTTTGGAGGTGGTACCATGCTTCCTGATGTAAGTAATTAAACACTTGCACACCCTTCGATCGTTAAACAATATTATTAATCTAGCTTGTTTTAGTCAAAATATTTAGTATATATTGTTAAATAATGCTACTATCACATAAAGTAGCTCACATAAAATTGGGTGGCACCCCCTCATTTGTTGTTGACATGGCCTACTTGATTCAACAACAAATCAGGAGGTGTCACCCGGCTTTATGTGAGCTTTATGTGAGTTATTTTATATGATAGTAGCATTACCCTATATTGTTGGGGAGCCTACACCTGTACGTTGGATCTAATTTAATTAATTAATTTTCCTTGAATTAAGTTTTAGTTATTAGGTCAAACAATCTTTTATATTTTAGAGTAATGCTAGAGATACAACTTATTCTACAACTATTTTACAATTTGCTGACGTGGAATACTCTACCTCAGCATATTGATGAACAAATTGCTTTCAATGTAGTCTTCGGGCCCACATAAATGCTGAAGTGGAGTATGTCACATCAGCAAATTGTAAAATAAGTTGTGTCTTTAGCATTACTCTATATTTTATATATTGAGCCCATCGTCATTAATTCTTGATTTGGATTCATTGTTGTGCATGTGGACTTGTGGGAAAGTTTTCTCCCCCGATTTTTTCAGATTTCAATTTCAGAGAGTCAAAATAGACATCTTATTAGATCAATTTATATCAACAAATTGTAATTATATATCTGAGAGTTGCAATTAATTAATGATTAATATATACTTGTACAACCAAAGTTATCTAAACTTCAACTATCTGATCATATACAAATGCAACTCATTTTTATAGGCTTACACAAATAAACACATGTCCATTCAAAATCCGCGCGTGTTTTTTGGTTGATAAACTGAAGATGACAATGAAATCTTCTTTCTAAGCATGCAGAAAATATATATAATTAATACTCGGAAGTCTAGTCTAATGTGCTTCTTTTGTTTTTTGTTGGCGTAGTCTATTATGTTCATGAATGCAAACAACTGTACGATGGAGAACATCAATTTGGTGAATAGCAAAGGTTTCCACGTGAAATTGCATGGCAGTTCAGGCTTTACTGTCCAAAATCTAACCATAACCGCACCAGGAGATAGCCCAAACTACCGATGGCCTCCATGTAAGTGGATGTCATAATGTAAATGTCACGGATTGTAAAATTGGGACCGGGGATGATTGTATTTCAATTGGTGATGGCAACTCCAATATTTCCATCTCCAGAATCCAATGTGGCCCTGGCCATGGGATTAGGTAATGCATGCATGCATGCTTTATTAATGATATGAGAGGTCATGTATATATATATATATATATATATTTGTGATTGTATACCAGTTTTTTATTTCCCATTTAATTTAAATGTTTCGTTTTTTTCTATTTTGTGTTTTATGTTAGTGTCGGAAGTCTCGGCAAACGTATAGGCGAGACAGACGTAAAAGGAGTTATCGTGACCAATTGTACATTAACAAATACAACAAATGGCGTTAGGATCAAAACATATCGTGAATCACCTTCACTAATGGCTTCCAACATAACCTTTGACTGACATAATCATGAATGGTGTTCACAATCCTATCGTTATAGACCAAAATTACGCGTCAAGGACTAAAAGAGGGGTAAGTTCTTAAACAATATATTATATATTAATTCCCTTTGGATATATGATTGACAAATTATAAAAGATGGAGGCGGACGAGGGCAGAGAAAGACCACGTACCAAAGACGCCTTTATTTAATTACGTACTTTTATATGTTTTTGTTACAAAATGAACGTTAATTACTATATATATATATATATATATATATATATATATATATATATATATATATAATTGTATGGATCAAAGGTGAAGATTAGCGACGTTCATTTTAAGAACATAAGTGGTACAGCTCGATAACAAATGTTGCAGTATCTATTAATTGCAGCAGTGTAGTTCCTTGTGAAGGTGTTGAATTGGTGTACATTGATCTGGCGTTCACCGGTCGTCATGGAAAAAAATATGGTACATCAATTTTATCCCAATGTCAAAATGCTAAACCAACTTTCGCCGGCAAACAGAAACCGGGAGCTTGTTCAACCTAACATACATGCATCATAGTCTCCTGCATATATATAAATTACGTACTCCTATGTATACATACGCTAGCTCTACTGACCATTGAAAGTGTGCTTTGTGAGTTGAAGAAGCACCGTTGTTGGTCACAGGACTTTTCCATTTTATTTTTAAACAAACGTATGTGGAGGGGTATTACATGAGTCCTAAAATTAATGCCAATTCCCAGTTAAATTCTGGCAGTGAATATAATTCTACTTTGTTTTGCATAAAGAGTCCCATTTGATTTTATTATTATTATTATTGTTCTCCAAAAGAGTTCCATTTTAATTGATAGTATTTAGTAGTACAAAATGACACTGTATCCTCAAAATTTATTACTATATATTAAGACACTTAAAATAAACTAAACAATAATTATATATATAATCTTAAAGTTTGCAATTTGAAACTTGAAAAACCGGAGTGAAAATGAAGGAAAAGAGAAAATAAATGAAATCTAAAAAATTGACCGAGTTTTTCATTCACCATCTATTACACTAATATTTTAACATGAATCTAAAAAGTATTTTATCGAATGTAATGTAATCTAAAGGAAAGAAGAGTTCAACATAATAGGATCGATAACTTGGTTTGGCAATAGCATTTTCAAATAATAATCTGATCTAAATTCTACAATATAATAATGTTAAGCCAACAGTACACCTTGGGGCGGGGCCAATTAATCACTTGTTTTAGTCCCTTAATTCTCATGCAATCACATTGTTCATTGTTGTGTATGATCATGTGGTGGGCGCTTGGAGGGACACGTAAAATTAATCTTGTTCTTGGATGTCCCATGCATAATTCTACGTATGATCATTTTTAACATCTTTGAAAACAACCAAGTTCCCTAGCTAATACGATGTAAAAAACATAGTATATATAACCGGAGATTTCAAAGTTAAACGTTAGTCTCTATGGTAGAAACAAGAAACAAGTTACAAATTCAAAGATTATATGTTAATAGCAATACTAATTAATGATTGGTCTTTAGGCCAGCAATGAAATGAAAGCCCAGAAAATGTTGTTAGAAAAGGGATCAAAAAATGGTGGGAAAATAGTAATGGTTGTGTTAGATGGTGTCAAGGTTTCAACAGAAAAAAATGGCGGAATTGGACCGCTGCGTTACGCTCTGCGTGATGTGGTGATACAAAAAGATGAGGTTCTTGTTCTCGCCATTTTTAATGCGCAAGCACCATCACCGTCACCTAGTATGAATGCAGCTGGTTATTATTGCTGTTTAAGGGAGAACAAAAGTTGTCCTTCATTAGCTGCAGGTGATGATCATGGAGATACTTATATCAAGTTCTTGTATGGAGAAATTAATCGGAAAACTCAAGCTTACATGAATATTTTTCGGCCTTTTTACAACGAGTGCAAAAGCAACAGTGTAAGTCTGTTAACCATATCATAAATATTTCCAACCAATAGTCATAACATTTCCCTAAGTTTCCTCAAGTTTTGTTGCTTTGGAGTTTCCATCATACCCATTGACTCTTTGATCAGGTGAAGTTTCTGGTGAAGATTGCTGCAGGCTACCAACCCAATGCCATAATTGTCGATGAGGCAAATTATGCTGGAGCTAAATGGATAGTCATGGATCGGTCTCTTTCTAATCTGTGTGTGTATGTGCGCGCGGGATAAAGAACTCTCTAACTTGCCATGAGCCTCATAGGAATTTTAATTTTCCCATTATTGCAGGTGCTTTGCCGATGACCATAGTTCCCAATTGAGTGGAATAAATTGTGACACTACATCTTTGGTTTTGGTGAGTGATGCTCAAGGATTTGTGTCCCACAATTTCGTGCCTCCAAACAATCAACCAGAGCCTTCAATTGTTAGGGAAGCCGAATGCAGTCAAAATTGTTCACCATCTGATCATCATGCGAGTACAAGCAGTCAAGGCGAAAATCTAACAAGGCCAGATGATGCACTAGGATTAATGTCATTGGAATTAAGCTCATGGGAAGTGATTTCGGAGATAACCCAAGAGTTTAAAAATATAATTTGCGACGACCAGAATGAGATCAGTTTCGAATTGTTCAAAGGTTATTTACCTGCTCTTCAATCTCAAGTTCTTGTAAAAACTTTTACTGGTGATTTTAATGGTATTCTTGAAGCTGAAAAGAAAGTAGCATCCTCTATGCATCATAAAAACATATTGGGGCTGATTGGTTACCACCAGAATGCAGATGCTATATCTCTAGTCTTCCCCTATACAACAAAAGGAACATTGGAAAGATTTCTTTATGGTGAGTTTATATTTGATTCTTCAAATCATTAAATATTAGACTCGTCGTCTGTAATCCTTTTCTGATCTGTTTTTAAAATTAAAAAATAAAAAAAAATTGGCACAGGCCCGAGAGGACAGCAATGGCAATTGACATTTGGTGATAAAATGAACATAGCAATTGGTATCGGTCAAGGCCTTCGTTACATGCATGAAGAGTGTCCCCAAGGCCCTGTAATTCATGGAAATTTGAGAATATCCAACATTTTTCTCAAATATAATTTACAACCACAGGTAAAAATCCCCCAAACATATACATATTATACAATATAAATGATAATTGTCCGTCCTCTCCTCTAACATTGTTCATTGCCATACAGATCACTAGTTTTGGCCACGCTATATGGTTGCAGCGAGAGCAATCATCGCCAAGCTTCAATAACAGGTTTACATATACATATTCTCAATAAATTTGATGTACTTTGGCTTTAAGAGGATATATAATTTGTGTGTTAAAATTAAAGGTGCTGGCACAAGTATCATTCAGGCCCTGAATCGCTGAAATTAATAAAAGCAGACGTTCTTTCCTTTGGGATATTGCTTTTGAGGCTAGTCTGCAAAAAATCCGTCCCACGACATAACAGAATGCTGATAAAATGGGTTAGTGGACAATCTTTTCGCTTATAGCTAGGACATGGTCCAATTTTCACTGTCAGATGCGCGATTTAAAAATGACTTGCAGGCTCAACCATTGCTGTTGGACCGTGCATATCATGAGATGTTGGATGAAGAAGAGGAGTATCCGGACATGTATGGAATCTTCAGGGTGATGTGTGCTGCAGCTCAATGCATAATGGCTAGGCACACTGCAAGACCCTCCATGAATGAGGTGATGCTAGCTTTAGCTCTGACTTAATTAATCTATATACAACCTTTCTTTTTCAAAAATGATTTATCTTGTCATACTTTTGTTGCGACCATACACATCAGTCAACTACCTACGTATTTGTATCAGATTATGTCATTGAGTTTGCTCGTAACATGAGTCATCAATTTTTTGTCACAGGATATATATATATATATATGGGAAAAATTTATGTATACAGCTGTGTAGTACACAGTCAGCTATGGCGACCGTTTTTGGGATATGGCGACGGTACCCGTCGCCATAGCTATTCTAATCTACGGCGACGGTTCACCCGTCGCCATAGCCCAAAAAATCCGTCGCTATATCCCGATTGTGTAATACACAGCTGTGTATATACATATAGCAAAACTACTCTTCTTTTTTAGATTTCTAGGTGATATTGATCTCTATTGTTTTCTTTTCAGGTAATTTCTTTTCTGAAAGGAGAAACTACTTGTAATGCTCAAGCATCCCCCATGTTATCTGATAGCAGTAGCCCAAATAAGGATTTGGGGAACAAGTGCTCAATCATTAGATGTTGATACATGCTTTAACCTGTCAAAACATGTGTATAGACTAAAGGAGAAGATACCAACCCATCTCTATAAGGTTGCCAATTTGGCAACTTCTTTATTCATCTAATATATAGTAATATTTCTGAAGGCCTAACTTATTTATCCCCATTTCACTCTTATCTTATCTATCTAGGAGTTTGGTATCCCCTTCTCTTATGACAAATTATGACAAACACAATAAATCAATACAAAAAGATAAAAACAATAACACAAAATTTTACGTGGAAATCCAAATTGGAAAAAAAAACTACGGAGAAAGGCAAAAAAATTCACTAAATAAAATCTGAAAAATAAAAGATAAAGAGAGAACTATGAAAAATATTAAAAATGTTTTTGAATGTCTCTTTTCCAAAAACCTAACACCTATATTTATAAGTCATAGACAAAATTCATCTCCTCATAGCAAATAACCATTTTTCTGAATCATTCGAGGAAGCAACATTTTATAAGTCACAGGGTCACTATACTAAACTGCCTCAACAACTAACAATGCATAAACAACATAATCTGAATACCATGTATCTGAACACTTACAAATATTTTGAAAGAAAAATATATGGTTTATCTTAAAATGAGAGTTCATTATTAAAAGTACATTAATTATTAAATATTTGGTATCCACTACAATCATATATAGTGGAATTTGATATTCTTTAAAAGTGATATTTCATTTTGAGAAAATAATCTCCCTTATTTTGAGATCTTATTAGTAGAGAGATTTAAAGTAAAAGAAGAATTATGACATAACTTCTCATTGATATGAACAACGTATATATAAGTTACAAGAGCAAAAGAATAAGAAACAAATCAAATTAAGTAAATACGTAAGAATCTAAAACATAATTACAGAATATACAAATGAATGTGAAAATCCCTTGATTTTCTCAACTAGATTTGGTGCCAACTACTTGGGCTACAGGGAGTGAGCTTGGGGAGTTGTGTGAGGGTGGAGTGTCAGGAAGTGCAGAGCCGGAAGTCAATATATATTGACGTGTCCATGACCGGAAGTGACATAGAGCACCATTCAGACACGATAGATGGAGTTGAACGAGGAATGGAGGTGTCAGTGGTGACGAAGGAAAAAAAATAGACTAGACGAAATGGACATGACGAGAATAAAGGCGAAAGGTGAAGGACATAGATAAACACTTTGAGTAAGGGAGTAACCAACAAAGACACATGGAGAGGAACGAGGGGCGAGTTTGTGAGAGGAATAAGGGTGAAGCCATGGATAACAAAGACAACCAAAGCTGCAAAGTTTGGAGTAGTGGGGAAGAGTGCTAAAAATTTTGAGGTAGGGTGAGAGTAGGTCAAGAGTCGGAGTAGAAAGATGATTGATGAGGTAGACTATAGTGGAAAAGGCAAAAGACCAGTATGATAAAGACATAAAGGCATGAGCGAGAAGGGAGAGATCAGTTTCAAAGATATGATGGTGATGATGCTCAAAGTACCCATTGTGTTTAGGTGTATGAGGAGGAGAGGTAACACCATTGATAGATAAGAAGGATGATAGTGCTTAGTATTCCCCCATTGTCAGAGTACGAGGTGATGATTTTATGCTTGAAATGATTCTCAATTAATGATTAAAGTGAGCAAAAACATCATGTGTATCAAATTTGCGTTTGGGAGGATAAAGCCATATATATTTTGTGAAGTGATCAACAAAAATGATACAATATCTAAAATTATCGTTTAACTAAACAGGAAAGGTTCATATATCAATAAATATTACTTCAAGAGGTGAATAAGTGGTAAGAGTAGAGATGGAGAAAGGTAATTTGTGTCTTTTATTGCATTAACATGAATTACAATTGAAGTTGGAATTGAAAGGACGAGATACTTATAATTGAAAGGATAACATAATATGCTTGAAGGTAGACATAGATGGGTGACCTAGTTTATGATGCCACTCGAATGAAGTGGTATTGACACTTGAAAAAGCTAGTAGAGGAGCTTGAGGAGTGGAGAGTGGCCATTCATACACACCATTGTTAGTCCGACCTTGCAAAAGGATTGCCCCCGTGCGAAGATCTTTCACATGAAAATAAGTCGGTAAGAATTCAATGGAAGTGTTATTGGACGTGCAAAATTGAAAAATAGATAAGAGATTTCGTTTCATGGCGGGAACACATAAAACATTAGATAAAGTAAAAGAACGAGAGGGGGGTGGAAAGAGAGGCGGAACCAGTGTGGGATATGGAAATTAGTCCAAAGCCATCACTAATCATTTGTGTCGTCATAAAGATTGTGAAGGGCGGGATTAATAAGGTCGTTGGTGACATGATAGGATGTGCCACTGTCAAGAAGCCATGTGGTGGTGGAATGATCAGTGGTTGCAACATGAGCTTGAGGTTGTCAGGGGGCGGTGGACAAGAGTGTGATTGATTGCCAGGTCGAAAAGGTGGTTGTACTTGTGGGAACTGTTGCCGAAAGAGAATGTATTATGAAACGACATGACCTTGAACAATGCAAAGCTGACAACAACCAAGGAATGGTCGAGCGGGGAAACGACTGTCACGTTTGTAATTCGGAGGACCACCGGCTGTCTTTTGAGAGGACGTTGACTAAGAGTGCCGTGGAGAAATATTGGAATTAGAACTCAAAGTGTAGCGAACATTAGTTGGATGAGCAGACGCAAGAAGATAGGGGGATTGATCTTGTGGCGGAGAGACAATTCCTTGTTGATAAGTTTTCATGCAGTTCATCGAATGAGATTATGGTATCGCGACCATTTACAACATCAATTATGGATTTATAATTATTGTCAAGGCCCTCAAGAAATTTCTTAATCAAGTCTTCATGGTCAAAAGGCTTATGAAGAGCACAAGTACATCTGCCCGATTTTAATGGACTGTATGTAGTCGGAAACTGATTGGGAGCCTTTGGTGGTGTTTTTAATGTGATTTTTGTTTTGCTTGATATGACCGAGAGAGGGTCGAACATATATATTGCTCAGAGTTTATCATACTTCATGAGAGGTTTAAGATTGGGTGATAAGAGGAACAAGGGAGGGTGAGAGAGTACCTGTGACGCCCCCAGAATAGGTCCAGTCAACCCAACCTATTCTGAGTCGCCAAATACATGGTACAGAATTCAAATACAATCTTTTATATCAAACGGTCGTGCAAAATACGACCACACAACTGTGAGTGTCAATACAAATATGTAAAAAATATTATCATTTAAACTAAGTCCTTATTACAATTATTATCACACTGTTTATTAGAAATAGTGAGGACTACTACTGCTCTAACTCGGACCATCACTCTGTCCCCCGAATAGTTCCTGCGACATTCTCATTTCCTGAAGAGGACAATAGATGAAAAAGGTGAGCTTAACTAGCCCAGTAAAAAATATTATGACTAAGATAATGGAAAATAAATTATCGTTAGTCTTCAATAATTTAGATAAAATATTATTGACAACAAGTTTTAGATCAATATTCGTAGCAGAAATAACAATTCATTAGAAGAGTTAAGTAGAAAATGAAGTCTACTATCTTCTATGATTTAAAAGTCCATCATCAATATTTTATCCCTGTAACATCAATCAATATACATCTCAAATCAAATATTCATCTTTGCACTACGGGCCAAAGATATTCATTTGTATCACTAATGGTCATGTTCATCTCAACACCTGTCCATCTTTGCACTACGGCCAAAGATATTCATCAGGTAATCATTCATCTTTGCTCTACGGCCAAAGATATTCAGTTATATCACCTTTTAGCACTGAGGATGATGAAAAATATTTTAAAGAACGAATCCAGTGAGATAAAGGACAAAGATTAAGGATTCGTATTTTAGTTTATCAAATTCAAAAATACTTCGTAATTGTAAGACCCCAACTTTTATGAATAAAGATTTAGTTTTCTTTATATATTATTTCGAAACAGTAAGGTGTTGTTTTGATAAATATGAAAGTTATGGGTGAAATGTACAAATATTTTTTTAAAATGAGCAAGTGGTTATAAAATATTCTTGTTGTCGGAAAATATTCGTTTGGTCGTGGAATATTCTTGTTGTCGAGGAATATTCGTACGACGGCGCAGCTATTTGTGGGCCCCCACAACGGAATAACTGTCGGATATAGAAAGTGACAGAAATAACTTTTTTACAAGATAACGGCGTAGTTGTTACTGTTAGTACTGTTGAAATACCCGGTGGTTAAAATACAGTGATACACGGTGTTGCATAGTAGCACACGGTATTGCACAGTATTTCGAATTATTGAGTCTTACGTGAGAAGCCATTACTCAATTATTGTTACAGTAATTACTGTTCAATATTTTATATTATTGACTCAATAATTGCTACGTTGATATTTTATATTATTGACTCAATAATTGCTGCATTGATATTTTATTGACTCAATAATTGCTACGTTGCCATTTTATATTATTGATTCAATAATGGCTACAGTTGATATTTTGTAGTATTGATTCAATAATTGTCGTTGCACAGTATTTCACGTTATCAACTCAATAATTCATATTATTTGAATAATATTATTAGATAGCATTATTGACAATGTTTAAGGAAGTTCTGTCTAGGAGGGGTTATTTAATTGCGCGCCAGTAAGGAGAAGTCCTTATCGGAAGGCCTCCTCTGTCCTAGGAACGACCTGGTTGTTAATATTGTAGTTCTATAATATTATTTGTGAATAATTAATTATTTATTTATATGATAAGAAAATATTTATTTTGTGGATATTAAAGAAGAATTAGTGCTGATTAGTTTTTATCAATATTTTGGTGTGAGAAATCATCTGGTTGTGGATTTCGGATAATTTATGTTTGGAATTTGGAAAAACTTCCTTCTGCAAAGTTGTAGAGAATTAAATTTTCTATGAAAGGACATAGAATTTGTATTTTTCTGACAAAGGGGCTATTTATTATGAATTATTGAAGTTTCAGAAAATAAATATTATTTAATGGGTGGGACCCACTTTTGTTGAAAAAAATTCTGAGTTTGGATAGCAGCCGGCGGCGGAATTTTTAAAAAATAATATTATTTTATTATTTTAGTCTCCTTTGACATCCTAAGCTTTTCCTATAAATAGGGTGCTTAGGTTAGAATTGAAAATCACACCAGAATCAGAAGTTTTCTCTCTCTATAATATCGAGCGTATTTTTGTGAGTATTTCAATACTTTGAGTATTAGTATTCAGTGCAAGTTTCCTTCGGTATTATATCCGATATTCCAGTCAGAGGTACTATCTTTTTGAGGTAAGGGATGTTATTTTCTTTCGTAAATGATGTTATTCTTTTCAATATCATTATACAGAAATATTGTCATGGATTTTATGTTGAAATTCTTATTTTTTTTTCGTCGGGGTTACTTGATGTGATAAAAATATGTAACTGCAAGTGCACAGTATCAAGTTGAAGAACTGGCAAGTACAGGTCGAACCCACAGAGACTAGATTAATTTTAATATATCCTTAATATCTATTTTAGGCGAATTAAAAATAAATATTGAGAGTTGATTAATTAGAATATAAAAACTAATAATGAGGAAACAATCTAGGAATCCGAATCCATTAAATAATAAACATAACATATAATTCAAGCTATTCTATTTTTATAACTTATTTATGATTTTGATCTCCCTTCCCTTTAATTTAATAATTTTATAATTAACGTGGGCAAGTATAGACTATGAAAATTTAAGGATTAACTATAACCCATCAAAACTTCTTTGAGCAAGCATGGATTATGAAAAACTCATATCTTAACAATAATCTATCAAAACCTCTTAATTAATTTAAAATCACATATGAACTATAAAACGAAGGTATTTCAATAACGAAATATGAAGGCGAAATCAATTAAACATAAAGGCATAAATAATAGAAGAGATAAAAAATATTATCATGAATAATTATTTAATTTCATCCTCATCCTAGATATAAAAAAATTAACTAGACATTAAAAATAAAATAACTAACTAAAATAAAGAAGAAGAAATAAAATAAGAAAACTCCCTTTATTGATGATTCTTCAACAAGTGTATAATAAAGAAGTAATTTAATCTACTTCTACTCCTAACCTAAACTAATACAATACCTAATAATCTTTTTTCTCTAAAACAAGAGACCTATTTATATAAAAAATAAATTTGTGTCCTAATTTAGATACATTGAACTTGGACACTTTTGTTCCCATGTAGGTTTTAACTTTCTAGTGGCAATCAACTTCTCAAAGAGATCTTCTAGATAGACTTTTCTTTCTCTTGTTGGATTTGACTTGCACACCAAGATTGTTCCACCTCTTTCCTTCTCCTTGTAGAATTCTTCTTGGATATTTCTTACATGAATAAGAGCATTAAATATTACTTGATCACCAAAATTTTGACTTTATTGCAATAAATATTAAACCCTACAAAATAAAATAAAACATATTAATTTAATAAACTAATATAATTAAAAGGACAAAATTAGGGATAATAAAATGTATGAATTATGTGTCTATCAAATACCCTCATACCTAGCTTTTGCTCGTCCTCGAGTAAAATAAAAATAAAATAAAATAAAATAAAAATTATACTATCCCATTTTCGTAGGAGACACGATTGCACTTAGCCTGTGCAACAAGCCTTTAAACCCCAAGGTTACCCCAAGTGGACGAGTTGTGTCTCGTGAGGATTTGCAGTGAATATTCCCACAAAATTCAAAAATATTTTTGAGTTCAACAAGTCATGAAATTGAATTACAACTTCTAAATATCCATGGGCATACATAAGCAAAATTAAATTCAAAATCACACTTTCACCTTATCAAAAATATTCAATCTTCATTCTAGACACCATCCTTCATAATATTAATTCCATGTGATGCATGCATGTGTATATAATGTAACTCTTAGTAGGAATTTTACCATGAAAATCAAGCAAACTCATTTTTTTTTTTTTTTTTGACTTGTGCAATGTCTCATTTTCTTAGGCTTTTTAGAGTTACTCATGTAGCGAGTGTTGGACCAATGACTCCCAAACCAGTTGGCTTTAGGGCACTAGGTGTAGAGACATCCCTAAGGACTTACTAACTCAAGTAACAAAGGCCACAAAATTAGACTAGTCAAACTGCTTTTATCCATCACACTTTTCAGCGTGAATATCGATGCTTCATAAGGCTTAGATACCCAGTTATTTCGTTCAATGGACATTGAAGCAGTTATTTTTTTATTTTTTATTTTTTCTTTTTCTTTCTTTTCTTTTTTTTTATTTTTTTTTATTTTTTTTTCTTTTCATTTTTTTTTAAAAAATTACTCGAATCATAGTTTATATCCACAACTAAGAGTTAGTGCGATTGTGAAGTGCAAAAAATGCTTTTGAAATCAATATTAGTCTAGATGGTATTTCAAATTAAGATTTCGTACCTCATCAAAGATTTAAGAATTCTAAATCTTTCAATCTTACTCATGACTTTTAACTCCACGGACACTTATTAGAATAAATTCAATCCATAAAAAGTCAAACAAAATTTTCAATTTTTTTCAATTTTTTTTTTAACAATATTTTCCTAAAAGGAAAAAAAAAATCTAATACAATAATACAAACAAACTCCCCCCCATACCTAAATCATGCATTGTCCTCAATGTATGCAAATGAAGAAAAGAGAACAAAGATGTGAAAGAATTGTATCTTGTATGCGGGACATTTGTTCTGCAAGAAAATGTGGTGAGAAGGAAAACAAATGTACATACCTACGAATTTTATAAATCTTAAATATTATATGACTATACATGAATGATATAAATGGGTAAGTGAGTGTGAACTTTTTATTATTTTCAAGAGGTCTAAAAAATTAAAAATAGTCAGAATTTTTATCACAGTTATGCTTAAAATTTGCCTCAAGAAAATTTTCACTAACATGTTCAAATGATGGAAGAATTGGTTCACATACATGTTCTAGTTTAGTTGACTTATTTGTAGTGGATCTCAACAGCTCATTGACCTTATCTAAATATTCAGATTCATTCCAATTTTGGTGAAGATGATTTAAGAAAAAATCAATTGGATCTTTTTCAATCAAAAGTCTATTTTCAATTATTTCTTGGGTCATGGACAACTCTTGGATCATATTTACTTTAATGGGTTGGCCCAAAAAATTACTAGGTGATTTTTTTGGAATAAGTCTTTTAGGGCACAGAACTTTGGGCTTATAGACTTTTTCAACCGACTCATTAAATGTGACATGATCAATTTTAGGCATAGACTCATAATTTTCAGCTTCCTCAAATTCGCTTGACTCAAACTGTGTAGAATTGAATACAAAATTTTTATTTTTCTCATTATTTTCACAACTATCAAGATTTTCAAAATTAACCTCAGAGTTACTAGAAAATTCACCCACCTCTTGTTTATTTATTATGGTGGTTAATTGACTCATTTGAATTTCTAGACGAGATATAGCTTGATCCACGCTAAATTGATTTTCTATTAAAACTTCCATAGTTTTCTCTAAGACACTAAGTCTTTCCTCTTCTTCATTTGATAGTTCTTGTGGATATTGAGGTTCTGGATCCGAATATGGATATGGATATGGATATGAACTTAGATAAGGATTTTCATAAGTTGGAAAAAATTGATTTACTTGGTGTGCATTAAAATTTTCATAGTGTTCTTGATTCCAAGCAAAATTATTATTCCAACTATAATAAGAATCCATCTTTCCACAAATCACAAAACAAATAAACAGCTAACCACGAAAGTCACAAAAAAAATAAAAATAAAAATAAAATAAGAATCCTAATTCTAGGGTTAAATAAAATAAAATAAAATAAAAAACCTAAATAGGATGTGCTCTACGTGAGTGAATGCATGAATGCGACAATTAATTTTTAACTAACAAAAAAAAGAAAAACTAAGCTACTTACTTTTCTTTTCTTTTTTTTTGAGTTAAGATACAAAATACCAGAAAAAGCGCAGCAATAGTCTTGTCTTTCCGCACTGTTGATCCGCTTCGATAATCCTAAAAACAATAAAAAAAAATTAGAAAAATAAACTAACTCGAATAAATAAAAATTAAGGAATATAAAATTAAGTCTAGTCCCCGGCAACGGCGCCAAAAACTTGATGTGATAAAAATATGTAACTGCAAGTGCACAGTATCAAGTTGAAGAACTGGCAAGTACAGGTCGAACCCACAGAGACTAGATTAATTTTAATATATCCTTAATATCTATTTTAGGCGAATTAAAAATAAATATTTTGAGTTGATTAATTAGAATATAAAAACTAATAATGAGGAAACAATCTAGGAATCCGAATCCATTAAATAATAAACATAACATATAATTCAAGCTATTCTATTTTTATAACTTATTTATGATTTTGATCTCCCTTCCCTTTAATTTAATAATTTTATAATTAACGTGGGCAAGCATAGACTATGAAAATTTAAGGATTAACTATAACCCATCAAAACTTCTTTGAGCAAGCATGGATTATGAAAAACTCATATCTTAACAATAATCTATCAAAACCTCTTAATTAATTTAAAATCACATATGAACTATAAAACGAAGGTATTTCAATAACGAAATATGAAGGCGAAATCAATTAAACATAAAGGCATAAATAATAGAAGAGATAAAAAATATTATCATGAATAATTATTTAATTTCATCTTCATCCTAGATATAAAAAAATTAACTAGACATTAAAAATAAAATAACTAACTAAAATAAAGAAGAAGAAATAAAATAAGAAAACTCCCTTTATTGATGATTCTTCAACAAGTGTATAATAAAAAAGTAATTTAATCTACTTCTACTCCTAACCTAAACTAATACAATACTTAATAATCTTTTTTCTCTAAAACAAGAGACCTATTTATAGGAAAAATAAATTTGTGTCCTAATTTAGATACATTGAACTTGGACACTTTTGTTCCCATGTAGGTTTTAACTTTCTAGTGGCAATCAACTTCTCAAAGAGATCTTCTAGATAGACTTTTCTTTCTCTTGTTGGATTTGACTTGCACACCAAGATTGTTCCACCTCTTTCCTTCTCCTTGTAGGATTCTTCTTGGATATTTCTTACATGAATAAGAGCATTAAATATTACTTGATCACCAAGATTTTGACTTTATTGCAATAAATATTAAACCCTACAAAATAAAATAAAACATATTAATTTAATAAACTAATATAATTAAAAGGACAAAATTAGGGATAATAAAATGTATGAATTATGTGTCTATCATTACTATTCACGTATACGGCACTATTCACGTATACGACACTATTCACGGAAAAATTTATTTTTCTTCTATTTGTCCAAACTGTCTGTTAAGGTTACTATCTTTGATTGTATCAAAGTTTTGAGCTTTATTCTTGAATTTTGCTCCACAAAGTATTATTATGGATTATTCTTGAATTTGGATAAACTAAATGACGAATCCCTAATCTTTGTCTTTTATCTCACTGGATTCGTTCTTTAAAATATTTTTCATCATCCTAAGTCCTAAAAGGTGATGTAACTGAATATCTTTGGCCTGTAGAGCAAAGATGAATGATTACTTGATGAATATCTTTGGCCTGTAGAGCAAAGATGAATGATTACTTGATGAATATCTTTGGCCTGTAGAGCAAAGATGAATGATTACCTGATGAATATCTTTGGCCTGTAGTGCAAAGATGACAGGTGTTGAGATGAATATGACCACTGATGATACAAATGAATATCTTTAGCCTGTAGTACAAAGATGAATATTTGATTCGAGATGTATATTGATTGATGTTACAGGGATAAAATATTGATGATGGACTTTTAAATCATAGAAGATAGTAGACTTGATTCTCTGCTTAACTCTTCTAATGATTTGTTATTTTCGCTGCGAATATTGATCTAAGATTGGTTGTCCATTATATTTTATCTGATTTATTGAAGGCTAACGATAATTTATTTTCCATTATCTTAGTCATAATATTCTTTACTGAGCTAGTTGAGCTCACCCTTTTCATCTGTTGTCCTCTTCAGGAAATGAGAATGTTGCGGGAACTAGTCGAGGGACAGAGTGATGGTCCGAGTTAGAGCACTAGTAGTCCTCACTATTTCTGATAAATAGTGTGATAATAATTGTAATGAGGACTTAGTTTGAATCTTAATATTTTCTACATATTTGTATTGAGACTCACAGTTGTGTGGTCGTATTTTGCACGACCGTATGATATAAAATTTGTATTTGAATTCTGTACCATGTATTTGGCGACTCAGAATGGGTTGGGTTGAATGGACCTATTCTGGGGGCGTCACAGTAATAATCAATTGTGGAGCAAAATTCAAGAATAAAGCTCAAAACTTAGATCCAATCAAAGATAGGAACCTTAACAAGCAACTTGGATAAATAGAAAAAAATTTAATTTTTCCGTGAATAGTGGCCGTATACGTGAATAGTAACCCCGACGAAAAAAGTAAGAATTTCATAATACAATTAATGCCAATATTTTGGTATAATGATATTGAAAAGAATAACATCATTTACGAAAGAAAATAACATCCCTTACCTCAAAATAATAGTACTTCTGGCTGGAATATCGGATATAATACCGAAGAAAACTTGCATTGAATAGTAACACTCAAAGTATCTAAATACTCACAAAAATACACTCGATTTTATAGAGAGAGAAAACTTCTGATTCTGGTGTGATTTTCATTTCTAACTAAGCACTCTATTTATATAAAAAAACTTAGCATGCCAATGCTGACAAACTAAGCCTTCGGAGAAATTTCTCAAGCTTTGAAAAATTTGACAAGTTTGGCAGCATACCAAGGAGGAAAAAAATATTATCCCACATGCTTTATATATATATATATATATATAATAAACATTTATAATAATTAAAAGAATTCCAATTCAATTCTTTTTTCTTCCACTTCATTTTATTTTTATGCTATAAATTTATTATAACAATATTACCACCTCAAATTATAAAATTATATTATCACATTATAATTTTATAATATAATATTATAATAATATATTTGAATGAATTAATTTTATCGGAGAAGATAAAATGTCAACTTTCAACAAATGTCTCTTACTAAAAATTATTCCCTTTATATCATAATTGAAATAAATATTTCCTTATCATATAAATCAATAATTAATTATTCACAAATAATATTACAGAACTACAATATTGACAACCAGGTCGTTCCCAGGAAAGAGGGGAGGGCTTTCCGATAAGGATTTCTCCTTACTGGCGCGCAATTAAATAACCCCTCCTAGACAGAACTTCCTTAGACATTGTCAATAATGTTATCTAATAATATTATTCAAATAATATGAATTATTGAGTTGATAATGTGAAATGCTGTGCAGTGACAATTATTGAAACAATAATACAAAATATCAACGGTAGCAATTATTGAATCAATCATATAAAATAGCAATGTAGCAATTATTGATATAAAATATCAACGTAGCAATTATTGAACCAATAAAATATCATGCAATTATTGAATCAATAATATAAAATATTGAACAGTAATTACTGTAACAATTATTGAGTAAGTGACTTCTTACGTAAGAACCAATAATTCAAAATACTGTACAATATCGTGTGCTACTGTGCACAACGCGTATTACTGTATTTTTATCACCAGGTATTTCAACAGTTTAACCATAACAGTTTTACCGTTATTTAATAAAAGGTTATTTATGTCGCTTTCTATATCCGATAGTTATTCCGTTGTGGGGCCCACAAATAACTGCGCCGTCGTACGAATATTCCCCGACAACAAAAATATTCCACGACCAAACGAATATTCCCCGACAACAATGAATATTTTATAACCACTTGCTTATTTTGAAATATTTGCACATTTCACCCATAACTTTTCACATTTATCAAATCAACACTTTACTATTTCGAAATAATATATAAAGAAAATTAAATCTTGCGTGAGGTGGTCGTCGCCTGAATCGTTTTCAAGCAGAGTTGTATGGTAAAACACGCTTGAATTATTTGCCTCGGTTGGGCTTAGTTTATTGTTGATTTCGGATTGACTTACTTCATGTATGCCTTTAAATTTTCGGAAAAACTTGTTAGGTTTGCGGAATTTTATAACTTTGATTCGAAGGAATGAAGAACTTGTTGTAGGATTTTGTGGTTCTGATATGATAAAAAGATTTAAAGTCAGAGAAGAATTAAAGAATTATAGCATAAATTCTCATTGATATGAACAACGTATATATAAATTACAAGAGTAAAAGAATGGGAAACAAATCAAATTAAGTAACTACCTAAGAATTAAAAAATATAATTATGTGAAAATTTCTTAATTTTTTCAACTAAATTTGATGTTATTTTTTTTATTTCTTTATCAATTAAAAAGTGAACATATTAGGGCTGTATAGTTTGAAATATGCTTATTATGAGAGGGGTATATTCTATATGTAGGCAGCAAAAAAGAAGATACTCATGAGGCATTGATCCTTATTCCAACTTAGAATTTCTCTTTTTCCTAGGCCAGCCAGTTGACTATTGTCTTGGACAATTCTCTAGTTATTTAAACTTTAAAATTTCAGCTGCAACCTCAACCTCAACCTCAACCTCTGTAAATTTGGTATCAAAATTGGGTGAAATTCTATTAAAAAATAAAAGGAAAAATAATAAATTCTATTGTACACACCTTAATAAAGAAGAATAATTTTTCAAGAAAAATAAATAGTGATTCTACCTAAAATAGAAAAATGATAAATTCTATTTTTACATGTATTTTTATATAATTTCTTATCGCACGAAAATAAAACTTACTATATACTCATGTGAGATACAATCATGTAAAAATATGCCTGGTATCTAAAAAAATTCGCATAAAATTGTTCAAAATTTACTGTTTGTGTCACTCCCTGGTACATTCACTTGCCTACTTGCCGTGTACCATAACGCAGCGTCGCAGCCCATTTAATTACAATTTCACTTGTAAAATCCGCAGATTGAAAATATATATCTCTTTTTTTTTATCAAAAATGTTTTTATGTGGCCTCGGCTAAATTCTATCTATCTTCCCTGTCATGTCAAAACAATCTTTCTCTCTCTAAATTATCTCTTCACCATCTTCGCTGAATCCATCGCTCGCTATCTTCGATATACCCTAATTTCTCCACAATTCCAATTCAGAGACAATCATAACGCTTCTTCTCCATTCGAAGACGAATGGGAATCTTTTGATTTTCTGCCACACTTAATACTTTATCTCTCTAATTTCGCCGTCTTTACATACATGCGTATATACTTGTATGACTGAATCTCTAGATTCGGTTTATTTGATTATTTTTTAGCTCTTTGTTTGTTGTTCGATGCTTGTTTTGATGAAATGAGACGACTCTGTTCCGATGCTTTCCAGTAGAAATGGCAATGTCAGGTCCGTTTTACTTTGTTTTAATCTCCGATTCTTGTTGTTTTGTTTTTGATTTGACATTTAGAGTGTTTATTTTCTTAGTGATTGTGTTTAATGTGAATTTTGCAGTTTCAGTTGAATGTGTGAATATTTGTAAGTTTCCGAAAGGAGAGGGAAATGGAAAATACGACTGTAGCACCACCTCATGTGCGTGGAAAGCACCTAGGGCATTAACGGGATTTCTTGCTAGCACCGCGCATTACTCTCTTGTTTCAGTGTCAGGTTTTGGACCAAGTGGAAGAAGATTTTGTGTTAAGGTAAGCCTTTTAACTTGACCTCAAATTGCTAAATCTGGTGAAGTATCATTTATGCAGTCGTAAACATATATGTTTCTAATGGGTAAGTATTTCTTTAGAGAGCCTTACTAAAACACTGCTTAGTTCTTGCTAGCTTTAGGATTGAAGGGTTTTTTGCTAGTCTTTTTTATTTTGCTATATATGGAGTACATTTTTCTTTTAAACCTGTTTTTCAGTTAAAGTTCCGCATAGAAATGTGGTTTAGGCGATAAGACTGCATTCTTTAATAAATGGTCAGTCTAAAAACTAATGTAATGGAATGTTGACACAGCTCCAGTATTTTCTTACAATTCATTTTCTTGTCCTTCTCTTCCCTTTTCTTTCACTTGCTCTTTGTAAGTTATGAAAAATTTGTAAATGTAAGTAGCCTTGAAGTGATTTTCTGGACTTAATAGTAAGAATGATATAAATTCTCCCATCCAAAGGAAGTTGAAGCATTTAGGTTTACAAATTTCTCAAAAGCTAATTTGTGATTGTTTTGGATTAATATCACATAAAAGCATTGGTTGCAGAAGTAGTCTTTTAGCTCAGTTCTAAAGTTTGTAGGTTGTCTATCTCCTCTTATGTTGACCGCATATTGGTACAACAGTGATTGCAATTAGGTCTCCAGGATTGATGGAAATTTTGCTATTTTCTCTACTTTTAAAAATGAATTTTTATGGTTTCAATCATTAACAAAGTTTTTGAGAATATAAAAATGCAAGACTGGTTTCAATGCTTGGTTGTTACCTGTGAAAGTTCTTTGTCTGCATCGTATCTACTTTGTCACCTTTGTCATTTCTTTTTCTTTCTTAATTAGCATCTTGTTTTTACCTTCTGTAATAAAACAAACAGGAATGGCAAGCTTGACCACAGACATACACTCACTTGCTAGATGCTATATATTTGATTTTCTAACATCATTAACTTCCTGTGGAGTCCTTTTCACTCAAAAATTGTGTAATCAAGCGAGGGAAACGTTGCTGTGCACATGAGTGCACGTGTGAAGTCTCAACGCCATTGGACCATGTCACATGATGCTATGTGAGGTTATTAGACAGGTTGCGAAGTGTGTCATATGCGTGTTATCATTTCCATCAACTAATTACTACATGTAAAATATGTGTGCTTCCATGACTTGTTGGGTTGTATTCGAAATTGGTTTTCTGGATTTGTTACTGACCGTAGCATTGCAATATTGTGCTTGTGACAGAGATGTGAACCGCCTGACGTGGGAGATTGTTTCTCCACTGATGCATCAAATTTTATTCTTCGACAAAGAGTCTTAAAATCAAGTTTGCTTCATCTTGCCCGTGAAAAATGGCATTTATGTTGTTCTCCATCGTTATCGTCAGAATCCTATGATGAGGTTTCTCCTGATAGTTTGTGGGAGGTATTGAGAAATGTTCCCTAACCGGTTGTTATATATTTAGTGTTGTCAATTTGCAATTTGACACTTTATGGAAACTTCGGAGTTTCTTCTTGATACTACATTTTCTTTTGTTATTGGTGAATAATACTATTACTTTGATTAGTATTATGACAACTATAATAATGCAATATATGTGTTACCTTGTAAGGTATATTTGAGATCTCCAGAAATAAAATAACTGAAAAGGTTATTATGAAAAGGTTATTACGCCCTCCGACCCAATTTAATTAAGCTTCTTTTCTATTTAGGTTGTACAAAATAAACAAGCTCATTCTATCCAAATTCGAAGCCATCTCTTCTTTTTATTTAATGGTTGTAAAATAAAGTGTTATCCTTAGTTCCTTACCGTTCCTCCTAGAACTATGTATCATTCAAACCATCCTACTTAATTTGGGATTAATAAATAATATTAGGGTCCAAATGTTGTAACAATCAGACTTGTGATACTGTATACAGTCAGAATGGGAATATACACCTCTAGATGCTATGAATAGTCATCAACTTCCAGGAATTGTAGAAGAATGGGGCCTATTATGGACAGACAATGCATTACGAACTTATGATCATTACACTTCAATCGGGTTTTCTATTCCATCTCTTAGAAATAAAAAGCTTAAATCAAAATGCCACGGTGAATATTTATCAAGGCTCTGTACACATAGCCCATCTCAACCTGGGAATTGTTTTGCTTGCTGGGAGCAGGTTGCCAGAATTTTGATACTAAGCATCATAGAATGAAATGAAGGACACCTCACCCCTAAGCTACCTACTTGAATGTTCAAAGTTCAAACATAAACCTTGAACAAAACATGTCATTTGTTATTTGCGTTAGAATGATAGATACTGGATCATTGGCATAAGTATTTCTCGTTTCCAAGACAAATTCTTCCATTTTTTTAATCTAAAAAAGACAATGTTTCAATTTGAAAACTCTACCTTTAAAGTTCTATTACGTTTTTATTTCAATAAATTTTAAGTTGTGTATACCCCCAATCCCCATGTACATTTCATTCAAAAATGGTAATATTAGATGGTAATTTGAAATATGAAAAGGTTAGGTAGCTTAAAGTTCCAAGGATTCTTATCTTGGAGGAAAAGACTTAAATGGAAAAGAGAGTAATATATTGGGGTGGACATTTTACACTTAGCACAACTTGCTATAATGGGGCAAGATTCTGGATCAGAATGAATATGAAGCACACACAAAGATTACAAATCCAATTTTACTAGAACGATAAGAACCTAAGAAGCACATATACAATTTCAGGGATACTAGTGCGTGATACGGGGATTTGAAGATTCGTCAAATCTTAAAATTTGGGGATTCGAGTGCGTGGCACTTTTGGTACATATTTTATTAGTAAATATATGTATATATTTATGTGTCTAGTTTATATTTATATATGATAAAGTGTCTAGTTTATATTTATATATGATAAAACATTCAACAAAATAGATGTTGCTGGAGAAAATAAAAACCATTCAACAAATAATATAACATTAATGTTTCTATAAACACGAAGTCATAAAAATAACAAAAATATTCGTAGATATTTCAAAACACATAAGTTATAAAGGAGGGGAGAATCTAGATGGTTTTTATGGTATAATGAACTAATTCTACCTTGTTTTACTTCCCCTTTAAAAATTCCTTGTAAATTTTTAGTTATTCTACTTTGTTATCGGGGTGTTGAGTTGCGAAGTACTTTTACTTATATATGTGAACTTTCTATCATAGTTGACATATGAAAATCTTATTTTTCCATATGCAGCCCAAACAAAATTTGTTTAGGAGTTATACTTGTAACAAGTTTTTGTACACAAAGGTGGAGATTGTCTGTACTTGGTGGTGGGAATTGAACAGGTGTAAACTAATGTCAGATTTTGTAATTGTCCTCAGGATCTTAAGCCTAATATTTCATATCTTCCACTGGAGGAGCTGGAATTAGTTCGTAATGCTCTGAATGTAAGTCTGTGTTATTTTTTATATCTGCGCCATGTAATGTTAATTTTCTTGCCTTAATCTCTTATTTTGTAGACTGTTCATTTTCCATGTTCACGTCTTTTTGATGTTATAGTTTCTAATACCAGTGGGTTTTAGACAACGATCGTCAAAGCTTTATGTTTTATGTTCACAGCTGGCTTTTGAGGCTCATGATGGTCAAAAAAGGCGCAGTGGAGAGCCCTTTATCATTCACCCAGTTGAAGTTGCACGAATACTTGGAGAACTAGTGAGTTTTGAACTTTCGAAACATTCTTCACTTTGAGAAGGTGTTTTCACCATCTGCAATTTGATAGCTGCATTGCTTCTATTGTCTAACTTTAGCTGACTTTTAACTATATTATAGGAATTGGATTGGGAATCAATTGCTGCTGGTTTATTACATGACACAGTTGAGGATACAAATGTTGTCACATTCGATAGAATAGATAAGGAGTTTGGTGCAACTGTGCGCCACATTGTAGAAGGAGAGACTAAGGTAATTTTGTTCAAATTAGTTAATTACTGCTGGACCATGTGCTGTTATGTAACACTGCTAAGTTGAATTAGTGTTGTTGACGCTGCTGACATCAGCTTGGTTCTATTTGGTAATCTAGGTATCTAAACTAGGGAAACTCAAGTGTAAAAACGAAAGTAATTCGGTGCAAGATGTGAAAGCGGATGACCTGCGACAGATGTTTTTAGCTATGACTCAAGAGGTGATATATGCATAAAACTCTATCATCATATCCATGCTGTTTCTGATCAGAACCACATGGCAAGTAACAATGTTTCTATTTCAGGTCCGTGTTATTATTGTCAAATTAGCTGACAGATTACATAACATGCGGACACTTTCACATATGCCACCGCATAAGCAGGTCGTTTGAATCTTTACTTAGTATTGTAGTTTTTTCTTTTCTTTTTAAGTTAAAATGTATTATAATGTAGTTGTCCTTGCTCTTAAAATTATTCATCGTGTTCAGGCCAGCATTGCAATGGAGACATTGCAGGTCTTTGCTCCTCTAGCAAAACTTCTGGGAATGTACAAGATTAAGGTAAGCTGTCTACTTCCTTTTGTATTTTGGTGCCTTTTGACTTCCAAGGAGTCAAGGACTATCAAGTGTGTGTATCATTCTATAAGAACTGCCACAACAAATCCCTCTTCCTTGTTTTTGAACTTATGATATTGTGTCATAATTTGTTCAAGTTAATCAGCTTTCAAGAACCAAAGTAATCTTAGTTGAAGGTGAAATATATGTTTGCTGGATACTCCAAAATCCTTACATGTGCTCTAGGTGCTCATCCTTTTCTTTCTATTTATGAAGTTGAGTTCTCATTTTGTACATGCTTTATACGCCTAGCTCTTAGCTGTTGCCCTATCTTCTCTTGATCCATTCTTCCTCGACTTCGAAATTTTTCCTTTCTCTTGACCTATAGGCCTGCCGAAAAGCCCTTGACTTACAGTCCATTAGACCCTATATTTTTTTTATAATTTTGAGGTGTGCATCTTTTATTATCTTTGCATTTGAGTTTCTGACTTTTGATTTCCATAAGTTATTGACTCTTTATTCGATCAGTCATAAATTAGATTGGTATGCATCTTGGTGTTAGTTTTCTACTTTGCTTTAAGCTTCAAATTCGCTTACATGGGAGATGACATTTTTTCTTTCTTTTTCAAAAAATTAATTTATTTCATATGGTACGATGACAATTATGTAACTTTAAAGTGTTTAAATGGACGTTTCACTCATTCTATGGTAATCATGCACTAAAAGGAACAAAACTGAGAGACTTTGTTAAACAATTTTATAATGAAATTCTGCTGGTAAATAACCTGCTAGTGGCATACGAGATGGGAAGTGTCAGACACACATCCCATACCCTGGCGCCCATCTATGTAGTACATACATCGAAAGATTCTATGTGTTAGTAATACGTAATACTTTTCGACCTTCAGACATAGCTAGTCTCCTAAGGGCAAAACTATTTTGTTTTCAATTGAGTTACTTCTCGACATTGCCATTTGATTCAAAAATTGTTTTCTTATTGCCTTGCGCATATTCTGCTAATGTATGTACGATTTTCTGCTTGCAGTCTGAACTTGAAAACCTATCCTTCATGTACACAAATGCTCAAGACTATGCTATGGTCAAGAGAAGAGTTGCTGAACTACTTAAAGAACATGAGAAGGAACTTATAGAGGTACCAAAGTCCTCTTTCTCATTAAAGTTATGGCATGTGGTTCTAACTGAAGCTATTATAGCTAAATTTGATGCCATTACAAACCAGGCATTGCAGTGAGCAATTTTAGGTTGTGTACATTTGGGGCCAGGTCTAAAAATAAGTGACAATTAAATATCAGTTTCAGATTGTTATCCTCTGCTTATCAGGATCTTCTCCTTGTATTAGGCAAATAAAATTTTGATAAAGAAGATTGAGGATGATCAGTTCTTAGACCTAATGACAGTGAAAACTGAAGTTCGGTCTGCATGTAAGGAGCCTTACTGGTAAATCCCTGATTTTTTTTATTCCCTTATTTATTATGTCTGTGTGTTTTCTATTTCTTTTTCTTCTCCCACCGCCCTCTCTTATCAGGTGTGTCAGGTGGGGTTGTTCCAGTTCTTATATTTTTCTATCAGATTTTGAGATATGTTATAGCTGACACGGGCGTACACGTTGTCTATCACTCTTCCTAGTTGGTTGTTTCTATGTATTATGATTAGAAGTTCAGCAAAAACGTTGTTTCTATGTATCACTCTTCCTCATTTGCGTAGGCATGCCCAAACACAACTTTTCAGTGTCAAACAATTTTAAGAAGGAAAATAGAAATTGTAAAGGACTCATAGTTTGCCTCTACGTTTCATGCACTGAAGGAAAACTTTCATTGTTTTAAGTTGGAGAAACTTGCATAGACAATATAGATGGAGAACATTCAGATCGTGGAATTTTGTTATGGTAAATCTGTCTTTAAGTCCGGATCATATTCTCTGAAAAATGATTGCACAAAGAGTCGGATAATGAATAATCGTATATAATATAATGTGTCTGTATATATATATATTTTTAATGTTTTCACGTTTGTATTTTTTACTTCTTAGTCTAGAACATGTCATTACTAATGTCATGATTCAATCATAAAATAATAAATAAAATAATGTTATGATTTTTAATGAGCTTTTTTTTATATTCTCATATATGTCTAATGTCCTGCAAAGTGCTGGTATGATGTTTATGAGAGTTTTAATTTTTTTGAAGAAGTGAGGAATATGTAAACTAAGATACGGAGTTGTAATTACCAATTAAATGAACGTTATGTTTGAATTATCTTGCTGTTGGTCCCGCAGGATGTTCAGCTTGGGTGTATATTTTTTGCTGCTCACTTTGAGGAGGTATTCATGTCTTGGTATGGGACATGAATCATGAGCACATGTGCTTACCTATTATACATTTATATTTAGCATGCCTCATTTAGAAAGCTAAACCCACTTTGCTATAGTGGATACGATATCCAAAAATTATTTCATGCAAAGATTGTCATGTATTTTTCTGTGGGAAATTTCCTTCAGGAGCCAAAATGAATTGATTTCGGTTGCCTTTTGCTAGGAAACCGTATATGGCTGTGCTACTGTTTCTATAAAGATCTCTTCAGCATGCTCTTAATGTTTTTTTTCCCCTTTATTTATTGCAGTATCTATAAAGCTGTACTCAAATCTAAAGGTTCCATATATGAAGTCAACCAGATAGCACAGGTTAGCTGTTATAAATGGCTTTCAGGTGGTTAATTGAAAACTTGACATTATTTTTACTTTTTCCACCTGACTTACTTCTAACATTTGGATCACCAGCTTCGGATTATTATAAGGCCAAAGCCATGTATTGGAGTTGGGCCTTTGTGTAGTGCGCAACAGGTATATTGTAAACCAGGTCCAAACTATTGTTTATTACTTCCTATAGAGAAAAAAGTCCGACATATACTCATTATTGTCTGCTACATGTCTTTCTCTCACTGTTGTTCCTTTTGCAGATCTGTTATCATGTCCTTGGGCTGGTACATGGAATCTGGACCCCAATTCCTAGAGCTGTGTGTATCTCAATTTTATCCCTTCTTTTTAAGCTGATATTTATCATCCTTTTTTTTCTTCTTCTTCCTTTTCAATCATTTTTTAAATTTATAGAAATATTAGTCGAACTTTTGTAACAGATGAAGGACTACATTGCAACCCCGAAACCTAATGGTTATCAGAGTCTTCATACAACTGTAATTCCATTTCTCTATGAGAGCATGTTTCGGCTGGAAGTTCAGGTAGTGTCTTCAAATATTCCTTCTTTTCTTTATCTTTAATTTCTGTAAGTTCTTACGTTGCTGAGAAGTCTTTTTGCTTGTTATTTTCAACTTTTGTAGGCATCATCAGTTTTCCAGTATTTGGTTTTAATTGTTTGCCAGATGTTTATTTGTATGTTGGTTGATGTATGTTTGGCAGATAAGAACTGAAGAGATGGATTTGATAGCAGAGAGAGGCATTGCTGCTCATTATAGCGGGAAGGTTTTCGTTAACGGTTTAATTAAACACACAATACCAAATGGTAGAAGTTCAAGAGCCAAAACAGTCGGTCTTAACAATGCAAATGTCGCTCTCAGGGTATGCTTTACAAAAACTTGATGCTTCATGATCTTCATTCAAGAGGTTTCCTCGTGTATATATATATATATATATTCCTATTTTCTGGACTCTGAACTATTTTTTGTAAAAAAATCCTTTCTTTCTTCCAGATTGGTTGGCTCAATGCAATTAGAGAATGGCAAGAAGAATTTGTGGGGAACATGAGCTCTAGGGAGTTTGTGGACACCGTCACCAGAGATCTTCTAGGTAGCCGTGTCTTTGTATTTACACCAAGGGGAGAGGTAAAGAAGGACGAATTATTTAACATGTAAAAGAATATTTTTTTTGATGTCTCAGTTATTTGTTTTATGACATTTACAGATTAAAAATCTTCCGATGGGGGCAACTGTCATCGACTATGCATACATGATTCACACTGAAATTGGAAACAAAATGGTGGCTGCAAAGGTATTTTATTCTACTCGAGTGTAGTTTGTTCTTCATGAATCAAAATGTCATTGCAAGATTTTCTCTTTTTGCAGGTCAACGGTAATCTCGTTTCTCCCTTGCATATACTTGCAAACGCCGAGGTTGTGGAGATAATAACCTATAATGTCAGTTCCTTCTCTCATTTTGTATATGTTAACTTGCAAGAAACTTTTTCTATCCTGTCTCTACAGTAGCAGTTCTATGTACATGGCATGGTTGTATTTCCATTGAAATGCCTCGGACTTGGTGAAATATTTTTTTTTTTATTGTATATGCATTATGAAGAAGAAGGTGGCGCTCTTTGTACTCTTAATGTAAAACTACGAAGTCGTGTATTGACGGGTTCAAAGTGCATGTGAGGGTTAGCCATTAGGATTTAGTGAATTATGATAACAACACAAAACAATGAAGAAATCTTGATGGTACTTGTATATATAAATTTTATATGAATTCCCTTTCTCATAAAAAATTACTCCACATCCAATTTCATAAATTTGGAGAGCCTTGGGTTTTGAAAGTTTTAAATAGATTGACGTGTTATGTTTTCTTTTGGAAAGTTTGATCATTTTGTCCTGTTGCTGTTTAAATTTTCTGGATAATGACACTTTTAAGTTTATCCTACATATAGCTTAGTGAATAAATACTGGCAATTATTGCGACTATAAAGATAGCTTGATGGTTGTCAACCTAATCTTAAGCATGCCCCATGTGAAATCCTTGTCCTGGGCCTTTTAATTTTATCATGTTCTGTATCAATTGTAGATTTTATTTTAGCTCACTAGCTGCTTTTTGTCAGGCGCTCTCTAGCAAATCTGCTTTCCAGAGACACAAGCAGTGGCTGCAACATGCAAAAACACGTAGCGCCAGACACAAGATTATAAAAGTAAGTTTTGTCTATGGTATTGAATATGGATAATGGTATCCCCTGCCTCTGCTGTAGTAATATAAACTTCATGTTGTTCAGTTTTTGAAAGAGCAAGCTGCGCTATCTGCATCTGAATTAACAGCTGACTCGGTAAGTGAATTTGCTGCTGATTCTGAAGAGGATTGTGAGGTGGAAGAGGTTTCCGATTATTCTAAAGGGAGTAAACACACATGGGAGAAAATCCTCAGGAATGTTGTCAAAATGTCTTCTAAAAAAGCAAGTGAAGATGATGTTTTTCAAATTCAAAATGGTAGCATCAAGGTTCCCAAGGTAAATGGAAACCATAGCAAGCATATGCAGAATGTGAGTTTGAAGGCCAAAGGAGAGTCGTTATCACAAGGAAATGGTGTTGCTGAGATGATACTTGCTAACATTCCGATGTACAAGGAAGTGCTGCCTGGTCTAGAGAGCTGGCGAGCTTGCAAAGTTGCATCTTGGGACAAGCTTGAAGGGCACTCCATCCAGTGGTTTTGTGTGGCTTGTATAGATCGAAGAGGTACACTTATGTATATAAAAGGTTTTTTTAATATATTACCCCTTTTCATATGTTATCTTAGGTATTATTATCAAAATATACAGAAAATTGTTGTCATATATGTGTATGTGCCAACAATTTTTGATGTTTTGATGGATCAAGTTAGTACCATTATGCTTTATGAGCTTTAGTTACTATGCGACACTTACGGTGGATCCACCTCCTCCGTCTATTTGTAGATAGCTTTGTCGTATGCAAATTGCAAATTGACTTTTTTCTGTATTCTACTATTCTTTTTGTTAATATCTGATATTTACAAAAAATTCAGGCATGATGGCTGAGATCACAACATCATTGGCTGATTTAGGCATCACAATATGCTCTTGTGTGGTGAGTAGCTGATTTAGATTTTGGGGAACTATCTACGACATATATGTTGTTTCTTTTTAAGTACCTGAAGCTGTTTGCATCTGTAATAAACGTTTTGAAATTTGCAGGCTGAGGTTGACAGGGGAAGAGGAATGGCTGTTATTTTATTTCATGTTGAAGCGAGCCTTGACAGTCTGGTATGCATAGCAAATGTGCATTTCTATACCCAATATTGTATTTATTATTGCTGTTGACATGAGAATTGTGTCTTTGCCATTCAGGTTAGTGTTTGTTCGAGAGTGGATCTTATTCTTGGTGTTTTGGGATGGTCAACTGGTTGTAGCTGGCCTGGTTCAAGGGATAACCAACAAATTCGAGAATGCTAATCAATTATTGGTTCTGGTGATGGGTTTCACCACCCAGCTGAGACAGGCTTGGGTGTGAAGTTTTGTCCTCTGAAAATGAGATTTTTTTGGGTCGAGTTGCATAGTTTCATCTATATGTTGAACATTCAGATGAAATAAAGCACCGAGTCAATATGAGCTAGGATGGAGTGAGAGGAGACTGTATATAGTGAGAAGAGTAGAGTATGGAGTATACTTGTACAGGTACCTGCAAGTAAGAGTAGTGAAATAATTATACAAAGCTGTTGAAGATGACTTTATACATAACTTGTATTTATCATGTTTTCCTTTGTTACCTTAATTGTCCGTGAGATTTTTAAATTATTTGTACCATGTCCTAAAATGAGAGTCCGGGTTCTCTTTTTGGGATGTCCTAAAATAAGATTCACTCCCCCCAAATCAGAGTCCCAGTTTTCATTATTTTCAAGTCAGTCAGTCTTGGTCGGTGCTTATAATTATATACTTAATTAAAGAAAAATGCTTGTTTTGGGGTACATTTTTGATGTACTTGTGGTCGTGTGGAAGTAGGATTGTGAAGGAAGTCTATGCCTCCAGCATGGTAGTTTTATCTAGTCTGGATTTACCAAAGGTTGTGTTTGATAAATCTGGCGATTAAGATCTGAATGATTATGATGTCTTAATAAATTAGATCATCTATCTGAATGGTTATGAGGTCTGAATCTAAAAAACTGTTTGATAACTAAAAAGTAAGTTGTCTCTTAATGACACTATTTTATTATTTTAAAGAGTAAATTTTTATTTAATAATTTTAAATATTCAATTTAATAAAAATGAGTGAATAATATTGTTGAATATATTTATATAAAAAAAAATTATCAAAAAAATTTCATTAAGAGGTACCTCTTGATTATTAAGATTTCATTTTCTGTCTTACCGATTAAGAGGCATTCAGAGGTAACAAAAAAAAAACAAATAGCATCATGCCTCTTAACGAATAAGAGGCAGTCCATTAAGAGGCAATCAGATGTAAACAAACAGCACCTTAATGCTCTTAACTTTGCTGGATGAGCTAATTGATGTAGTCATTCTTGTTTTTATATATTGCTATATTTATTTATTTATGGTGTCTTCGGTATTCCAGTTAATCTTCACAAAACATAGGGAAATAAGAGCTTCTTGGTCAATTTTGTTGAACCATGCCACTAATATGTTTATTTGCATTAGCTACTTAGCTTTAAAAATTCCTCTTTTTCGAGGTGAATGAGTAACATTTTCCGTTAGGCCTTCTCAGTAAGGCGGAGCAAAGACCTCCTTGTTTGATTACATGCATGTTTGTGTTCAACTTCATGCATAAGCCAAGCCTGTGGCGAAAAAAGTCTCGGTTATTATTATCAATATAGCTCGTACATAGAATAGGCAGGCTGGGTGGTCAGTTTCTCAAAATTACTGGAACTTGGAAGAGAACTTTCAGTCAAGATGACACCCGGAGGAAACCTACTTAGCAACGTGAAGCCAAAGTACTAGTAGCAAAAGCACCAGCAATGACAATATCCAAATTTTTAGGTTGAAAAAGTTCATCGGTTGTTTCAGTGCCGCGGTCTCTGTCATGAACTTCTGGGTAGAGGCCCTCACAAATTTGCCTTGGTCTTCTTCTTTGATGTTATGGTTGTTGGACTGGACATAACCATTCTGACAAGTATGCTTCGTGTTTACCGTCATATCTTCCTCATTAGTTTCCTCCAAGTTCTGGTCATTGGCCTGCAATTCTTTCAATTTGAGTGACAATTCCTGCACCACCGACTCAGCTGGCCAAATAGCCTCAGCATTGGATTCCAGGGATGAGTCTCCTGTTGTTTCTGAACTTTCTTCAACTTTTCCAACATCATCTTCTTCATCATCACTCTCTTCTTCATCATCTTCACTTGATAGAGTTTGTAGTTTGTTTTCTACTTCAAAAATATCTGTCTGGACCGTCTCAACCACTTCCTTACCATTTTCGCTGTCACCATTATTGACATCGTCATCTTCTTCACTCAATTGTGTTTGCTGGTGTTTATCTACTAAAACAACATCTACATGGACTGTCTCAACTGCTTCATCAACATTTTTGCCGCCAACATGATCGTCTTCTTCTCTCACTTGTGTTTTTGGGTTGTTAAATACTTTGACAATATCTTCATGGACTATCGCAACTGCTTCCTCCCCCCCTTTGGCAACAACGTTTTCGCTGCAATAATTACAATTTTCTAATTGACCTTTTTCTGAGGGTGGGTTGTTTTCTACTATGATCTGATCATAAAGAACTTCCTCAGCTGTTTCATCCTCTTCCATTGGTTTGACAACTTCTACGTGCAGAGCTGCTTCTGCAGAGTTGTCCTCTTTCAAGTTTCCAGATTCAGAAAGCGAAGGACCGCCTGGTGGTGGCAATGAGAACTCTTGCACCTTGACAGCATAAACTAGACATGAATTGCTCTCAGGCGATAACTTATCAGAGATGATCAGCTTCTCTTGATCACCATTGATGGGGGTGTCTTGGTACTCACTCAGTTGCATTTGTTGGTCATCATCTTCTACTGCAATCTGATCTGCTTCCTCACATTTCCCATAAGTAATTTCTCTATCAACCTCGTAGGATTCTTCTTCTTTTTCCTCTGGTTCAATCAATTGTGCTTGTGGTCTGTCTTTAACTGTGATCTGATCTCCCTGACCTGGCTCAATAGCTTCACCCCCTTTCGTTACTTGCATTGTTTCAATGACCAAGGGCACTTCAGCAGAATCATCATTTCCAGGCTTGGAAAGTGATGAACTGTCTATCACTGTCAACAAGATATCTGCCTTGTTTACACCATGAGTTTCAGCTTCATTACTATTTGTTGTTGAACTATCAAAGCAGATAATTTCTTCTTCTCCATCCATGGCGGCGGCCTCTTGTTCTCGACTCAGTTGTATCCCATTTTCAGCATGACCTGCCTCAACCAATTCTTCACATTTCTCAACTGTTATCATCTCTCCATCATCATCACATTCTTCCCCTGGTTCATGTAGGTTCTCATCTACTCCAAGCTGATCAGTCTGAGCTGCCTCAACCAGTTCTTTGATTTTTCCAACAATAATACCTCCATTTCCATCACATACTTCATCTTTTTCTTCAACATTTGATGGGATTTTGTGGTTATCATATACTACAACCCGATTGGAATGAGCTACCTTAACCTCTTCATCATCCACTTTCTTTGCTTCAACTTCTCCTAAAGAATCATTCTTCTTGTTCACCTTCTCAGCCAATGAACTGTCCAAAACAGGAAATGAGAATTCTTCTGTACTGATACTGGATTCATCACACAAGGGATTGCTCCCTGTTTTTTCAGGAAAATCAGACAAGAGAATATCTTTATCTTTCCCACCATTAATTTCATTTTTAGGTGTCTCATCCTGAACAAATTAATAAACAAAGTTAGTTTAAGCATCCTAATTTTTTTAATCAAACTTAATCTACTATGATTCAGATCTCTTGATTATAAGGGGGTCCATGGACTAATATTATAAGAAGAAAATAAAACTAAAATTAGAAGTTTAGAATTACCAAGATTAAAACTTGAGTGCAGCCCAACTCATTTTGGGTCTCTGCAGTTCCATTTCTGCAAATATTTAAACATAAAAATCCCATCGATTCCATACAGATTTATAATCGCCAACAAATTGGAAAAATTAAGAAATAGTATAATCCATAATTTTCAAACCTGGGATGATGATTTATTGGTGAAGAAGAATCTGGGACAAGAAAAGAGAGGCCTTCGCTTCCTATTTGACGGTCATCCTTCAACTTGGACTTGTTCAACGGATCAATTTGGTTGGTTTTTTGGTTATGGGTGGAATTGGAATTGGAATTGGAATGTTGTTTTGTTTTAATAACAAAAGTAGAAACCAGAGCAGCAGTAGCTAAAGCTCCACCCAACAAAATAATACCAGCAAGACCACCGCCGGCGCCGGCCACTATCTTAATTCCCATTCTCTTCTTCCTTTCTTGCTTACCCTCCATAATTATCCCTCCTTTTTAACACTAGCTATTCATACCCCCAAATCCAATCCAAGCTCTTTGGAGAGCTAGAGAGAGAGAGAGAGAATCTTTTGTGTTTTCGAGGTGTTGTATTTCTTGGGAATCCCACTTATTAGTTAAGGGGTTAGGGGTTAGTTTTGCATGGAGAGAGAGACAGAGAGATTACTACTACTACTAATACAGTAATCCTAGTGTGGAAGAAGACTGAGTCAAGTGTGAATTTTCCGGAGATTGACGCGGACTTTCCGTTTTATAATTTTATTATTTTTCCCTTATTAATCATTTACAATGATTCAAGCGTGATAATCGAGGTGGAAAGATGAAACATTAATGAAGGGAGTAATATTAAAGTTTTAGGATCCCGTTAGAAATAAGTTAATTTTTTAATAAGCTGATCAATTGATCATACATGTTGAGATACTAAAAAATATATATTATATTTTGATTTACGTGTCAACATTGTACTATTAATCAATCACCAAAGTTGATTTTATGTTAACTATTCTCAAAGTTTTATATTTGATCTGATCAATTAGACAAACATTAATTATATATCTTAATTTTTATGGTTTTACCTAAAACATTAATTAAAAATAAATAAATGAAATATTGAATTTTTGTATTTGACATGAATTATATATTTTAATCTTTATGATTTTGCCTAAAATGTAAATTAAAAAGAAATGTTGAATTTTTGTATTTAACAGTAATCTTTATGATTTTTCCTAAAACGTAAATTAAAAAAAATATGAATGAAATATTGAGATAACATATTAACTTGATTTCAATAATTTATAGGGTAGAAGGAAATAAAAGGTGAGGTGGAAAAGGTGAAGAAAAAAAATCAAAAGTTGAAAAGAAATTTACTTTTTTGTTTTGGAAAAGTTGATATTTGTTATAGAATGTTTGTAGTGGAGAATAGGGAGTGGAAATCTATAATTATGAACAATAAATTTAATTTTCAATAAGTTTATAGTGGTATTAGTGTAATTTTCAATAAGTTTATAGTGGTAGTAGTAATATACTCAGGGTTTTCTTAATATGTGTCTTTAGGACGCATATTAATCACATAGTTTAAAAAATATTTTTTTGACCGATATGTATATTCACTTAATTTTTATATTTGTACTAAATTCAAAAAAGTATAAACACAATTCGAGAGAATGTTAAAAAATTCCATATACTAATTGTTGTCATATTTTAAAAGGGAGTAAGGTATTGCGTGCGAACAAGAACAAAAAGAAAAAGGAGTCGTAGAAAAACGTTGAGACGCTCTATGTGGGAAGGAAGGGGAGGGGGGGTCCACTCGTCTAATAATGTGTGTACGGATGGAATTAATTGGTGTACACACCAAATAGACTATACTGGACTGGAATTGGGTTTTGGCATCTTCTGGCTTCGTTAGGTTTCTGCCACTTACATTTTTATCAATGAACATTAGAAGGTAGGGAGTCCCCTCCTCTAATAACAGTATGTTTGTTGTTTTTGTTTTTTTTTTTTTTATGTGTATTCAAATTATATCGAAATTATTAAATTTTTAAAAAAATATAATTTTAATAAATATTATAAATATTTTAAAATTAAAAAAAAATTGATCGATCACTAGACCGGTCACTTTAAACCGGTCCTTAGATCTATTATACAAAGTTAGAATCTTTAAATTAGGGAATATTCCTGGGCATTTGGCATAACACCTGAATTTTCTATTAGTTGTGTAAAAATAATGCTATTATTACATTAAAAAAAAAGGTCACAAAATGCTCACATACACATATATGTATATTTATTAATTTCACATGTCAGGCAGAATTCATGAATATGTATATGAGTATTATGTGATTTTTTTTATGTGATAGTAGCATTGTTGACTTAAACTCTGGTGACACATGCATTTGCAAGATGACTTCATTCCATTTAATAAAGGAATTATTGTTTCGTCCGGAAGAAGATAAATTAGAAAACGAAATGTGTTGAATCTGACTATTTTTTCACCTCATTTAGAAATTGAAGGAGTTGACTATTCATTATTTATTTATTTAGTATCATCCATTTAATTTATATTCTTTATTCTATTTTTTAATGTGTAGTATAACAACATTTTATTACTAGATCTGATGGGATACTCAAGTCGATGTGTAATAAATGTATGGAATTACTAATATTAAGTGTGTGGAGACTGGAGAGGAAAAAGTATGCACATAAATCACCACTACTTCAATTTCTCTTATTTCCATCACCAATTAATAATGTAGTAACATGAAAACAATCTTCCTTTAATTATTAATGGTTTTTTTTTTTTATAGAATCCTTTCCATTTTGTTCTATTTTATTATTGTATATTTTTATATTAAAAAATTCATATAAATTTTAAAATATCTCAAATTAGAGTTTTACTTTATATTTTAAAACATATGGAGTATTAGTTTGTGAGACTATAAAATTAAATTGAAGATAAATTTTCATATTTAAATTTTATTTTTTACCTCTTTGCTTGAGTATTATCATGTCAATACCATTAATTTTTAGGTAAATTTAGTGATAAACTTTTTCTTGAAAAACATAATTTTATAAATGTATCTCTAAGTTTGAAATACACAACTCTTGTAACCCTCAGTTTATATTACTAATTGGGTGGTCGTTAAGATATAGTTTGGAGTGGTCGCAAGGAGTCTGGACAGTATTCATATCGTAAAATATATCTATAATTTTGGAATGGATAAAAAAGAAAATGTACATTTAATATTGTTACGGTTGAAGTAAATTATTTGGCTAACATCAAAGATGTCCTTAGTCTCTTTCAAAAGAAAATTACCAATTTTCTATCTAACCTTGGAAATCAATTTAAATAACTACTTATTTTGAAATTAAACTAAAGTCAAGTTGAACCACTACTCATTACCAACAAATTTGCAAGATCAATAAGTATATAAAATATATACAAAAAAAAACAGAGATAAAGAAGAAGAAAAAGGAGAGAGAGAGAGAGAGAGAGAGAGAGAGAGAGAGAGAGAGAGAGAGAGAGAGAGAGAGAGAGAGAGAGAGAGAGAGAGAGAGATCGAGATCATTCTTGCAAATACTTTCAACATCAAATCGGCCAGCTAATATCAAACTACTAGACTTTCAACATCAAATTGGCCTGCTATGAACGTACCAGTGGGCAGTGTGGTGCGTATGATATTCCTAGATACAACAGCTATGGGCTCGAATGTGTAACCCATTTTATTTATTCTGATTTCTGAAAGGGCATCAGCCCAAGCTTTGTTGGGCTTTGGGGGTTGAAAATTTCTTGCTTTTTGGTTAGGTTCTAAATACTACTAACATTCTAAAGAGTAATGCTAGACACACAACTTATCCTATAATTATTTTATAATTTATTGAGATGGAGTATGCTACATCAACAAATTATAAAATAGTTGTAGAATAAGTTGTGTCTCTAGCATTATTCCATTTTAAAAGATCTTTTAATTAAAAACTTGTTCACGGGAAAATAGA
Source organism: Panax stipuleanatus (assembly GCA_020205555.1). NCBI lineage: Eukaryota > Viridiplantae > Streptophyta > Magnoliopsida > Apiales > Araliaceae > Panax > Panax stipuleanatus. Next base: position 163,733,196 of record CM035115.1, on the reverse strand, counting down.
CTGGGGCTGTTTGATTAACACTGAATGGCTGATCGATTCAGCCATTTAGTGCGTTTATTTAGGGAAAAAAATGTCTAAATGACTGAATCGGTTAGCTATTCAGACTGAATGGATTGAATGATTTCTTTTACAATATTAACTATTATATTAAGTAATATTAAATAAATTTATAATAATTTTGAATTTTTTAATATTTTTTTAGAGGGGTAAAATAATAAAATTTTGGTGTTCAAATATTTCAGACATGTTAATTATCAAATAATTTTTTTCATTGAGATTCATTTAATTTTTATCAAATACTCCCCTATATCAGCAACATTATCGATAAATTACAAATTTTTAGTGAAAAACACCCATGCCATGCACGCAACTAAAATTACATTCAATAAGTCTACACCGACCGAGATGTTGTGACCGACAAAAATTATTTTTTTAAATTATTTTTTGCTTTTGACTCTCAAATAATTAATATAATTTATTAGAACTAATTTTTTTTATAAAATACAGTGATTTAGGCTTTATTTATAATATAAAACAGAGCAGGACAGAAAATACATAAGTGTCCCATCAAATTCCACGTCAGCATCTCTCTCATTCCCCCTTATTCAAATTTCTAACCCTCTATCGCTCTCTCTCTGTTCTTACGCACACTGAGCTCTCTCTCATTCCTCCTAAACAACTCGATCCCTCTCAACTCCCCTAAATTTCTTAGCTCTCATACCCAGCCCTAATTCCAGCCCCAAATCTCTCATACCCAACCCTAAATCTCATACCCAGTCCCTAGAATCAAATTCGGTTCACAAGGCCTGGAAGTATCAGCTCAAGGACTCGAGAGCGGCGTCACTTTCGTCGACACCTCCGACGTGTATGGCCCGCATACCAAAGAAATCCTACTCGAAAAGGTATTATTCCGGCAGCCCGGATTATATTGATCTCTATTACCAGCACCGAATTGATACTCGAGTTCCCATTGAAGTCACGGTATAATTTCTCAACATCTATTTGTCAAATTCTTCCTCATTACGTTGTTGTTATAAATTGTTGGGAGGTGAGCAGGTGACGGTTATCGTTTTGTATTTCACGTGTTTTTCCTTTTCTTCCTCTCTCCTTCCATTTCTGTAGAATCTCCTTTTATCTGTTTGTTTCTGGAAAATCAGTCGGCTGTTTCCTTGGGGGTGGATTAATTGTTGCTTATTCTGTTTGTTTTTGGTTCCACGGACCCCTCTGCTTCTGCATCTGCTTCATCTTTCGCTATTTTAGCCTCTATCTTTCCACCTAATTCCCCCAAGGTAGCCTTTTGTTTTTCCTTTTGATTATTATACAAAACTTTTACAATTTGATTTAATTTTGAGGTATTTCTGTTCGGAATAGTCTTAATTTTAAAGTCTTTTGGTATGTAGAATAACATTTGAGAATTTCTGGTGGGTTTAGATTAAGCTACAGTTTTCAGTATTGAGCATTGATGTTTGAGAATTTGTGCTGGGTTTGTGTTTATAAATAAAGGATAGAGAGCTAATTTATGATTTTTATTTTTCTTGGGGTTTTAGAGCTAAATATTTGATTAGTCTTCGAAGTCGATTTCAAGAAACCCACATCATCATAATCCTTGTCTCTCCGTCGTCGTTGACGACCCAATACTTGCTATTTTTAATTATATGATATATATATAAGTCATAATTGTCAGTCTGAACAAGTGCTTTGTTTTAGGGGGTCCTCTTGAAAGTTGAAGGTTTTGGATTGTTCTGCTCTTTTAATTTTTTATATGACGAAAAAAGTCTTGAGGTATTACTTTTTTTCAAGTAAAATGAGTGAATGGATTTGGTTCGCAGACCAAATAGTGACGCTTAGTTACTGCATCTTTTTTATATTTTTCTTCATTTTTCAAGTGAAGGATTTATTACAGTTTGAACTATGAATAAAAGTTAACAATAAACGATGTAGTGTTTTGGGTACCTTCATGTTTAAAAGATTTATTGCAGTTTGAACAATGAATGACAGTTAAGTCGATCCTGTTATCTGATGTAGTGTTCTGGGTACCTTTATGCTTGATAGTGCTTTATTCACATACTGAGAAACTGCAATTTAACTTTTTTTCAGAGAAGGGGTCTAGTTCATGCTTGAATGCATTTCAGGTTTATGAAGTGCTGCGAATATATATGGATGCATTCTGGCTGATGATATGGGGTAAATATTACTGTGTATCTTTTTGACAATGTGTCTTCAAATCATCCAGTGTTACTTATTTGATTTGTGTTCTAGGTTATTAGTATTCTTGGTTTAATTTGTACAGTTTGAGAAAAAGTACCCACGGAAGCTTGAAACTTTAGTCCGTCAGAGTTTGATGACTAAAAAGTCCTTAGAAGTGAGTTTCAGTGTGCCCGAAAAGTGCCTACAATTAAAGCTGCATTACTACCACTTAAGAGGAGATACAGGTTACATGTTGGATTTCCTCTCCCATCTTTCCTTTGTGTCAAGCCTACAGTATTTGTCATCCCAAATGAAAGTGGAATTATAAAACCAAACACTAGAATATCTATATATATAAAACAGAACAGAGAGAGAACATAAGTGTCACATCCAAGTTCTCTCTCTCATTCCCCCCTATTTAAATTTCAAACCCTGTATCTCTCCTTCTGTTCTTACACGAGCTGAGAGATAAAATTTAGCTTCGAATTCCCCCAAACAACTCGATCCCTCTCAACTCCCCTAAATCTCTTATCTCTCATACCCAGCCCTAATTCCAGCCCCAAATCTCTCATACCCAACCCTAAATCTCATACCCAGCCCCTAATGTACAGAGCATATAGAATCAAATTTGGGTTCCCTTATCTTCCCCAGTCGTCTCCCGCTGAATCCCTCTCGCTTGCGGGCCGAATTCGATGGATCGGTTGGGAATTCTGTTCGTGATCGCACGCTCGACATCATGACCGTCATCGGCGCCTCTCCTCTCTGGCGTTGGAAGCGGCGCTCTCTTCGTCGGCACCATGTACTTGATTTGGTATTGCATTTCTCCCGGGAGTTTCAGTTTCGGTGGTGATTCTGATGATGTTACTGCTTATGATGATGACATCAGCCCTAAGAAGATGGGGTATGTGGCCATTTCTGCTGACACGGTTGTGGCTACTTCCGGCTAAACAGGTGGAGTAAGGTATGGAGTCGATTTGGTGTTTCTTATTGTAAGTATGGTCCTTAGAAGACGAAACTGTTACTCTGTCGGTATATCACACTTTCCGTAACTGTCCATGAATGTTATGATCCTGTATAAGGAATGTTACCTTTTCTTTTGGATTGAAATCTACATTTTCTTTTGTTTGTATTGGTTGCCTTTACTGATTCTTGTGGTATTTGTTGGATTTTAGATGCCATGCATATGGTTTTCGCTGAAATTAAGGTTCACTTTATAAACCCCAGACATGAGGAATCACCCTTTAGGCAAAAGTCCATGAAAGATTATAATAAAACTCCTGGGATGGAATTATTATTATCTATTTATTTGGTACTTAAATTTTTTATATCATTGCTTTCAAAGATGCTTGTCCTTGGCATTTGGATAGCTGTTTCAATAACGGGTGTTTAGAGGGGAAAGATAAGTGGTTTTCCCTCTAGGTTGTTTTGCTGATAGAAAGGTTTAGCGTGTACAGGGTATGGTGGCACCTATAGGAACTTCTCTCTGAAGTTTTATAATGTGTCAGTTAATTAGTACTTTTTAATTTATTATGCCAATGTATTTATTTGAAGGACTTTTAGAAGTTCAGCAATGATTGTTAATGGAGTTTTGGCCTGGAAATCCAGGTCCCTACCTGTTTATAAAAAAATTGTAACAGTTTTGATTGAGGTGGTGAAAGTTATAGCTGTCTGAATTTACTAAGAAAAGCCTTCATGTGTATTTTTCTGGATGTGGTTTCTTAAACACTTTCTGGCTTGAGCTTACTCCGGAGGAAGCTCTATGAGATGTCGACTTTACCCTCTTACAAGGTGCTGATAGGAAGAGTTGGTAGATTTTATGCTAATGCATTGAGATATCATAAATGTTTACTAAATATTAGTATTTGATAAATGTTTACTAAATATCCATTTTTTCTTCGTTTTCTTTCCCCCCCCCCCTCCCTCCCACCCCCCCACCCCCCCCAAAAAAAACAACTCTCTTTTATTTCCTCCTCTTTGTTTTTGTCTTATATTATTCTTTAGTTTTAGTAATCACAATCTCGAGCAAGTTGAGGGTATTTGTTTAGTTGGTCCTGATGACCTTCACAAATTGAGATGTACAAAATTATGTTTTGTAGAATTTATTAGTTTCGCTTTTACATATATGATATATCTTATTTGAACTATTTATCATTCTTCTGCGCTCTAATTCTCTTAACCCTTGTTGGTCTGTTACTAATAGTAATAGCGGAGTAAATGGGCAAGTTGGTGGTTTTGACCATTGGGCTTTTCTGGTAAGGACTTGCTTCCCCTCCCATCCTATTCTTGGCGAATCTATTTGAGTTTATGCATAAATTTTTGTCAAATCCACATCTCTTCATAATAACATTGGTATGTAATGATTTCTATGGATCCACCGTGATCTTCAACATCCCTTGTAATTACGACTTATGGATCGGATACACATTTGAGACCCAAATTAAAAAAAAAATCAACTGATATATACATTACTTAATGTTAAGCGTTGTTGCCCTTTGTTCTTGTTTGATGTGCTGGTGGTTACTCTTTCTTGTTGCATAAGCATAACTGCTTGCTAATTGATACACGCAGGACAAAATTGAGGCGCCAATGTGGGTGGATCTCACTTCAGAAGCTACTTCGTGTGAAAAGTTGGTCTCCACCATTCATAATATTTTTATTTTTTTTGGTTAGAATTCATGCTTTTATATAGTTAAAAATTATAGTTTCCATCTCTTGAATTTAATTGTCCTATCTGTTGCCTTGCAGTGATGATGGGTGGTTCCAGATAAGCCATCTGTATGTTTTTTCCAATTAAATGCAGTACTTGAATTGATTATTACTCCTATATTGGATAGGCGACCTTTCTGATTGCTTTAACACTTGTATATCACCAATCACCAAAAATGTAGGTTCCATCACTGCTCTTCTCGCAAGTTGATTTCTGCATTTTCTCATTCTGATGAGGTGTGCACAAACTCCATATTTGGCACCGAGGGACCTTCTTCTCCAAATCTTCCATCCTCTGTCTCAAGGTCAAGAGGAAAACATTACAGAAGTATGAAATGGGCACAAAGCAATTGCCAGTTTACAACTAAGCTGCACCCAGTAAAGAAATTAAGCAGTAAAACTGGATTGGGAAATGAAATATCAAAAACAATTGGTGGTTCACAAGCAGGCTCGGTTTGTGAAAGCAGTTTAACTGAAACTGCTGGACCAAGTCATTCCACAATGAATCGCCTGTAAGCTTTGTTCCCCCAAATTATTTGTTATTATATTTGCTTATAGTAGTATTTATTATACATCTAGGATTTTCGTTGATTCCAGTTGGGTGTAATTTGTTATGGACGGGAACAAAGATGTGGCTTCATGGTAACCTTCACCGCCGCTCTTTATTCATAGCAGTTTCGTCCTTTCGGTTCATCTCTCTCATCTTCCTTTTCGTGTCTCTCTCATCTCCATCTCCATCTCCATCTCCCTTTGGCAATTAATTCTTACAGGTACAATATACACTTCTCTTAGCTTTATTCGCGTTGTGGTTACAATTTCATCTTGGACTCAGGTTTATTATAACTATTTTTTATATTATTTGTTGAATTTTGTAATTTTTAAAGTTACCCATTTTATTTTTGAATGAAATTTAGCTTTAATTTCTGAAGAAAATTAACTTTTTACAATCCATAACAGGGTTTAATCAACCTCATTCTCCGCTCAGTAACATATGGCTTCGAAGCACGCCGAAGGTATGCCAAAATTCAACACACTTTTTACTTTTTTGTATTACTACTTTGAGGTTTCATAGATTGAGTGAAATGATTTTACAGAGCTTAACCATTATAACTTCATTCATTTGGGTAGTGTAGTTAGAAATGTAGTTGAAGTTTTTGATGGAATGAGACTAAGAATGTTCATGTTCATATACCAATGAAGATGAAATTTGTCTATCTCTATACATTATAAAATTCAAGACTAAAAACATGCTAAGATAAAAATTAAACATGTCTATATGTACTTGCCTTTAATTAAACAAAAACTAATTACAAATTTCATTTATATTATCGAATTGTATATCTTCACAAACATAACCACACAGAGTGAGTCAAAGATAGAGAGAGGCAAAACTCTCTGTTATCTGTTATCTTCTTTATGTTCCTTCATCAAATTAAAGTCAACTTTCCCAAATGTAGCCATTAGCGACTTTTTGTCACCATGGTCTTTCTGTGTTTAATTTTTTTTCTATGTTATTGTTTGCACTAAAGAATTTGATAAATGAAATTGCAGCGGAATCGGGAATTCCTTCATCATCGAAGTCTCTTCCCCAGTCATCATCCGCTGAATCCCTCTCGACCGCTTCCCTGCTTGAATTTTATGGATCGGTCGGGAATTCTGTTCGTTATCGGTGAATTCGAGATGCTAGAGAAAGTAGGGGAGGGAACTTACGGGAAGATTTACAGATTGAGAGAAAGGTCTACCGGCAATATTTTAGCCCTCAAGAAGATGATGAGGCTTCATGAGGACGATGAAGGTGTCCCTCCCACCACTCTCCGTGAGGTCTCTTTGTTGAGTATGCTGCCTCATATTAATGTGAAGGCATTGTCAATACTATCAACTGAGGTATTCCTATTTTAATTGTATTTGCTTGGGTGTATTGTGGTGTTTAGTATTTAGATATTCTCTCCTTCTCATCTCCCAATATGCTAAGCCAGTCGTATGTGTTTATTATAGTGGAAATCAGGATCCAAAAGATTTCTGCTCCAAAATCTTGATGATTAAATTGAAGCTTTTCTTTGTTGTTGCATAAGACATAACATGTAACAAGAAACAGTTTCAGCAATGACCATTGGACCTTTTTCAGTGCCCCAACAATTCATATTGGAGAGGAAAGTTAAAAAACAAATATAACAAACAAGTGTTCTACTAATAGTGAAAGTACAAGCGCATGAACCTAACGATAATGAGATTGCTTTTATGTTACTAACTAAATTTTAATTCTACACTTGCTCCATATAACTATAAAATCAAGTTTAACTGTTTAAGGTCTTAATATACTACCATTCCATTCTAGAGGGGTCAAGTCCATTGAGTTATCAGTTTTATGTTGTTTCTAACAGTGGAGCTTGAGTTGATTGTTGTAAAATTCAAAGTTATTTGACACCAGTTCATTTGTTTTTACACTTCGATGAGAATTACTATAGTTATGCATGCTTTTTGACCTTTTTCCTTTAAATACTGAATTAACTTTTGTGGTGATTTTTTTTTCGTTGAGTCGGTTTTGTGACATTTTTAAGTTGGGGAATTTTAAGGTGCCCTTCTAACTTTAGGCCATTTACTTAGGTAACTCCAACGAGCGCATCTTCTTGACAATGACAATGAGTTAGATGAACTTGAAGCACCTACCGGACTAAGCGGGAATATGTTTCCTGTGCAAATCCAGGATCAAGGTTGCCTCATTAATGTGAAGGCATTGCCAAAATTATCAACTGAGGTATTCCTATTTTAATTGTGCTTGCTTGGGTGTATTGGGGTGTTTAGTATTTAGATATTCTAGCCTTTTCATCTCCCAATATGCAAAGCTAGCCATACGTGTTTATTATAGTGGAAATCAGGAATAAAGAGATTTCTGCTCCAAAATCTTGATGATTAAATTGAAGCTTTTCTTTGTTGTTTTTTTGTTTTAATTGATTTGTTATGGGAACTGGAAATTTCTTACTCAAATTAGGATTGTCTCGCACATTATATATTAGTATTGATTTCTTGATTTACTAATGTTTGATTTTTTTTGATGTTTTGAACATAATTTGTTTCACCATCACGACGTTCCTTCTTCGAATTTTACCAAATCCTTGATGGTCCTCCACACACAAACTGATGAGTTACTCTTTTTATAATAGAGCATTTCAATTCTAATTACTAATAAATAGGTGATTACTATCATTATATTTTACTGTGGAAAAGTTACTAGCAATCTTTTCATTTAGTCATACTTGATTGTGTGAATAAGCAGCTGATTTTTCTTTCATACCACTACATGTTTTCACTAAACTTCTGGAACTAATTTGTATATATTGCTTTAACCTTTCTTTAGTGTATTTTGATCCCTGTGTAATTTGCAAAGAGTCTTTAAGTAATGTAGTTTTTTTCGAATTTTAATCTAATTTTTCGTTACGCCGTGCCTTCAGGGCTTCAACATCCAACGATCTAAAATCATTTGGGGCTTCAACATCCGATGACCAAGAATTTATTTCTCAAAAATTGAAACTCACATCCGTCATCTCACTCTCTTACTCTCGGTTCTCCCTCACCCACAAACTAGGGTTTCTTCATCTCTTTGTCTCTACTTCTTTTGCTTCAATGGCTAATACAAGGGGTGGGTATCTCTTCAACACCGGACGGCAACCGGCTTGCCTGGAAGACATCTCAATCGCTCGCCGGAAAGAGGAATCAACCGAGGATCGCGAGGAAGAACCGACAGCAACCACACCACGGGCCACGGCAAAACCCGTTCTCTCTACATCTATATCTTTCTATCTCAACATTTTTCACTCATGGCCGCCACGGCAGACCCTCACGGCGTCCCTTATTCGACTTAGTCCTCTTCTTATCCATCCTTATAGCCTTCCTTCTTTAGGTAATGTATTAGTAATATATGGCTTTGCATATACAAGATATGTACTTTATACATAGCTCTGTTGAATGAATTTATAATCGGATTACGACGTGGGTTCTAATTTAGGCAAACATTGCAAGATCCATTATGATTCTGGGTCAATATATAGCTTCTTTAGCCAAGATAATACAAAAGTTGGGAATATCATTATCAAGGATCAAGTGCGTGCTTATTCACATTCAGTCCATGTTTTTTCTCTATATTGTGTTTAAGGAAGAAGTGAATGATGAAGTTTTTAATTTATTTAGGTGTTTGCTGAGGCTACAAAGGAAGGATTTCCTGCAAGGCATACTTGGACTTGGTTTTCTGGAAATTTCTGTTGGGAAAGTCACACTAGTGTGGTATTCTGCTTTTTATCATCTGGCTTGGAATGATTTCCTTAACATAAATTGATTTGCATTGTAATAACTGCAGGTACAATATGGTACTCCAAGGTCTTCTTTGCGAGCAAATATTCTCTCTGTGGCTAAATTGAGATCCAAAGTCAACTGTAGGAGGTGAGATTATCTTCGGTGGTGTTGATTGGACACATTTCAAGGGAGATAACACTTATGTTCCTATCACTCCAACTGGTTACTGGCAGGTAAAAGGATTCTGAAGTTTTATTTTTCAATAGTCTAACTATTATTTAGATCCTGATTTACCAAATAGATTCAATTCACCATTCTTACAGATTGAGATGGGAGACATTTTCATCGCAAACAATTCAACAGGTGATGTCTTTTCATCTTAGACCACCTATCCTATAATCTCTTGCTAAGAAGGCAAAATGGTTGAAGGACAGGATTTTCTGTCTGACGGTCAATTTCTTTTGTAGCTTTCCCTCCTCATTGGCATTTGCTTCACTTTGTATCACGAACAAATAATATTTGTAACTTTAAATTGTCTGTAGTTATCTTATAATTGATGCCTAAACTTTCCTTTTTAGCTTTTCTTTACAAAATGACATATATTCACATACTTTGTAATTCTCAGGTCTGTGTGAGGGTGGATGTGCTGCAATTGTGGATTCAGGGACATCCTTTCTAGCTGGTCCAACCGTATGCGTGCACTCAGTTATATATTTTTGATCTGTTATCTTTCTTCCAAATTTGATGATTCTTCTAATACACCTTTACTGGCATTATTTCAGGCCATTGTGGCTCAAATCAACCACGCCATTGGAGCAGATGGTACTGTGAGCTTTGAATGTAAAAAAGTTCTCTTGGACTATGGGGGTTCAATATGGGAACCCTTGATATCAGGGGTTAGCCTTTTATTCTTATTTATAACTCTTTTACTAAAACTCTCCTATTAAATGACTGAATGAATACATCTTAAAATCTTGCTTCCTTCCCCACAGCTACAACCTGAAAAAATGTGTCGACATCGGGCTCTGTTTGTATATTGGATCTCAATATTCAAGGTGAAGTTTTCATCATTTTTGCTGTTTTTTTTACCTTTTACCGGTAGGAGGATGAGTACTTTGTTTATTGTCATCTGTGCAGTCATGGCATTGAAACGGTGATTGAAGGTCAAAACATGGGGAACTTACAAACTGATGAGAATGCTATATGTAGTACCTGTGAGGCAATCGTTTTCTGGATCCACAAGGAGCTTGGACAGGAGAAAACAAAAGAAACAGTGTTCAAATATGCTAACAAGGTGAATTTTGTGTTCCCTAGAAGATCACATCAACAATAAACATGTAAATTCTGTCCTGAAACTTTTATCCGTTATGTGTTAAAGCTGTGTGAAAGGCTGCCAAATCCCAAGGGAAACTCATTTGTCAACTGTGATAGCATTGCTACCATGCCATGTATTTCATTCGTGATAGGGGGTAAATCCTTCCCCCTCTCTCCAGAACAGGTGTGCTTTTTGTTGTACCATTTTCTCTGTAAATGACACACAAACTGATACTGTTTTTTAATTGGTATTCTCTTAACTGAAAGTTACTGGTTTTATGTATTTGGAAAATTATTCAGTACACCATAAAAGTTGAAGAAAACTTTACAACATTCTGTCTTAGCGGGTTTGTTGGTTTGGATGTTCCTCCCTCACAAGGTCCTCTCTAGCAAAATAAATGAACCTACGTCGTAATCCGATTATAAATTCCTTGTTTATTACCTTGTACATATCTTTAGGTAATGTATTGAAAGTAGAATAAACTAGCAGAAATTTGATAGAAACGATTTGAGTCCTTTCTTTCCCCCTTTTTAGTGGTTATTATTTGTTGTTCAATTTTCTTATTTTGATAAATGGATTTATGGGTGTTCTTTATTTTTAAAACAATAAATAGAACTGTATTGATTGTTGGGTGTAGTCATTATGTTGATTCTGACTTCCCAAGAAAGAATGAAAGAAATAAAATCACAGCTTAGAGTCAAATGGTTGTGTTATGCCTCCTTGGGTGGATGTTTGTTTTCTTTGGTGTCTCAAGGCATGAAAAAATTTAAGCTTTTCTATCTTGTTATTACTTCTATTGCTCATATTTTTAAGCTAACAAAATTTATGTTTGCTTGATGTTTCTTATTTTACTGCTACTTCAATTATATCGAGTAATTGGGCCAGCTGGAATTTGCCCATTTTTTGAATTTGTTTGAATACATGTGATTTGAAATTGTAAATTCTTGTTGTTTTCCATCTTTTGTATTTTTTGATCTGGGTTGGAGGAGAACAATTGTTTTTAAAATTCTTTGGCTTGAAATTATATGCTTTTATTGACATGTCCCTGTTAGAGCCCTTGTCATTGTGTGCCTAAATGGTCAAAGTAAGACTACAGGTTTACGTTCCCTCATCCTATTTCATATTTCCCTTATTGGGAAAAGTTTTTTGTGGTTGACCTCATCTGTTGACCTCATCTCATCTGTGTGCTCTTGTGCCTTTCTTTTGGATGGATGTGTTTTTTCTTTGACTGTTTTAAAAAGTTTTGTTTCTGCATGTCCTTTTATAGTTGTTTACCATTATTTGATTGATCTAATGAAAGAAGCTACATGGGTCATCTATATATCTATGGATGAAAATTCATAAAGACTTGATCCTGCAATCTGTTACATTAGCAAGTTGTAAAATTGACCATATAACTTAACCATTAGTCATTCGTCACCTTATTTGTTTGACCTCTCCCTCTCTCTTATTTGTCTTGGTTCTTCATTTTTAAACTTCGTTGCTTAGCTAATTCAAAATTTATATAATGACCTGCAATCAGTTTTTGTATCAAGTTACGGCTCTGCGAAACTGTACCCATCTACGTGCGACAAAAAAAAGAGTTGTTATAACAAGCAAACAATAATTTTTAATTGTCAAGTTACAATCAATCAAAAAGGCTTATAAATAATAATAAATAAATCTTGAAATGTAGTTAAACTTAGTTTAAATTTATGAGAATTTGACTATTAAAGTTGGATATTCTTTATTTATTCATTAAAATTTGTCTTCATAAGAATTTTCATTTAAATGCTGTGTAGTATGTATGGAAAGTGAGGGTGTGTTAAGAATTAATTTAGGCTTTTAATTTAGTGTGTGTCCATATTCAGTGCTTCATTTTTTTGTGTTCATGATTTATTTTTATATATATATTTTTCTTCTTGCCTAGCGTCCCTCAACATATCAATCGGTGAACAGGCTTTATATGGAGTTTACTTTTTGAACATGCTTCACATTCTATATTAGAACTGTGGATTTAAATAAGGCTTTGGATTGAGGGGTTGTTGATCGAAAATTACCTAAAACTTTTGGGTCTATGTGAGTGCTTCAAATTATGAATTTCCATAGTGGTTATGTGAGTGCTTCAAATTTTGAATTTCCATAGTTGAAGTTTGATCAAATATCAACCGAGTGAATGGTTGAATTTTTGTATTCAATTATTTTATTTTGATACAATTTATAGCATAACCTGTGTTTGATAAAATGTCTCCAAAAGGAGCATAACATGTGTCTTGCATGCAGCATGTGAATAGGAACCATGACAATTTCTTCCACCAGCTGATGGATCTTGAGGATCACGTATGCCTCTGATTTGTTGCAATCAACCGGGCCAGGTCTCTCCTCCATCTTCATTAAACTTAGAGTTCCTAAATTATTTTCTTGGATCTTGGAGTTATTTTGTTACATGTCACTAATTCAGCACAAGGTTTTCAAAATTTTTGACTGACCCACAAAGAAAAACAAAAATACTATTTTGCCTATGATCTTTTAACAAGCTCCTGCCGGGATTTCAATCTTTCTACCTATACCATTTTCTCTCTCCCGTCTCTATAATCAATAAGGACTGCAGTTCGTAGTGTTTCTTCTTTCTGCTAGGGAGTAGGCAGTCCATCTTATTGCAAAAAGTGAATTGCACTGGAGTAGAACATATAAGTTTACATTTAAAGAAATCACTGTTACTATATCCCAAGTTTTTCATACAAGGTTTTTTGTGGCTCAGCAGAAGGTCTGATACAATCACCCAATCACCTTAGCTCTATTGAATCTTTTCAAACCATCTTTAAAAATGTTTGTTGAACTGAAACTAATTTAGCTCTATCGTATCCCTTTCGCTGTCTTCATCACCCAACACAAACACGAGACACACACAAAATTCTCTCCTATATCTCTGTTTTTCACAAATTACAGAAAGTGTACACACACACCCACATCACACATGCACACACTTCGCACACACATACACACACAAGTTATTAGTTAGGTGTTGATTTGCTTTCAACCATAATGGACATCAAGTATTTGTTGGAATGCCTAAAAGAAATATTGTATACTCCATTTTTTTAGTTAGTTTTTATTTATTTATTTTATTATTTTTTTGTTGTAGAAAATGATAAAATGAATTTTTATTTGAGAGGGAATAAGACTTTGATAAAGAGAGTACTTTAGAGAATAATACACTGTTCTTTGTTTTTTTCCTGGTATGTAAATTGTTCATTATTTTTTCCCCATTATATACCTTGTTCATGGTTAATTGGTCTATTCAATATATTAGTGAAACTTTTATCAAAAAATATATTAGTGGAACAATTGCATTCTTTTTGTTTAGTTTGTGGTTTAAATTAGAACAGATGATCAAGAGAGACTTTTTAATTTCAATCAAGAGAATACTTTGGAATTGGAGGTTTGGCAGGGGCGCTATATTCTACGTGTACTTTAAGAATTGATAAATATTATTGTCGTACATGAGCATAATGATGGTTAGTAACGAATTTGATCTTTAGTGTGAAGTACATAATTCTCCTTGGTTTAGTTTAACTTATGAATTTTCCTTGCAGTTTATCAATAGGGTGGGGTTTCAGGTGAGACATTGGACTTGGTCTTTCAATTGGGTGGTAGTGGTGAGCATTCTTTTATCTACTTGCTTGGTTGTATTTATATTGATGTTTAGTGCTATTTAGGTCAATTTTATATTGATGTTTATTACTACTTGAGAAGTTCAATTTTGTATTGGATAGATTACTTTGTGGGTAATGCAACTGGGATTTTGGAATATTGAATTGAGCAATTAGCAGTTAAAAGTAGAATTTTTCTTGAATTAGCTTGAAATTGAGTATAATATTTGTGTGTGGATTTTGATTTAGCTTGCTTTGGGTTCAATGATATTTTGATTCGGATTCTTATCCGAATTGCGAATTTGAGTTGATTCGAACTCCAGGTGTTTGTAGTATTGTTTCATTGAGGTGGATTTGTCTATTTGTTTGATTTTTTACTAATTGCTTAACTCTTTAATTTTTATTTTTTTGTCCATATTTTTCAATTTCATTTTTCATATATCCAGTCTATTTTCTGTTTTTTAGTCTTGAACGTGTTTGTGTAATCCCAAATTTTCATATTTGTTTTGGTTGTTCTCTAGGTCCTACTCCAAATTAAGTTATTGAGCTCAGGAATACAAAAAATCTCACTCTACCTTTATGTTAAGAGGCTTTTACAGGTACAACACAACAAGAAGAAAAATATTATTTTCAACTCTCTTTAGAATTTAAAATTTGATTTTTTTTTCGTTGCTCACATAATTACAGCCAGCCTTTGGACCCGCTAAAAGTACTCAGGAAGTCTATTAAGTAGCTGCTTGATCTATAATAAAGGCTGCAATGTAAGGTGTTACTGGTATTGTATCTTATTAATTACTACTAATTTCTAACACATCAAATCATGAATTTGTTCCAACATATTACATATTTATTATTTTAGATTTTTGGTTTCGTTTAGGTGTTGAGTCCTCCAGACAATTGGACAAAAAATAAAGGAGATTTTATGAAGTTGGATTGGATTTTGGTATTACTCGGCTACACTTTAATATGGTTTGTCAATGTGGGTTTTGAAATTAATTTTTTTGATTGTTTCTAAGTTTTGTTGTGTGTGGAAATATGCTTGGGGTTGTATATAATTAATTTTTGTTTTAGAGAATCGAAAGTGATTTGTTCCTTATATTGTTTTCAGGTATATATGGAAGCATGCATGGGGTTGTTTTCCTGTGAAGTTACATGTAGATAACATTCAAGCCTTTGATCCCCATTAGGCTTACAGTAACCCATTTTTTATCCATTTCTTTCATTTCGAAATTATACATTATTTTTTATCCATTTCTTTCATTCTCTCGGAATCATGGATTAATTTTCTATTTTTTTCAATAGATTGGTGTATAAAGTATTGCATAAATGTTGTTGATTGAAATCTTTCGATTTAAGTATTGAGTATTCTTGGGTGCATGCAACATGAATATTTTTATGATGTTATGGACTTCATTTACGTGGTTGCGTTAGTTGGTAATGGTTGTGTTAGGCAAAATTGTGGCATGATAGTTATACATTTAGTAACTTTTTTGGGTATGAGAACAAATTGTGTATACACGTTGAAAATTTTCTGATGTCTCATTTTTAGGGGAAATTGTGGCCAAATTTTTTTAAAATATATGGAGGATTTAACTTTTTGGCCAATTTTATTGCTAATTGTTGGCTTTGTTTTTGGTTACTCAGCGTCTTTAGGCACAAACACAAGATCAATTGAACCAATCATTTTGATTTGTTTTTGTTTTGCTTAGATTTTGATCTTATTGTTATATCAATTGTTATACAGGAGATGATATGGATGTTAATTAAATGTATGTTGTTGTAGTAGTTGATGAATGATTTTGTTAATGCATAATTAAGATTTATCCAAATTCAGTGTTCGATGTTTTTTGAATTGCGCCGTGCTTATGTTTGTTGTGATAGTTGATGAATGCTTTTGAATTGCACCGTGACTTCAGGTACATTAGGATAAGTTTGTTAGTCTCGCTCCTGGTCAGCTTTTGTGGATCTGAAAATCCACTCGTTTACGAAACTAGGTGCGCTTCCCCAGTTTACAAATTTTTATATCACCAAACTTGACATTGGTAATAAATTTTTCATAATTTATTATAAAATTATGATTATAATTTCTTGAGATGTATCTTGAGGGTTTTTATGATTTGTTAATTTTCAGAATGATCAAATTTATCATAAAAATCAAATTAATACGTTTATTATGAAAGTATTAGTGTTGGGTGAAATCATCATGTTTCTAAGGCCCTTTTCCGGAACAATTTATAAGTTGGTCAAAATAATTTATAAGTTCTTTTTCATTATTAATGTGTTTGACAATCACTTATTTTTTGACTTATAAGTTGAGTTTTTAAGTCGAAAAAAATAAGTGACTTATTTAAAAATGACTTATAAGTTAGTTTAAAATAAGTTAGTTTGACCAAATGTAATGTTTATTTTGTCTCTCTTTTTATCGATGTCTTTTTAGTAATCTTTATATTTATTTTAATTTATAAGTCGTTATGAGTCGAACACTTTCATAACTTAATTTATGATTTATAAATCAAATTGATGCTGAACATTTATAAATCCTAACTTACAAGAACTTATAAACCAACTTATAAGTTATAAGTACTTTTAAAATAAGTCATTCCCGACCGGGACATAATTTCTTATTAAGATTGACCAACCTCTCCAACAGATGTAAAAACACGTGACAATTCGAAGACTCAAAAAGAAGAAAGAGCCACGAAAGTCGTTTTTATCAGCTGTCACCCACCCATTTTCTCTCTCCTCTCCCATCCTCATACTACAAAAGCCCCCCAATTGCCTGTCTCTCTCTCTCTCTCTCTCATAAAAAACAAATCTTTTTTCCAAACAATTCCCTCAAGTTTTGCCTCAATTATTATTACCATCATTTAGTTAAAGTTCTCTCATATCAAGCAAAAGATTTCATTTTCTGATTCAAAATGTGTGGAGGTTCTATCCTAGGTGATCTTACCGCTCGAAATTTCAACCGCCGTGTCTCCGCCGCTGACTTCTGGCCCACCTCTCTCTCCGACAAAATCGACAATTTCCAGTCCGAAGTTAATCATTTCCCTCAAGGGAAGACTCGAACCCTCAAAAGAGCGCAGCCTAATTCAGGTACCTTTTCCCACGTTCTACCTCTTCCTCTAATTTTTGTTTTATTTCGATTTTCTGACTGAGGACTTTATACAAACAGGTGGTGTACCCCTCGGAAAGACAGCAAAGAGGCAGAGGAAAAACCTGTACAGAGGAATAAGGCAGCGTCCATGGGGGAAATGGGCAGCTGAGATTAGGGATCCGAGAAAAGGAGTGAGGGTTTGGCTGGGTACTTTCAACACGGCTGAGGAGGCCGCCAGAGCCTACGACAAAGAAGCTCGCAAGATTAGAGGAAACAAAGCCAAAGTTAACTTTCCAAATGAGGACTGCTTTAATCAATTCAATGTCAAAAATATGAATCAATTTGGGTCAAATTCTGGTTCTGGGTTTTCTGCAGTGAACAGGGAGGACCAATCACCTTTGGATTTTACCTGTCTGAAAAATGGAAGCGATGGCCTTAGTATTGCTGAGCAGGTGAAGGTAAAAGAAGAAAAAGAGGAGACAGAAAATAACGAGAGTGTGATTGATCAATTGGAGGAACAGAACGAACTGCAGAAGCTCTCGGAGGAGCTAATGGCCTACGAATCTTACATGAAATTTTATGAAATTCCGTATCTTGATGGCCAGTCGGCGGCGGCGGCGGCAGCAGCTCCGACGAGTGCGGTGCTGGAAAACGTCGTGGACGGTGGTTTGCTAAATCTTTGGGGCTTCGACGATGTCGTTTAAAGAGCACATTGTCTGTTAAAATGGACAACAACATTGTTTTGCTTTCTATTTTAATTTGATTAATGGGTAGCTGTAAATTCGTTGGATTATTTATTTGTAGGAGTGAAGTTTTAATAGTTTAGGTCATGTTATAAGTTAACTGAAATTTATTATTGAAAACTGAATAGTACAAATAATAGAAGCATGTCTTTTATAATTCTTCTTCTATTCCAAAAAAGTAATCTCATTTTCAAAAAAAAAAAAAGGAGTTCCAATATAATTGATAATGAGTTAAATTGAACCAAATAGTATCTGTTTATAATGAGATCTTTAAGTGAAATAAATAAAGGAAGTAAAAAAAGTAGTATTCCTTAATTAGTAAAAAGAAGGCCGATATTAATTAGCATATGATAGTGTGTTTGGGTTACTAAAGCTGAGCAATTCCTGTGGGCACCGGGCGCTGCTGGTTTCTGGTTCCCCGCGGAAGGCAGGCGCCCACAGAGATACATACTCCTTCAACGTTTCGAATAATCCGGAAAGTTACGATTGGATTCAATTGGGAGGGAGAGTTTTACTAACATTATTTTTTTCATTCGTAAGACTCGAACCAATGGGTGTATCGTTTGTCCTTGTACCTACCAACATGTGTGTCGTTTGTCCTTGTGGTACATTCAAGTGGATGACATTGACCATTATATGTACTACACACACAACTTGTGAAATAATGTACTACTCCTGTACTTGCTGCACTCACCCATTCGTTTCGGCCCATTTTGTTACGGGCCAACCCGCCTTTGCAAGATGGACTACTAAAACATTACTAATGGGTTGAGATTGCATCTAATGGATGCTTGAGGCCTTTTGGGATTTGAACCTCTTCATTTCTAAAGTAATGAGAATTATTTTAATCACCACCAAGAATCATAATATATATTATTATTTTATAATTGTTTTAAATATATATATATATCACACATACCTTCTTCGGTGATTGCTTTAAAGCTATCACAAAGGTCCATATCGCCTTGGTCTTTGCAAAATATTTTTTAAATTAATTATTAATCGAAGCATTTAAAAGAAAATATATAAGTAGGGGATGACTTAATTGTCACAATACATTACGAGATTACTTTCACTAAAAGACGTCCCACCATCTACATTATTTGTGATTATTTTTTTAAAGTATATGATGCGGATTTTTAAATGTTACCAAGTCATATTTAAATGTTATTTTATACCTCTTTGCTTGAGTATTATCATGTCAATACCATTATATTTTTAGGTAAATTTAGTGATAAACTTTTTCTTAAAAATCATAATTTTATAAATGTATTTCTAAGTTTGAAATACAAGAAATACATAACTCTTGTAAACCTCAATTTTATAATAAATAAAATTCTACTAATATATTACTAATTGGGTGGCCGTTAAGATATAGTTTGGGCTGGTCGCGGGCAGACTAGACAGTATTCATATCGTAAAATTTTCTAGTGATGTTGAAGCCCCATTTTTCAAGGCCCAAACCCAAAACCAACCGTCTTCAAAACCCTAGCTGTGTGGAGAAATAAAACGTAACCTTCACCTCGTAATTTATCTTCTGTTTATTCTTCGCAGCTGCGAGAGGAAGAGAGAGGAGAGAAAAATGGTGTCGCTGAAACTTCAGAAACGGCTCTCCGCCAGCGTCCTCAAGTGTGGAAGGGGTAAAGTTTGGCTCGATCCAAATGAAGGCAACGAAATCTCCATGGCTAACTCTCGTCAGTTCTTCTACCTCTTACCTTTAATTTTTCATTTGTCTTTTCTTCATCTCTCAATACTCTGTTGGCTCTCACATAAGTTGAAATCTATGAATTCTTTTTAGTTTCTGAATTTCCCTCCGATCCTTTGTTGCTGATTTCTATTCGTGTTACTGTTCCTGATTATGTTTTGGATTAATTCTATAGCTTAGCTCAATTTACCTTTAATTGTGCATTTGTTTTTCTTCATCTATTTATGTATATATACGATTGTGTCTTATAAGATTTGTACAAACAACGGCATTTGATATGTTGTGGTAGGCAACATATTAAAAAGATATATTATGGGGTAGTTAAAAATCATTTTCGACTGGAAAGTTAATGTGTGTTGCTTAAACGTTGATATAGTTCAAGATAAAAGAGTGAATATCTATTGTGAATTGTCAATGCTTTACTTCTATGGCATATTCCTTGATTTTGAAAAACCGACTTTTAGTTATCAGGGTTTGAGCTAGAAAACTGTCTACTGAATTTATATTTTAAGAGTTTTGCTATTTCATATCTAATTTCAATTTGCAATAGACAACTGATATTGATTGAGAGGTATTTGAGTGCACTGATTGCTGTTCGTAACATAAGTTTGGCGGTGAGATTGTATTATAATTGAAATGAAATACAATTGGTATTAATTGAAGTTAGCTCATGAGTCAAAAGTGTTGTCTTATTTTTAATTTTTGGGTTCTCTGGGTGTAGGTCAGAACATAAGGAAGCTGATCAAGGATGGTTTTATCATCAGGAAACCAACCAAGATTCACTCCCGATCCCGTGCACGTCGTATGAAAGAGGCCAAGAGAAAGGGTCGTCATGCTGGATATGGTACTGTTATTTGTTTTACTCCTAAAAGCAAGGTTTTGGGACACTAAAGGACAAATTTTTTTTTTGCTATGTATGATCCATTGCTGATACAAAATTACATTAAAAGTGGGAAAACATAAAATCATCTTCAACATTAGTTATGTACAGATTCGACTATTTTTTCCTGTATAATATACAATTATTAAATGTTTTTAAGCCTGTGTTCACTGTCTAAATTTTAATTCAATACAAATTCATATAATGTTCAACAGAAAAATGTTTTATTCTTTACTAACCTTAGATTCTGATATTTGAGATAATTATTTGTTGGCTTTCTATCAATGATATCTCATCATGCATAGCATGCCCTATGCATTTCATAACACATGAGTAGTAATAGCTAAAGGAACTCCATAATCTCTCTTTCTCAGAGTTGGATTAAGAAATAAAAGTATTATCTTCATGAAAAGTAAAGCTTTTCAAATTGTTATGCTCTCTAAAATATACAACTTTTTTAAACTTGTGGATTCATTACACAGGTAAGCGCAAGGGTACAAGGGAGGCAAGGTTGCCAACTAAAATCTTATGGATGAGGAGGATGAGAGTTCTCAGGCGTTTGCTCCGCAAGTATAGGGAAGCGAAGAAGATTGACAAGCACATGTATCATGATATGTACATGAAAGTCAAAGGTAATGTTTACAAAAATAAGCGTGTGCTGATGGAGAGCATACACAAAACCAAGGCAGAGAAGGCTAGGGAGAAGACATTGTCTGACCAGTTTGAGGCTAAGAGAGCAAAGAACAAGGCAAGCAGGGAGAGAAAGAATGCTAGGAGGGAGGAACGCTTAGCCCAGGTAATGTGGGACGATCCTTGGAGCTTCCTATTTTAAACAATACAAAGCAATATTGACCCAAACCTTTTTAGCTGCCTTGCTTTTTTCATATATGTGCACGGATAAAAAAATTATATGTTGATTGGATTCTGAGCAAGTCTGTTCTTGTTTCCTTGAATATAAACAGGGACCACAAGAGAAAGCAACACAAGCCCCACCACCAGCTGCTCCTGCCACTCAGACCCAGTAAGTATTTCAGTGGATTTGTCAGAGATTTAAATGCTTATTGAAAATGTTCTTAACTAAATCAATCTTGTGCTTACAGGGTATCAAAGAAGTCAAAGAAGTGAGAGCTGCTTCAATTATGAGCATGACTGATGTGGAACCCCAAATCTACTGGATGCCCTCCTTAGCATGGCAGTTTAGTGTTTTTGATCTGTATGGCATTTTGTTTATTTTGTTAAAAGCGTCACTTATGTTTAGATGGAAGGGATGTAATATTGATACCAAGTTGTATTGGAGACTTAATTCTCGTATGGTTTTGTTCTTTCTGTTCCTATGCATTCCCTTTTTCAGTTGATTGAGTTTTGTTAGTTCTAATTATAAAGTCCATTTCATGAATGATTTTACTGCTATTTGTTCACTACTTTCGTTTGGAAATTTTTGGTCCTCTTGAAAGCACTTGAAGTCTGAACAGTGCCATTAGCAATGGTATGGATCTTGCCAATAGATATCATTTAATTGTTTGCTCACTTTTGACTTGTGGACCAAACCTAATATAGTGGTAGTTTTCTTTCGTTATGGCCAAAATTATCCTCCCAGATTGAAGCTCTGTTATACGTTGCAACTGACAATGCCCTTAAACATGACATTGTTTAATGATTACATGCTGACCTTTCTATTTTCATAGTACTAAGATTTTGATATCAGAAATGAAATAGCAAGTACCAATGCCATGCTGAGAGGTGACTTTGTGAAATTAAGCTGTGTGAATTTAGCAAGAAAGGAAAGTAGTTTTGGCTCCTTCCATAAAACAGCCTGTATAAGAATTTTTTGTAGTTTCAAGTGTCCTCAAAAGCAAGAATTAAAAACCTATAATTACGGATTTATAAACATGTGCATCGGCTGAGATCCATCAATATCATCACTACCTTGATGCACTCGTCTCTGTCTGTCTGATGAGATCTCCACTACCTTAATGTACTCATCTGTAGTTAGTTGTTGGATTATTGCGGATTCCAACGAATGGAGGAACTATGGTGTGTACCCTTGCCTTGCCGAGGCCCTTACTCTCTATCCAAACGTTACCTCCCATGAGATTTCCAAACCTAACTTATATATACCAACATCGTGTTATAGGGATCAAGGTAAAGGAGTTGTTTAATAATTTATCAAATTCCAAACAATTATTAAGAAGGCTGAGCTATGGAAATCTATGAAACGAATCTTTGGAAGAACAATTAAACTTGGTCATTCCATTTGTAAATGGAGCATTGCTTCCAGCTGATGCAGTTTGAGACTTGGA
Source organism: Panax stipuleanatus (assembly GCA_020205555.1). Classification (NCBI taxonomy): domain Eukaryota; kingdom Viridiplantae; phylum Streptophyta; class Magnoliopsida; order Apiales; family Araliaceae; genus Panax; species Panax stipuleanatus. Next base: position 163,710,347 of record CM035115.1, on the reverse strand, counting down.
AAATTTAGTGAAATCAAGCACATGGACAAGGATTTGGTGGGAGACGTCTCATCACCTCAAGACTGCACTGCTCGAGAAGCGATTACGTGGGGCTCTTGGCTTCCTTAGCACGCGTTTCTCCTGAGCGAGTCACAATTAGCGATTCTTGGGTCTGGGCTGAATTCATGTGGGCCGAACCATTTGGGCCTATATCCTAACACCAACATATGTGGATAAATGAGATAAGTAGGAATATCTTATCTCTTATGTTGGAGGAATGAGATGTAAAGGGAAAGTACAAGATGGGAAGGGATTATAATTTTTTCTCGTCATGTTTGTGAGTTTTAGAAATCAAGGGAAGAGATGAGATTTTAATTATATTTTTCCTTGTTTGTGAGTTTAGAATGAGGGAAGGGAAAGAAAAAATATTTTTATTTTTAAACTATATTATTACTATATTATCCTTGTATATAAATATAATAAATGTATGATTTAACAATGTCTAGCTCACTTGAATTATTTTGTTCAGTCTTTTTTTATGTTCAAACATATATATATATATATATTAACTCTAATTTATTATTATGAGTATATGATCAAACCTTGTGGACCTGTGGTGATAAGATGAGCATATAATTAATTATAGCAACAATCATAGCACAAGGTACACTTCCTCAATTATTTTAATGTTTTACACTATTTTGTATCAAGATTAACTCATCCTAAACTCTGAATAATTTAGCTTATTTTTTTATATATCTGAATTACAAAAATTATGCACCAACAAAATTAAGATCTCACGAGTTGTATGATTAGGTGTTGAATATTGTAATAGTGAATATTATGATAATATGACTTTGCATTTATTAATAAAATAAACGAATTACTGAAGGAGACTCTGACATGGCCGGGGGCGCTGGGAAAAACATAAAAATTGTATTTTTAAAAATTGGGAGTTATAATAATTAGGGACAAGATTTTAATTAATAAATGCAAACATGGTATTAGAGTTACAAACATGGATTTAAAAGAATTTTAATTATTTCTTCTTCCCGTGCCCTCAAAAAAAAACTTACACGATATTAGAGTCGCACATCAACTTTGTCATGAAATTTGTCGACATGTATATCATTTTCCATACACTATCTTCGCTGCATGATTTGAAATGAACTACTACTTAATGGCAATTCAATAAAAAAAAAATAAAGACTGAAAGGAAGAATTAGCTATTCAACACAACTATTAGTGACTAAAATCCTGCCCCAACACAACAAATAGGACAACATTCCAAAAAGAACAGAGATGAAATCACTATATTGGCAAAGCTCATAAACTGAAAGAGCCTGTCATAATCTGTTCTTACTAGCAAACTACAAGAACAAACCCATAAGTCTGTACCACCCAGGCATAGTCAGGGACTTTAAAGCACTCACCATAGACTGTTATGCTGCTAATTAACTGATTAGATCCCAAACACATCAGTATGAATCATAGATATATAAATAAATTGGCATTGCAAATAAAGTTATCACAATTCTAAGCAACATCAACTTTGATTTAGATATCCATTAAAATTCCACATTCTCATCTTTACAAGTCATCCTGTTAACTGATTTTCAGACTTGGTTTACATGGAAATACCCTTGATCAACATGGACTATACGGAGACCAAAAAACAACTAAATAAGAGTAAACCACTGTACTTGAGCTAATTTTTCAATGGCTACATCCTCCATTAGACTACTCCAGAAGGAAGGCACAAGACAAGATGTCATCAAAAAACGCTGCAAGAAGAAAGGAACAAGAGTTGTTAAAAGAAGAAAAGTGATAGATGATGGCACAATGTATGGGTACCCTGCATGCACAAACGGCCCGAGGTCTGCGGCCTGGCCTTGACCCGGCCTAGGCCTGACCTGGTGAAGGCCTGGGACGGATAGGCCTGGCCTGAAAGGCTGCAAAGAGGCCTCTTATTTATGGACAATATCCGGCCTTGCCCGGACAATATCCATGTAGAAAGCTCATCAACTTTTCCTTTTTACGTAGTAGTACTAAAGTAACATAAGTTGCTAAAATGAACGTTTAAACAATTTCTAAGATAAGAACCATACAAGGCCACAATCAATATCCCATAGCAGTAAGCAGATGGCCACTTTGAACGGATAATCAATCCTCTAACTATGGAGAATCACAAGTTTTATACTATCCCATGTTTACTAAAGATGTTCAATACTGCAGATGTAACCTAATCAATCTCTTACATTTCATCATTCTTTTTATAAGTTGCAATCTTAAAATACCCTTCACCTTTCCTAACCCCCGATCCCATGCTTATACTAGCAATTTAATTTGATCTATAAACCCAAAAGCTAATATAATGTTCAGGTTAAAGTCTTTTACTTGGCAAACACCAAAAAAGTTTAAAAATAAGAAAACAAACTAAATAGTATTCAGCTTATAGTATTTTAGTTAACCAAATCTGTAAAAAAAAAAATTAAAAAGAAAAGAAAAGAGAGAGAGAGAGAGAGAGACTTCTGGAAAGGACTTGGCACCAAAAAGCCCCATGACAATTTCCAAAATCAGTCCGTAACTACAAGCTGGTGCAATTGAAGCAGAATTGAAATCTAGCTGATTTCCAAATAATAAACTGCCACTTCTAATAAGATGGAACCAGACGTGGAGCATACATAGATGGAAAGGTATATGACTCTAATTTTCAACAAAACACGGAGCCTAATTTGCACCAATCTACGAGTTATGACCAATTTAGTCGAGGGTGTCCAGACTGCAGACTTCACAAAGTTTTTCCCTTTCTGAAAAGCAATACCAGAATTTGTGGTTTACAAAACAAATGCATGACTACGGTGTGTAACTCAACAACAATGCCTTTTATCCCAAACTAGTTGAGGTAGGCATGACCATGACTAACAATTGCGTATTTGCATGATTAAAATTAGCTTCTCACTCTGTTCACTACAGCTAGACCAACTTTTGAATAGAAAAGTGACAACGTGGTCAAAACTCTAAAAAATAGGAATAAGTTAAAATCTCAAAATTATTAAACTACTAATAGAGAATCTCAAGAAAACAAAAGATGCGCAATTGCCAATTAACTACCACAAGTACCGGTCTCTTAAAAAAATAGAAAATAAGTTTGAAAAAATTACCAAAGTAGCCCTTTCATTGCATATAAAAACTTTTCCCAGCAGATTCTTCGATGTGTGGTGCTCATTTCTACTTTCTAAGCTTTAGAGAAACACTCCCGCAGTTGTGAACCAAAATCCAGAAGTTGTAGTTAATTGAAAAATATATTTCATCTCTCAAAACGGAGATTCTTTCTACTTCTAGCTTTCTTTGCAAAACGTTCTTCGGGATTTACAAGAACTTCACGGTGCATCTCTGCCCAAAGTTCTTCAAATCGATAATGGAATCCCTCCTGGAACCAGTCCCGAATTTCAGGATACAATTCACCAGGATTTTCATCCCACAAGTCTCTTAACATGGCACAACTATCAATTGTTCTAAACTTGGTCTTTAACTTAAAAAAAAGATTCCCGACTCGTTTATGTCCTGATGATTCTGGCCTCAGAATTATAGCAGGTGCAGCTGCAAGAAACTTTTGGATGGATCTTAAGCATGGCAAGACTGTGCCTTCCAGCAACGCACAAGCAAATACAGCAACCCGATGCATATCATCTTTTAAGGGAAAACTATGCAGTGGGAGCTGCCATAGATGAGGACCAAAAGTTGGAGTCATCCAACACAAAACTTGGTCGCTTAGAGGTTCATAATAGGGTCTGGGATCTGTATGTGGGGCAGAAAAAGTGCACAAAGAGCCTGCATATCTAACAAGCCACTCTGATTTCACACTTGTTGCACCATGAATGTAAGGTCGTTTTGTATGAAGTAATTCACAGTATACCAAAAAATCAGGGGCAAACTTAGAAATAGCTGACCAACGATGGAGGAAAACTGTTTCTTTCACCATGCAAGCTTGGTAACGAACTGCATTAACTTTTCTATCTCCATCTGACATGCCTGAATGTCCTTTAGTCCGCTTAGCAACCCTATCAGCCCAGCCAGCACAGATAGCTTGGCCTAAGAGCTCTTCCTCATTTGATAACAAATGCTGTTTATCAGAAAAAACCCTCCAAGCGCATTCGACATCTTCCATGGTTCCATGAGTCCATGAAAAATCCTGCTGGAGATTGCTCAAATTTTGGTTAAATACTAGTTTAAGTAGCTGTTTTCTAAGCTTGGACATTTCCTCCATGGTTTTAAGATATAACCCGTTGTCAGTGCAGAATTCTATGGGGCTTTTGGAGAGTTCAAAGCTCTGCAATGCATAAGCTACACTCAAAGCGTCACTAGTAGGATTCAGAAATTTTGCACGAGACGCTTTAGCAGTTTCTTTTAGTTTCTTTTTCCTCAACTTTTCTTCCTTGTCTAAAACTTTGTCACAACCTGCAGCACTAGTTTTCTCATCATGCTTCAAGCCATTGATATCCGTATGATTTCCTTCAAACTGCGTAATGAAAGGATTTGACAAGCTCAAAGCTGCAGCTGCTGCAACAGTGTAGCCAAGAACTAGATTTGGACGGGAATAGCCTTTACCCTTTTTAATTATTTGAATAACAGTCAGGAGCATCCGGGAGTGTCGAGGACTCATGGGGTAATGTGCCATAGCTTTCCCTAGGGATGTCAGCCTTCCATCAGTATCAAGTGCTTCAAGAACCTTTAAGCAGCGCTCTGCTTCAACTAAGGCAGTAACCTCGGGAGGAGTTGGAAATGGGAAATTCGCAACCTGGAATATTTGAAAACTCAGAAATACAGCATCTACTAAATCAAGCTATAATTTTTTAGAAAGACAAATCAAAAAAAATAAGAGATATCACAAGTTAATTTTTTTTTAAATTGACTCCACAACTACACACTAGTACATTCTTAATATAGATTTGGTTATAATGACTATTTTAATAGTAATGACTATTAAAATATCAATTGGAAAAATAAGATAATTATTAAAAAGAACATATTCTAAACAATATCTATTATGTAGGAGTAATTTTTTTCACAAATAATAAGAATATATGTAAATAAAACATGGATACAAACTTCTTTTGTATATATATAGGTATATATCAATATATATGTATATATATACATATATATATATATATCATCAACGAACGCATATAGGAGTACAAAATTTATAACAAATGCTTTTAATAATTAATAATTTTTTGATCTCCCGCAATTATTAATTAGGAATGGGTCAACTGTAGCATGATCACAGACCTCAAATTGGGACAGACATACCTTATCAATACCCATGGATTTCATAAGAAGGACAACACCATCAACAGGTATTTTTGAAATCTCAGCACTTGAGAAATCAGGAAAAATATTATTGAAGACGGCAGAAGAATAGAGACGATAACAGTGGCCAGGCCCTGTTCTTCCAGCTCTACCTGTGCGTTGAGCAGCAGATGCCTTGCTTATCCACTGTACTTCATATGTTTCCATTCCATTGGAAGAGTTGTAGATCTTGACCTTTTCTCTTCCAGTGTCCACTACATACTTTATCCCTGGTATAGTTAAAGAGGTCTCAGCAACGTTTGTGGCAACAACAACGAGGCGCTCTCCGTCCTTCACCTCATCAAATACTCGAAGCTGTGCTGATGCAGGAAGCATTGCATAAAGGGGCAGAACACACATTGCACTCACAGGGGGGCCATCTGCTTCCCTCATTTTCTCCCACAAGCTGGTATTGGACTGGTCCAAGCCTCCTGAAGTAACGGGTGCAGCTTCTTTTCCTTCAGTATCAGTCTTTAATTTACCTTTCCCAGCCAAAGCTTCGAAAGCAGCCTTCAGTGAAGCAAGGTTTCCATCCTCTCTCAAGATATCTGCAAGCTTCCCACTAGAATCCAGATTGTTCTGATCAAGTAAATCCTCATCCTCACTAAAAACTTCCAGATCACTGTCTTTATTTGAATCAAAAGAAAAATCTGACTCGTCCTCAGATAAATCACCATGATCACCATCATACAAACTAAATCTGTCAGTTTGCTGGAGGCTTGAGTTTCCTTGAATTTCAAATGCTTCATTTATTTCATCAATATCATGATCCTCAATGGAATTCCCCCTGAGACACTGCAGGTTTGTCACTAATTCGTCTTGAACTATTTGCAACCATTTCCCTAGAAGCTTTACAGAGATTTCGACACAAGTATTCTACTTCCCTTTGTCCAGTCACAAAAATAAGAATGCCGCCAGATGGAAGTTTCTTATGAATTGACAAGACTTTTTTATAGGCTTGACCAACATAATCCACAATCTCTGTTCTCTTCGAGAAGTGTACATTCACCGGATACTGTCGAGTTGGAACTTCTATTACAGGTGGGGGTTCACAAAATATTCTTCTCCCAGACACAAAGTCTTCAACTCGCATGGTGGCACTCATCAGCACAAGCTTTAGTGGAAATATCTTATTTTCAGGCCTTATTTTTTTCCCTGAAAGGATCTCATGACTTGCTTGCTCCTCGTATATTTTCTGCCATTAAAACACAAAGTGAGCGGATGAGTGCAGAAATTAATAAAAGAAAAGGAGAGCAAAATAAGCAATTTCAATCTAATCTGATTCACAAGCAGCGATTCAACTGTGTTTGACAATAAACTGGAGGCAAGCAGAGAGAAGAGACATGATTAAGAGAAGTACTTCCTGGGCCTCACCTGACGCTCTTGTATAATACGAGAAAGCATTCCTATAAGTATGTCTGTGTTAAGACTTCTCTCATGAGCCTCGTCCAAAATTATGATCGAGTACCGCTTCAATAAAAAATCATTCTGCATCATATCCACCAAATTGCAAATAGATTTATCAATGAAAACATATCAGTTAAGAAAGTTGATAATTCATGTATTAAACAAAAGTAGCCCTGACGAAAAGCAAAACCTGAAGTTCTCGAAGCAAAATTCCATCAGTCATAAACTTGATGGAGCAACTGTCTCCAATCCTCTTGTCATACCGAACTTGAAAGCCAACCTCTTTACCTAGACGAAGACCAAGCTCAAACGCCACCCGTTTGGCAGTCGCAAGGACTGCGACACGGCGCGGTTGGGTAACACCAATCATACCACTGTGCACTGAACACTGACTTGAACCAAAGCCAGCCTCGTAAAGGAACTGTAAGAAACCAGTCAGGTCCAGTGTTAAGACCATTATGAAAGCAGAATATCTAACTTTGAAAGTCAGCACATAGACTAAAGAACCATCAGACTTAGCTAACCTGAGGAACTTGTGTAGTTTTACCACAACCTGTCTCCCCGCATATAATAACACTAATATTATCATTGATAGCTTCCATTATCTCCTGCTCCATCATGACTATTGGTAGGTCCTTCCTTTTATTCTCAAGCTCCTTTGGTCTTGATACATGTACTACAATCGGGGCAGTTAGAGCTCTGTGTGGATTACCATCAACCAGATTGCTCATACTGCTGAGATTTCCTTTTGGATATTCATTTATCGTATCCTGTTTCATATTAAGTCCTCAGGCCCCTTTAGTAGATAACAGTTGACAGTTATCATATAACATAGAAGTATTACAGAGTCTATGCATTAACAACAATGTGTCTTAAGGCCCTTAACAAATCAATGTCAGATCCTTAATAAGCATTCAAGTATATATTCAAGCTTACCGTTGAATTTTCCATTTCTGTTACATTAGAACTACTTATGGACAAAGAATTCTGCAGATCTCCTAGCACTGATGTCTCATTATTCTCATAGGAAGTTTCCTGAACTGACACGGAAGCTTCGTATCCATTAGCACAGACAGCACCACTGCCACAAACAGAAATATCATGTAGGACTTCTCTTTCACCTATCACAGGACAGGAAGAGTCACTGTCGTTGTACATTTGCCTTAACTGTACCATGTTGGAATCAGATTCAATTTCGCATGTACTGTCACTAGCTTTTCTCTTAATAGGCCGGTCATTATTTGGCAATTCTAAACCAGCCTTAGAAAACTGCACTCCCCTCCTACGTTTTTCTCGAACAGTTTCAACCTACAAAGATACAGGAAAGATAATTTTAAAAAAACCAACAAGATCCTTCTTCCATGTTAAAGAGTTAGAGTTAGATTATGAAGTAGAGAGGAGCAAAGAGTATTCCATAAATGACCAGCTGGTCACTTAGAGATCCAGCTGATGAATAGGGAGGTTTTTTGGGGATGTTGGCTAGCCTGCTAATTCCACAGAGTTCAGTCTAGTGTTTTGGGTAAATTCTGTCCTTGTTAGAGTCCTTGTTAGATTGTCTTATGATCTTGGGTTACAATAGATGTGTTTGTATACTTAAAAGTCATTAAGATACGGAAAATATATAGCCGTTTAACTCTCCTCTCTTTTTCTTCTTTAATTATCTATCTTTAGACATAATATTTTAGCAATCACAAAAACCTGGCCCAGATTTCTTGATGACCACATAAGTGAATATGCATCCTCTCCAATTTTGTACTTCCTGAAAATGAAGATAACAACAATACCCATTAAACACTCCATGCCCATATCAAGATAAGGTCTATAACATGAATTAAAAATTTAAGAAGGGCCAAAGTAGAATCATACTCCAAGGTCTCAATACTCTTTGAAAAAAGAAGTTCCTTCTCCTTGTCATCCTACAATTAAGAAATCAAGTCAACCAAAATGAGATAGAATAAACCAGACAAGCTGGAAAGAAAAAACAAGCAAACACAACACACCTGAAGCTTCATCAGCTTTCTTTTTTGGGACTTGCTCATCTCAGTGTTTTTGTTTGTCTTCGGCTTTCCAGAAACCTTTAAAAGAGGAAAATAAGAGAAGGCAAACTCATTTATAGTATTAGAATGTTAGAATGAGGGGTTGAGAAGAAAGTACTCTGCATTATATACCTTTTTCGTTCCTTTCTTATTATTCTTCTTTCCTGGTAACATGATTGCGTTGCTGTCGTCAACTTCCAAGCTACAATGCAAGCACAGTGTCAGAATAGAAAGTTCAAACAACAAAAAAACATATTCCCACTTGGAGTACTGAAATTCCCCAAACAATTATCAATCTATATGTGAATGAACTTATTACTAGTTCTTTTAATTTTAAAATACTAAACCTCTTCAAGCCAAACTCTTATAATTTCACAAAGACGATCAATTTTTAAAACAATGTAAATTATTTACCTCGACAATTCTTGTCCATGGCTCGAATCCACGCAAGACTCCATCTTTCCCTAATTAAAACAATCCAAGGCAAGGAAACTTGACCAAAGTGTTTTAATTTAAGCAATCTGTTCTGAAATCATGAGACAAATTACATAAAAAGGATAGTTTATAGAGACAGTACCACAGAATTGATAGAAGAGAGAGAAAATCAACAATTCTTATTTGTGCTCCATTGTTTGTCCAAGAAGAGCATAAGAGGAGTTGAGGAAGAGAGTGAACTTACTTAGGATACAGCAATGGAAATGGTCCTGCTGCTGCTGCTGCTGCTGCTGCTGCTGAGGGTGACGGAATGCAAGGAAATTGGAGGGAGAGGAGTGTGCAACGGAAGATGTTTTCTTTTCTTTTTTTTTTGGTAAATTGGCTAATTAGGGTTTTTTGGGTGCTTCTTTCATTCAGTCTTTATTTCTCCCTTTAAATTGTTTACTTGATAGGTTATATTTCAATGTTAATTCTATTTTGTTTCTAAGGAGAATATATTATTCCACGTATAGTCAAAATTAAGAAGTTTTCTTTTTCACTTTTTTTTGTTGTGAAAGTGAATTTTACTATATATTTTTTTTGGATTAAATTTAGTTGGCAAATAAAATAAAAACATAATTTAAAAGCATAAACAAGTTATTGGTTGAGATCGGAAATGACTAATTTTAAAATGAATTATAAGTTGAAATTTAAAATAATTTTTAAGTAATGATTTATAAATAAAAATATTTGACACTATTTTGACTTATAAATTAAAAATATTTAGCTAAAATAATTTATAAGTTAAAATACATATTGAAATTAAAATTTAACGATTGCGATAATCTCAAATAAATTAGCATCATCACTATTTGGCCAATCATGAGTTAATGAAATGTTCTATTTGAAATGATTTAGTTATTAAATCTATTTTTGCTACTTGTCAATTACCTAATAGTGTGTTAGATATAAAATATAAAGTGAGTATATATTGAAAGAGAGACATATCCGATAATAGTGTATTTTGGCTCGTCTTTTTCTTGTCATTTATATACATTCACTTTTTTTTCCACTTAATATTGTCGTTAATATTTCGCATACACGAAATAAACTGGAGCTGAAATGGGAAAATGATTAATGGCTTGACTCTTTTGAATTCGAGCCAAACAAGTTCAGGCGAGACAAAAATTTGTTTACATGAAACTTTGACTATATATGGCCATTCAATCCTCATTTTTGACTTTTTTCTACTTAAATTTTGTAACTTCCTTGTTAAAATATAAGTGAAAAGGTTATAATTAAAAGAAGGTATATATAATTTACTACTTTTTTAACAAATAATTTGGGATAGAGGGAGTACTTTTTAGTACTTTCTTTATTCGTATTATGTGTTACAAAAATGTGCGATATTTTTTCTATTTTAATCTTTCACCATATCCAACACTTAAGGCAACCTCAAGAACATTTTTTTCACATGAAAAGAAAATCAAGTCTGGATCTTTATTTCTATGCTGACTTGAGATACGCAATTTCTTAAAACTTTTAAATTTATTCAAATAGGTCATTTCAGTCAGAGGGACCAATCATTTCACCTACAAGTTCGTCAAACTCTTCACTAATGAGAACTCCTAAATTTGGATTTTGTTACCATGAAGTTAAAACTTCATGGCAAGTTAGTCAATTGACCAATACAGTGTTGACACGCAGGAAGAGAGATCACCTTCCGGCCTACGTGTCGACATTGTATTGGTCAATTGACAAAAGTTAACTTCATGTTAACCACTCTCCCTAAATTTAGGGAAAATTTCCATATGAGATCATGTAGTCTAAAAAATAGGTTTTGGTTTATTACCTTTGATAAAACGAAGTAGGTCTAAAATAAATGATGAATGTAAATATATGTATAGATGATGTTTCCAAAATTGCAGATAAATGAGAGTGCTTCCCTCCTTGTGGGCTTTCTTGGCAACTGGCTGCAGCATTGTCAATTGTCATGGCCGATCGATTTTCTAAATTCAACAGCTAGCATATGAATGAATAATTCAGTTTCAGACAGGCATCCATATATAGGAGTGTAAAATAAAATATTAACAAACCTGCTAACACTCGCCGTTAAATAAATATATTACTTAGTATTCTATAACATGCATGGTTATGAAATTAAAATTTATAGGTATATACATTATCAATCTTACAACACCAACAAAGTCAACTATGAGTCAAGATAAGAGATCCACGGTATCCAAAATTCAATCTGAGCTCTCAAAGTACCGGGTTTGGGCCCAACAGGAGCCAATTTGTACTGCGTAAGATGGTTTGTGCAGCAAGATTTGATGGCTCCGATTCAGAAACTGATCATTCAACTAATAATTACGACATTCTTGTTTTGACTTTTGGAAAAAGAAAAAAAAAACCATTAATAACTCTCTCATTTTCTTTTATTTTTCTTTTTTTTAAAAAAAAAAAAGAAGTTTCATTTAACTTTTTTTCCAACATTACTCATCAAATTCTAAAATTTAGAACTAATGTAAATTATTTGATTTTGATTATACAATAATTAATATCGCAAGTTACTTAAAAAATGTTGTGAACTATGAAATTTAAAATAAACTCATATCAAAATATAAATTATGAAAGTTTGAAAATTAATTAAGATTAAGGTCTGAAACTCTTTCTGTAAATTGAACGAGTATTATGATATTTAGTTTAAGAAACAATAAGTGTACTATAAAAATATCAATTCCCTATTTTTATAATTAGTTTTTAAAAAAAGTGTACTATAAGATAGTATTTTATATTGTGGTCTAAATTATAATTTGAGCAATGCTACTATCATATAATTTAGGTCACATAAAGCTCATATGCACACATATATATATTTACAGGCTCTGCATATCACGCAGAATTTATAATATATATACGTGTGTATATGAACATTATGTGATCCAAAATTATGTGATAGGAATATTATTTTTATAAATATGGCCTGGAATTTTCCTCCTCCTATGAAACAAGGAAACAAAAGAGTTGTCCGTTTGTGTGCTGTAGATAGAGTTGAAAAGTCATTAAATCAATCAATCAGTCATGTGCACAAAATAGAATCAAACACGTGGTAGGTGGCAACACCGCTAATTAGTGGCCACTCTACCCTACAGGTAGGATGCAGACGCACCGTGAGACAACTGTGTGAGTATGAGTGGCTGAGGCCTCCTCCACACACACTCGAAAGTTGTTGCGGTTTTCTTATTTTCTTTCTTTCTGCATTATTATTTGTTCAATAACACGTATCCTACGTTTGAATCGAGTAAATAAAATAAAAATAATATATTTGATGATTATTTTAAAGAATAAATTATTTAAATATTATAAAGATTTTTTTTATTTTTTTATTTTTTATTTTATGTGGAGAAGGTAAAATAAAATTTATTCTAATATAATGAATTATATATTTTGACTTTTGACCATTGCTAATCGAAAATTGCTTTAGGAAATTAGTTAAAGTAAAAATTAATTAAGTTACTATGACAAAAATATGGATACAAATGTGGATCTATTTGAATGTCCTTAGTTATAAATATTGGGCCTACTTATTAACCTATCGATATTATGAAAATTGAAAGGAAGAAAATTGGCACTTAATTTGGTATAAAAAAAATACTTTTTTATTTTACCATACTTTTCACTGTATAGGTATTTTGTTACTTTTATCTCTTCCCTTGTCTCCCATCCTATATCTTTTAGCATCTTATTTTACCTTTTTTAACACACAAATTCATTAACCCGTGTGAATCACGGGCAAATATGCGTAATGATTTATTGAATTATTAATCAAGATTTTGAGAAAATAATTGTAGATATTAGATGATTGAATATTTATTAATAATAAATATTGTGAGTGAAATTAGAAGTGATAGGGATAAAAGAAATGATCTTCCATTTTTCTATTCATATTAGAGATATAAATGTTTTAAAATTTAATTGATGAAAATTATATAATATTTATATTAATTTAAATAGGAAAAATATATTTCTTTAATATATTCTTATTAGAGATAGAAATATTTTTAAATTTTGATACAATTTAATTGTTACAACTTAGTACTTATTCTAATATGAGTAAGATTTTGCGCCCGCGTCTCCGAGATCCCATGATAATTTTATTGACTTTGACAAATTGAAGTTGATGGTATTCGAACTCGAGACGTCCGATTCTACGGCTCGTCCTAGGGTCTCATTTGAACCACTGAGCCAACGGCTAGGATTTTGTTGATTTTATTTGTGATATATATAAACATCCGTGTATTTAATTAGGATTATATGACATGGTATAATGTGTTATATTAGTCTTAATTAATTACATAAAATTGTGGTTAATTTTTTCTAATAAAATTGGTAAAATAAAAATTAAAATGCTCTTAAAACTTATTTTTTCTAATAAAGATTAATTGTGTTTCTTTTGAATACTTTATAAATCTGGATAATATATATTTAATTATTATAAATTTGTATAGTACTTATGTTAATTCGAATAAAAAATATCCTTTTTAATGTCCTGTTATAATTAAGAATATTTTTGAATTTAAAAAATGTTTAACATTTGATACAATTTTTGATAGTAGTTATGTTAATATAAATAAGAAAGTTGTACCAAAAATGAATGAAAATGAATATATAGTTGATACATAACGTGGGTCATAGAGACTGGTTATAATAAACCATCAACTAATTATATTAAGTCATATCGTTTTGTATTTATATTTTTATAATCGAGTAATGCTACAGACATAAATTATTGTATAAATATTTTATAAACTGCTGATGCAGCGTACTCTATGTGACGCCCCCAAAATAGGGTCAATACCAACCCATTCTGAGTCGTCAAATACATGGTATAAAATTCAAATACAATCTTTTATATCAAACGATTGTACAAAATATGATCACACAACTGTGAGTGTCAATACAGACATGTAGAAAATATAAACATTCAAACTAAGTTCTCATTATATTTATTATCACATTATTTTTTAAAACAAAATAGTGAGAACTTCTACAACTCTAACTCAGACCATCACTCCATTCTCCGACTAGTTCCCGCGATATTCTCATTTTCTGAATAGAACAATGGAAGAAAAGGGTGAGTTCAACTAGCCCAATAAAAAATATTATGACTAAGATAATGGAAAATAAATTATCGTTAGTCTTCAACAAATCAGATAAAATATTATGGACAACAAATTTTAGATCAATATTCGCAGCGAAAATAACAGTTCAATAGAAAAGTTAAGTAGATAATGATGTCTACTATCTTATCTGATTTAAAAGTTCATCATCAATATTTTATCTCTGTAACATCAATCAATATACATCTTGAATCAAATATTAATCTTTTGCACTACGGCCAAAGATATTCATTTGTATCACTAGTTGATCATGTTCATCTCAACACCTGTCTATTTTTACACTACGGGCTAAAGATATTCATCAGATAATCATTCATCTTTGCACTACAGACCAAAGATATTCATCAAGTAATCATTCATCTTTGCACTACAGGCCAAAGATATTCAGTTATATCACCATTTAGGACTGAAGATGATGAAAATAATACGAATAACGAATCCAGTGAGATAAATGATAAATATTAGTGAATTTATCTAGAGTTCAAGAATGAAGATCAAAACCTGGATCCATTCAAAGATGATTTGAAAAGAGAAAAAAAAATATTTTTTTTTACAGTGAATAATAACTCGTGAATAGTAACTCGACATAAAAAGATAAAAATTTCACAAGAAAGTTCAGACCAATATTCCAGTGAAATGATATAGAAGCAATACTTACCATAGTAAGTTTAGAGTTAGGAATCTGAAATGAAACAATATACGAACTGCAATTGGACTTTCATCCGTCAGACAGTAGTCCACTCAGACAGATTATTTTCATAATTTAATAACAACTGAATACGAAAGGTTATTCACCAAGTATGCGGTATTCCGCGTAGACAGGTTATTCCCACAGAATAATAAAGAATAAAATAATAACAAGATTTTATCCTGCATGCAGAAGTCCGCGTAGACAAGTTATTCCAACAGAATAATAAAGAATGGAATAACAACCCTTACGAGTATTAAAAGAAAATAACTCTTTTCATGAATACGAAAGAAATAATACCTCTTACCTTAAAAATTTAGACACTGCACTAGTGTAATAGCAGAATACTCTTCTTCTTTCTCTCTTATTCTCTCTGTACTTTCTTTCTCTATAGCTTTAGTGAATTGGTGAGAAATAATGAAGAAATGAGCTTCTATTTGTAGGCTCGACAAAGTAAGGGTAAAATAGTCTTTTCGCCTGACATCATTGCTTACCTCATCGCTCCGATGACATCATTGCTTACCTTATCGTTCCGATGACATCAATGCTTACATCATAAGAATTCAAATTCAATTTGTTATCTTCTACCTCATTTTATTTTTATACCATGAATTTATTATAATAATGTTACCATTCAAATTATAAAAATCATACTATTATATAATCACATCATACTACTATAATGTAATATTATAATAATATATTTGAATGAATTATTTTATCGGACAAGATAAAATACCAACTTTCAACAAATATCACATGTTAAAAATTCCTCCGTTTAAATCCACATTGAATAAATATTTTCTTATCATATATATTAAAAATTATTTATTCACAAATAATATTACAGAACTATAATATTGACAATCAGGTCGTTCCAAGGAAAGAGGGGGCCTTCCGATAAGAATTTTTTCTTACTGACGCGCAATTAAATAACCCCTTCTAGACAGAACTTCTTTAGACATTGCAATAATGCTGTAAGACCCCAACTTTTATGAATAAAAAATTAAATTTTCTCTATATATTATTTTGAAATAGTCAAGGACTAATTTGATAATGTGGTATATTATGGATAAAATGCGCAAATATTTTAAATAAGCAAGTGGTTATAAAATATTCATTGTTGTCAAAAAATATTCGTTTGGTCATGGAATATTCTTACTGTCGGGAAATATTCGTACGACGACGCAACCATTTGTGAGCCCCATAACTGTCGGATGAAGAAAACGACAAGAATAAATTTTTTATAAATAACGGCGTAGTTGTTATCGTTAACACTGTTGGAATATCCGGTGGATAAAGTAAGTAATACGCGTTGTTGCACAGTAGCACACGGTATTGCACAGTATTTTTATATTATTGTTAATTCAATAATTGTCACTACACAGTATTTTCCATTATCAGGTCAATAATTCATATTATTTGAATAATATTATTAAATAACATTAGTGGCAATGTCTAAGAAAGTTCTGACTAGGAGGGGTTATTTAATTGCGCGCCAATAAGGAGAAATCCTTATCGGAAGGCCCCCTTTTTCTTGGGAACGACCTGGTTGTCAATATTGTAGTTCTGTAATATTATTTATGACTAATTAATTATTAATTTATATGATAAAAAAATATTTATTTTTATAGATATAAAAGAAGGAATTAGTGATGAAGTGTTTTTATCTGTATTTTAGTGTGAAAAATCATCCGTTTGTGAATTTCGAATAATTTATGTTTGGAATTTAAAAAAACGTTTTTCTACAAAATTGTAGAGAATTAAATTTCCTATGAAAAGGACATAAGATTTGTATTTTTCTGATAAAAGAATTATTTTTCATGAATTATTGAAGTTCTAGAATTTTGGGTTGAAAGTGATTTTTGGGATTAAAAATATTTTTTTTAAGAAAAATATTTTTTTAATGGGAGGTGGGCCCCACTGATTGCTGATGGATTTTAGTCAAGAGGTGGGCGTGAAAAAAATAAATAAATATTATTTTATTATATTTTCTGTTTTGACGTTCTAAGCATTTTTTTATAAATAGGGTACTTAGTTAGAATTTAAAAATCACACCAGAATCAGAAGTTTTCTCTCTCTATAATATCGAGCGTATTTTTGTGAGTATTTCGATACTTTGAGTGTTGCTATTCAGTGTAATTTTTTTCAGTATTATATCCGATATTCTAGTTTGAAGTACTGTTCTTTTGAGGTAAGGGACGTTATTTTTTTTTGTAAATGATGTTATTCTTTTCAATATCATTATACCAAAATATTGACATAAATTTTATTGTGAAATTCTTATTTTTTTCCTTCGGAATTACTATTCACGTATACGGCACTATTCACGTATACGGCATTATTCACGGAAAAAATTAAATTTTTTTTATTTGTCCAAGTTAACTATTATGAATTTTATCTTTGATTGGATCCAAGTTTTGAGCTTTATTCTTGAATTTTGCTCCACAAAATATTATTAAGAAGTATTTTTGAACTTGGATAAAATAAATTTCGAATTCTTAATTCTTGTCCTTTATATCATTGGATTCATTCTTTAAAATATTTTTCATCATCCTCAGTCCTAAATAATGATATAACTGAATATATTTGGCCTATAGTGTAAAAATAGATGATTATTTGATGAGTACCTTTGGCCTGTAGTGCAAAGATGAATGATTACCTGATTAATATCTTTGGCCCGTAGTGCAAAGATGAATATTTAATTCAAGATATATATTGATTGATGTTACATGAATAAAATATTAATGATGGACTTTTAAATCATAGAATATAGTAGATTTCATTCTCTACGTAACTCTTCTAATGAATTGATATTTTCGCTGCAATATTTTATCTGATTTATCTGTCCATAATATTTTATCTGATTTATCTGTCCATAATATTTTATCTGATTTGTTGAAGACTAACGATAAATTATTCTTTATTATCTTAGTCATAATATTCTTTACTGGGCTAGTTGAGCTCACCCTTTTCATCTATTGTCCTCTTCAAAAAATGAGAATGTCCCAAGAACTAGTCGGGGGACAGAGTGATGGTCCGAGTTAGAGCAGTAGTAGTCCTCACTATTTTTAATAAATAGTGTGATAATAATTGTAATGAGGACTTAGTTTGAATGTTAATATTTTTTACATATTTGTATTGACACTCACAATTGCGTGGTCGTATTTTGCACGATCGTGTGATATAAAAGATTGTATTTGAATTCTGTACCATGTATTTGACGACTCAGAATGGGTTGGGTTGACTGGACCTATTTTGGGGGCTTCACAAATTCTATCTAATAATATTATTCCAATAATATGAATTATTGATTTGATAATTTGAAATACTGTGCAATGACAATTATTGAATTACTAATATAAAATATCAACGTAGCAATTATTGAATCAATAAAATAAAATATTGAATAGTAATTACTGTAACAATTATTGAGTAATGACTTCTTACGTAAGAATTAATAATTAGATCTACTGTGCTACCGTGCAACACAGCGTATTAATGTATTTTAACTACCGGGTATTTCAACAGTTTTAACTGTAAAAGTTTTATCGTTAAAAAGATTATGTCGCTTTCTACATTCGACATTCATTCTGTTATAGGGCCCACAAATTATTGCGCCGTCATACGAATATTCTCCGACAACAAGAATATTTCACGACCAAACGAATATTTCCCGACAACAATGAATATTTTATAACCACTTGCTTACTTTGTAAAATTTGCACATCTCACCTATAACTTATCACATTTATCAAATCAACACCTTACTGTTTCCAAAATAATATATAAAGAAAATTAAATCTTATTTATAAAATTTGGGATCTTACACTCTACCTCAACATATTGATCAAAAATTAAAGTAAAATATGTCATATCAAAAATTTATAAAATAATTTATGTCTGTAGCATTATTTTTTTATAATCATAGCATTATTCCGTATTTTGTGGAAGTGATGGAACATAATATTAGACAGACATATCTAACTTATTTTAAAATAGTGAAATAATTTTTTTTATACCAACTTAATTTATAGACCAATAGTGATAAAGTTAGTGGAAAAATCTAATATATATTTTTTAACAGTATAATTTGGAGGCCAGGAATATAAAATCACAAATGAAAGATGCGGTTTTTGGGCATATGAATGATTGGTGCCACTCCAATCTCCATCAATCTCCTATTTGGGTGAAGTAAGAAATTAAACCAACCTAATTTATCACGGAATCAGGGCATGTGATTGTGATTGTGATTGTGGTTGGTTCACCCGCTACAATTCTGTCTCTAACCCGCATATGAATGTCCCCAACATAAATAAAACAAATACTCCTACTACTAATTGAGCAGGCCGTCATAATTGTAGGTGAAAACTCATTTAATTATAAAAAGAGAATTGATATTTTTATAAGTAAATTTGATAATTGTAGTGAATTTTATTTATTATTTATATTAGAAGAAATTTATGAAATTATCAAATTTACTTGTGCAAATATCAATTCTATTATAAAATTGTACAAAATATTTGTTAATCTTTTTTTTGAAGGCTTTTATAGTAATAACAGTTAAAAAATAACAAATTAGAAGAAAATGAATTTCGTCAATATAATTTCATTGTTATTTAACCAATACTTAACTAAAACTTTATTTATTTTAATAAATAAAAATAAGATACATCATCATATTATAATTTTTAAATACGAAAGAATCAACTTGTATTTTCTTTTCATTCTTTGCGATTCATTTTTACTTCCAGAAGAAGACAAAATATTAATACCTTAATAGGAATGAAAGAGTGATTAGGAGGAGACAGCGCCGAAAACACATGGAGAGAAGGGGCTTTTGGTGGGATGATGATCTGGCACGCCAGCCTAGCATTTTCGATATATCATTGGAGGTGGGTCCTACGGTCCTACCCCCTGCACCCTCTCCCTCTCCTCCAATGTGAACCACATGCCACTCCTCCCTGCTCATGCACACACATGATCCCAAAATTCCGCCTTCCCCTCTCCACATCTTATTTTTATTTTATAGTAATTTTTATGAAAAACCTCTCTCTTCATCTTTAATTAATTTTTTTTTTATAAAAAATTTACATTTATCACCAAATTTATTAAGTACTATTTAATTTAATAATGAGAATAAAATGTGATCATAAAACTATATTGTATTCTTTCTATTTATTTTTAATTGACATTTTATTAATCAAAATTATTGTAATTAAAAGTAGAACTATTTTGATTAATTAGACTAAAAGAAAATTGTAATTAATATTTTCTTGAAATACAGATAAAAAAATTTCGAATTTCACTATCTAAAAAGACAGATAAGAAAAAACATAAAGGGTGACATTTTATGATATCGTATCATTATTATTGATAAAAGTTGATTTTTTGAGGGAAAAAAATAGTAAATGGAGTCGTGGAATAGAGGAAGTAAATTAATGCCATTCTAATGGCTGTGCGGGTTAATTCATTGTCGGCAATGCCCGTTAGAGATTAAGTGATTCTACACAGAATGAATGATTCATGGGAAATTATGATTTTGAATTACTATTTTCCCAAACATGATATATATGTATGTATAAATATTATATAAGCTTCCTTAATTGCAGAGCTGTCTTTACTCTTTTTTTATTTTTTATTTTTTAATTTTTATTTTTGAGCTGTCGCTTTCTCTTACCATCCGTTTTTATTTTAATTTTGTACTGAATTGTTTCATTTACTCCCTAATTGCCTTACTCCACCATTTTCTTATTCTTCTTCTTCTTCCTCCTCCTCCTCCTCCTCCTTGCTCTTCCGGGGTCTTCTTCAATGAGAGAGAAGAGAATCCTGAAGAGGCTAGTAAGTACGTTTTTTTTCAATTCTGATTTGTTCGATTTATTGCTGATTGTTGCTTTTTCTTGATCTTTCATTTTCAGACTTTATAATTCTGTTCAATTCCTACTTTGAGATAGGCAAAGATGGTATCTTTTTGCATAATTAGGATTATTTGATGTTTCGTGTTGGTTTTCACCAATATAGATTAGCGGGTCTGTGAAAATTTGCCACTAATAACGAGGTTTTGAAGTGAGTTTTTTCTATTGCAATTAATTGAATTATGATTTTGTTTCGAATTTTTTTATGGTGAAAATTGATTTGATCTTATCTCTTCTTCTGGGTTTTGTTCAGTGGTGTACATTGTTCTATCCAGTGAATGTGAAATGGATTGGACTGGACTGGAATTTATGTTCTTAGTCCTTCAATTCTATTGCTGTATTGCAAAGATTGGATGGAAAACAACTGTGATTTTCAGTGGCCTTGGGCTCTGGGTCATGAATCGGATCCCTAGGAATACAGGGATCCATCTTGAACAGGTTCTGTTTGTAGTCAGAAAATAACAGAAGCCTGCCAAATTTCTCTTTTATTTTTTAATATAAATATATTTTCTGTCTTTCATACTTGTGGCATATGCAGTGTTTCTCTTCTTCAACCGAGTAGTATTTCACTTTATACATATAACCGGCCATTTGTTCCAATCAAAATGTTTTTCTGTAGCTTACATCATACCTCTGGTCTATCAAAGTTTAGCTGTCCTTTCCAGCTGTATCCAATAGAACAGGCTTAACAACAAATTGAGTTCACAATGTTTGTTTTACTTGTGTATTCTACTACTATTTATTTAGTTACATCACAGTATAAAATTCTATACTTACTGGTTTGGCTCTTTAAATATTTGTCTTTGTCTGGATTATTTAATATTGACTAATTTATCAACTTTAAAAAACCATTCATTCCTGCTGGCCACATGCTTGCTGATGCCCATTTAAGTTTTAAATGTTGTTGTTTGTGAATAATTATTAGGCATAATCATACTAGATCTTGTTGATAATGAAGCTTGTGGGAACTAGTTTTTGTTTTATCGCATTGCTGAAACTTTCATAATGATCAGAAAAATGAGCATTACATATTAGCACAAGAATTTGGAATAGTAGGAACTGCTCAAGTGTTGGAACAAATGTTTGACATTGCTCATTACCTTTTCTCTTTTGTTATCCCTTCTTTTCAGGTGCCACTGCTTTTGCTTCTTGTATTAAGTCATGCTGTTGAACAGTGTGGAGCTGACAATAATGGACAATGCAAATCTAATGGGCCTTTGAAACCCAGGCCTCATACTGTTTCTATCTTGGAATTTGGGGCAGTTGGAGATGGGAAAGCACTGAACACAGTTGCCTTTCAGAATGCCATTTTCTATGTTAAGTCCTTTGCTGACAAGGGTGGTGCTCAGCTCTATGTTCCACCGGGCAGGTGGCTTACTGGAAGCTTCAGCCTTACCAGCCACCTTACACTCTTTCTAGAAAAGGAAGCCATTATTCTTGGATCTGAGGTCTTTATCACAACTCAATTATCCCTCGTTTTTACATATTTCTTGTAATTTAACTGACAAGTTTATTTTTCAGTACAACAAGTTTACCTGGCTGTACAATTCTGAATTTCCTATTGCATAATCCTTTATCTTTCCTGTTTGCTCTAGTGTATGCTAGCTGCAACATGGTGTCGAATGTTTATATGTGCAGTATCATACAGAAAACAACTAATATGAATAACAACAGGGGTGTGAACTAACTGTGGCTTGTTTCACCACCTGTCCTATGATCTTGTCCTTCGATGCAAAAGCAAGATGATTATGTTGATATTGAAGTATTCAGATAGAGGAGTTCTTATTGAGTTATTTCAGTATAAATGCTTAACTACAAGCCAATTCCTGCCCCATCCCCCCCCCCCCCAGCCCTCGCTGCATGGGGCAATTTTAGGTGGAAATTTTAAACCTGGTCCTTTTCTGGATAATCATAGATTGACAATAATCCAATTATTGTTCTCCAGAGATAGCATTTGGCAGTTTTACTTTTTTCTTGCCTCTCCAGTACCCTTTGTTTCAATATAAATTATTCAATTTGCTTACTGCAGCAGCCCATGCTTATAAATCCAGTTTCCTGAAGATCACATATAGGCAACCAGACTAACATCCTAGTCCATGTAACATTGGGAAAGTTTTGTGCTAGTTGAAACTATAAAGTATATATACTAGAGAAATCAATCATTGATGGCATGCTGAGGATCAAATTAATAAACAATCAGAAAGATAGTATTTTGTATTATATGGGAGATTATTTTGACTAGGAAAGAAGCTACGAGAAAAGGAGTCGGGGAATTTCCAATGAATTCTTTCTAGCATATACAATTTCTCATTCCAAGCTGACCACCACTTTAGTATTTCATTTTTACATTCCCAAATTCAAGAAAAATAAATGTAACATTCATAAAGTACTTTCACCAGCTTATTCTAAAATTTTCAATACCTTGATACTTTTATCTGGAGTATCAACCCCTTTTCTCTAGATGGTGGTATTTGATACAGTTTGTGCTCAAATGTTCTACTTTCTCAGGATTTTACTCATTGGGGGGTTGTCGAAGCCTTACCATCCTATGGACGAGGTATTGAACTTCCAGGTGGGAGATATCTTAGCTTGATTACTGGAAATAATTTAAGCGATGTGGTGATAACAGGTATGGACTCTCCTTCCTTTCTACTTGCTCATGGTTTCATTTCCTTTGAGCCTTTTTTATATTGTTTCTCTCATAGTCAACTAATGCATAACTATTCTCTACACAGGTGACAATGGGACTATTGATGGCCAGGGTTCTGTCTGGTGGGAGCAATTCAGTTCTCATTCTTTAAACTACAGCCGCCCACATCTTGTGGAATTCATTAGCTCCAAGGATGTAGTTGTTTCAAATTTAACATTCTTGAATTCTCCATCCTATAACATTCATCCTGTATATTGCAGGTAAGTTGGATTTATTAACTCTTTTAAGGACTCCCCTCTTTTAACTTCTTTCTTTAAATTCTGTTGGTTTTGACCGTCTTTTTTATGTGGATTTGATGCAGTAATGTTCTAATTCAAAATATAACGGCTTATTCTCCACCAGAATCTCCTTACACTAGTGGAATAGTACCAGGTATCTTTTAATAGAATTTGGGGACTATTTGTACATATGACTTGATTTTGAATGCTTGTTTGATGATCTCTCTCAGTATGTTTATGATGTATTCCAATGATGCTATTATTCTCAACTTGGTTCATAATTACTTTCAAATGGAATTGTTTCATGCCGTATAAGCTCAATACAAAAATAACATTCATTTGTGAATTTTCAGATTCTTCCGAGCATATCTGCATTGAGAAGAGCAACATTAGCGTGAGCTACGATGCTATTGTGCTCAAGAGCGGTTGGGACGAGTACGGAATCTCCTTTGGCAAACCAACCACAGATGTCCACATCCGAGAGGTTCGCCTTCGGTCTTCTGTAGGATCTGCTTTGGCTTTTGGCAGTGAGATGTCTGGTGGCATCTCCAAAGTTCTCGTAGAGAAGCTGAACCTACATGACTCGTTCATTGGGATTGAATTGAAGACTGCAAGAGGCAGAGGTGGTTATATAGAAGACGTACTTATATCAGATGCTGAAATGAAAGATGTTAAGCTGGCCTTTAAGGCCACAGGTCAGTGTGACTCGCACCCAGATGACAATTATGATCCTAATGCACTTCCTGTTGTCAAAGGCATCACTTTTAAGGACATCATTGGCACAAATATCCTCATGGCAGGGAATTTCTCCGGGATCCCCGAATCTCCATTTACTCCAATTTGTCTATCAAATATTTCCTTAATTACTACTACTACTACTTCTTCTACGTGGGTATGTTCAAGTGTCTCGGGTTTCTCGGAGAGTGTGTATCCCCAACCATGTCCTTCCCTCCAGGAACTCATATTTGAATTCTTTTCCGGTTTGTTCCTTCCTCCTCTTATTTCCAGACAGTCGGGTTGCAGCGTTATGATGATACCCTACACCCAAAAAAAATCAAATTATTTGTCACCTTCAAATCTGTACATTAAGAGATTCTCATCACCACCCACCCCTTCAGTCCATTAAAGAGGGTTACTCCAATAAGAAGCAGCTTAGAATGTTTCAATTTATTCCCCTCATTCAAACATACCTTTAATTCATATTGTCCTTTGGCAGGTCAGTCAGTCAGTCAGTTGCATGTGTACAGCCTTGCTTTCTTCATTAGGCGAGGGAATTTTTTGGTAGTGCAGCACAACACAATTCAGGTCGACGTCGTCTTTATTTCGTTTAATTTATTTATTTTCAATTGTTCCTTTGATTTATTTTGCAATGTACGATTATGTAATGGGAATTTGTCAACAAGGTGGTTATGAATACTGGAAATTTCGCCGGAATAAAATATTTACATCTTCTTAAATTGAATACAGACAGCACTTCTGTTTTGGTGACATCTCCACCTCTCCCCTACCAACTTTTAGAAACACTTGGTGCTTCTAAAAAAATCGATATGAATTTTTTTAATTTTAGTCGATATAAGAATGAATATTGAAGGTTAAACTATAAGCAAGCGAGGAGGACATTTCCACATAAAATGCACCAAAAATATGTTCCCGCAGCTAAACCATGTGATGCAAAGAATAGTAGTTCACATTCACATTGATTGAATCACTACGAAAATACAAGTACAAAATAATATGGTAAAAGTAAAAAGAACATTGGTGGGCAACACTTGATAATTTACAAGGGAAAAAAAATCTATTAAAAAGGGACCATCTTTATAACTCCCTCACTCCACAGCCAAAAAAAGTTAAAACTCTCTCTAGAAAGGGAAGATGAAAATGAAGAGAAACTGAGACTGCTAAAACTGATCACAATAAGAAGATTTTATCCAAGTGCTGTAGCCGACTGAGAAGCAAGTTGAACCCAAGCAGACTCTTCTTTGTAAGCCATGCTTCCTTCACAAGAGGCTTCACATGTGTATACGACAATAGTTGCCCAATCAAGAGAATCCACGTCATTATTCACGCCAAAGTAATAAAGTAGCTGTGGCAAGATCTGTAACCAACAAGACAATTGAACCATCATAAGCCAAAGGTTCCAAGACCAAGAAGATATCTGGTTTGAGATAATATAGTTAAGTACCAAATTTTGTTATCGACGGCAAGCGTACAAATAGAAATCAAATAAATATGTTTCCAAGAAACTGAGTTCTTATTACTTTTTATATCAAAGAGATTTAAAATTAAAATAACTCTGCACCTGTAGTTCAAAGCTTCTAAGGCCACCACAGTAACAACATTTAGGAATGTCAGTCTTTGAGGGTCGGCCACTAGACATGGGCCACAGAGGTCTGGCTCTAGCATTCCTACAATACCTGTTATATTTAAAATAGCAATGAATTAATCATTTAGCAGCTTAAGAGGTGCAATATGAACAAGCGGAACAGTGGATAAGATTGACATCAAGATTCTATTTGAGCATCATTAACTATTTAGGTACATATCCAGCTCCTACACAATTATCTTAACTAAAAAGAGAAACAGAGAAATAAAAAGTTGATTGAACTACAAAAACAGATTTTCTAGAAAATCTATCGAGTAAACGGGTGATAACAATATGTGCAAATATAGCACTCATACAGAATTCATCCAGGGTAGTATGCAATTGCACATATTAAGTTTTACACTAGCTTTTGTTGCTTACAGCAAGATGAAACTTGCAACCACTCATGTTTGCCATAAAAGTTAAATGATAATTTGAAACGTGAGCTTAGCAATCTAAACCTAGAAGTGAACTATTCTTCATTAACAGGAATACATGAGTTCAACTATCACAAGAAAGAAAGAATATCAGGTAATCTGTTCTAGCATGACTCAAACTATGAGTTTTCTGTATTTACCTATGGCTTACTGTCTATGGTCCAAGAGTGGGTGTCACATTTGAGTGGAAGTTCCAAAAAGAAGTGGATCTTTATTTATTTTCTTTTTGACAAGTTCCACAGAGATGTGGATCTAGATCATGCAGTAAATTACACATTGAGTGACCAAAAAGGCCAATGATAGCATGATGAAATTCATAATACACTTGGGCTATGTTTGTTTGCAAAAAGTATGCTTGGGATTGAACTATTTGGCTTAATTTAACACTACTTCGGACTATTTAATCCTTTGACAATAGATTATTAGTCCCTTAACGTGAGACTATTAATCCCATAAAGCCATTTGATAGCTTAAAATGGGGGACTATTAATCCCACATTCATCAGGAATTATATAACCTCTCATAAATAGCTCTAGGAATGACAAAAAATAGTCCATAGGACTATTAATCCCCGATCATGTGATAAAATAGTCCGAAGTAATGATAAATTAAGACAAATAGTTCAATCCAAACATGTTTTTTTGCAAACAAAAATAGCCTTAATTTCACATATATGAAACTAGAGCCTGATTTTATTTTATTGAAATACCTATAATAGACCCTTATACTGATATTTATCTAGTGATATTACTCATTTTCTTTCAAGTATATGACCCTACCACATTTAATAATATTAGCAGCTAGAGATAGGTTTTCTTTAATCTTGTTTCCACAAATTGTGATGGAAACGGAAGTTCCTTATTTTTAAGGTACCCAATTACCTTAAAACTTGCTCAGGGGCCCTGGAAACGCGCTCCTGGAAAGTGGCCCAACTCTTCTTGTCTCCATCTCCCTGATTACCAACCATGGAAACATGTTAATAAAGTTAGCCACATCAACCCTTATTTAACAATACTTTGGCACCAAAATCCAAACCTCAAAACTCTCCAGCAGTGACTTGACTCCTTCATCCACTTGGCTTCCAGAAACTAATGCATTAGCATACCCGTTGTTGTCAGACATCTCCGTGTCGGCTTCAGGTTCATCCTCATTAACAATCTCATATTGTGGCCAGAGAGTGCTACTTGCAACTGTTTGCAAACAAGAATTACAATCAGCTGAAAGATACTGATAACCGCCGTAGCATCATATACATTGCTTAGAGAACATATACAAGTTAGAGGTCATGCTGAAGGACATTTCTAAGAGGTTCATATTACATGGTCTGGTAAAGTGAGAATACCACTGATATGGATAAGAAAATCTGGCGAATGATTTTAATTAATGTTATCCACATCAGTTGCTATATCTCACAGACATCATAATTTTAGGCATTTTAGTATCAGAGTATGAAAAAGTGACTAGGTCTTTGAAACAAAATACGAGACATCTAAGGAATGGCAGGCAATAATAGATGATACACAAACAGGGATGCCTGCCAGAAAGTCTACAAATCACAACTGTCTGCATGCCTAAAATGCCTGGTAACAAAGTCTGTAACACTTGCCATTTTTAGTTTCAGCTGAACTCTTATTGGAACTAGAGTCAGAGGCCAGAGAAGCAATGCTCATCTGTCGACAATCAGTCTTATGACCTGATCTCCAGTGAATAGCCTGTGGGCAAAATAAACACCAAATCCAGTATAAATTACCTGAAAAAAGACATAGTTTACCTAGAAGCAGGCACAAAATTTACTTAAAAACAAAACATGTAAGCATTAAATTAGTCTATAATAACCTGGTGTTTCTCAGAGCAATAACGTGCTCTTCTGCAACTACTACAAACTTTATCTCCTTTCCAGGTTCCACACCAACAACATAGTGCAGCTGCATCAAGAAGCTTCAAAGATGAGATAATGAAAATGCTAAAAATATATGTTAGATAAAAAGTGAATAACGTGTTTCCTTTAGTCCTATCTATGTCATGTCCTTGCATCAGAAAATCCTCTGATTAATTTTTGAACATATATTAATTACTTTTGTAACTTCCAACTTGCAGCACATGAAAATGACTAAATCACAACAACACAAAGTTAACTTTTGGACATTTATTAATGGATATGAACAGAAGCAACTTTTTGCTGTATGTGATCTCAACTCTCAAGATGCTTCTTAGTTCTTACCAAAGGAAAAGTAAAGTTCCCATATACTACAATCATAGTGACTTGTACATTATAGTTTAACAAGTTACAAACGGATATCGAGAAATCCAGGAGCAATGAAACAGAGATGTAATACCTCCAACCTCAGAAGGTTTGTCTGTCCCATCATGTCTTGGGGGTTCACTGGAGTAAAAAGGATTGGAACGAGGCATTTGGCAACGAAAAATCTTCAAACTTCAAAAATATTATTCATTTAGAGACAAAAGGAAAACAAAGAAAGCTTAAAAATCAGTTTGGTAGTTAACAATTACTCGCTAAGACTGCAGGAATGTATTAGTGAAAAGCAAATATAAAACTAAGATGATGTGTCGGCAGATACCTTCGAGATGACTTTTCTGGATGGCGTTTCCACTGCTCATGTTGATCTTGGAGAAGACACTTCATTGATGCACACATGAATATAAATAAGGTGCGGTGGAATGTTGATTCCTTTTCAAAAAGCGGTGCATATACCTAGATAAATAACCAATATATATCATCAAACAGGCCATGTTCCCCCTCCCACAATGCAAAATGGGTGACTTAAAGTCAAACAACTTAAGTACACAAGGATTAAAGGACAACATTCTAGTTGCTCAACCTACGCATTTGACACTTGTAAGGTACACAACAAAAGCCCTGCAATCCAAAACTTAACCTTAATCTCCAGATAGCAGTATCTAGTTCATGAATCATGATTGATAGGTAATATTAGGCCAAACTGTTGGTTTGTTTCTGGATAATTCTATTGCTGATTAAAACATCCATAGCTGCATATCTCATATAATCATTATCTTATAATTTTCTATAGCATAGGCAGCACTGAGCTATTTATAGAACATGGGTTGAACTCTATAATGAACTGCTAATATATATATATACTTCACTGGTGTCATTCGATTATAGTTACTCTTAAATATTAATTCATTTAACTTTTTTATTATTATTATCAATTTCCAAGTTAAATAAAAGCTAAGTTTAGCTATTTTTCCAACAAGCCCAAATAGCATTATCTTTGGCTATCTATTTGGGAAAACATGGACTCTCATTTTTTAAAGACGAGAACAGAGGGAGTCTGTAATTTACACACGTATTGTAAGTCTATAACAAATTGACAAATACTCTATCCGTCCCAAAATATAAGATTATTATTGACTTTTTAAAGTGGATATTTGCTAACTCAAAATTAACATGAATTCCAATTTAGTTAATAGAATGACGAAATTTGCAAACTATCTAAAGAGTACTATAAAATTTATTTCATAATTTTAAAATAATCATCTCATTTAAAAATGTTTCAAATTGACTTTCAAAAGTCAACGATGATCTTATGGTTTGGAACTGAGCTAATATATCTCAAAAGGAAAATACCTGAAGCAAGAACTGCAAAGGTTCACCGCAGATGCCACAGACACAAGACTGTCCCGAAGGCAAGTTAATTGGATCCAACCAAGCCTAAAGTTCAAAATTTTCAAAAATCACTCAGAACCCAAATACAGAAATACAAAATTTGGTTGAATAAAAAACAGCGGGTTTGTAGAATTACAGGAAAGCCTCCAGCTTTGCTGGGAAATAAGTGGGGAAGCAGTGACCATTGATTCTTCGGCTTTTCAACAAATCCTAGGGTTACAGGCTCTTCATCATCATCTTCATCATCTTCGTCGTCTTCGTATATATCTGTGCTATCATTAATATTAACTGGACATTCATCCGCACCATCTTCTTCCTCATCATCAAGAGATGTAATTTTCAAAGTCCTGAGCTTTTCAAGAGAATCTCCATTCATGTCACTGCCCGATTCTTTAGACATTTTGGCCAAATTTTTTGATTTTTTTTGAAAGGAAATGAAATTAGTCGAAGGAGGCCGCTTAGGGTTGGTTAGGGTTTAGCGACTGGCATCAAATACTACAATCGACTAAAAAACCTGTATCTATTCATGTTACGCGACGTATTTGCTATATGAAACTACATTTCTAAAAATAAATTACCTTCTTTCTTTCTTTCTTTTTTCTTTTTTGTTTTGTTTTTGTTGTTGGGAGAAACAGTAGTTAGTAGTACTATAAATATTTCTATTTAATTTTAAATATTAACATTTTCAAAAAGAAATTCATTGTAGTACAACATGTATAGCCTTTAACTTCTTATTTTTGATTTTTTACATAAATATTTTTGACCACTAAAAAATGACACAAGTATATTTAAAAAAATAGTTTATTAAAATATAACATGTTTAATGTAAAAAGGTGCGAGAGTGATTATTCAACCTCTAAATTACACTTATAGCCGAGTTATTTTAATTAACAAAAACTCGTTAGTGTATTTGAGTGAGATCAATTGTAAATTATATTCATTCATTTTATATTCTCTCCTTTAATTTACCTCAAATTGAACTTATGTCAATTTTCCATTATTTGAGGAATAATAATAATAGATTATTCTTACACTTTGATAACATGATTATGTTCTTCAACTTGATCTATCAACTAAATTAGTACACTACATTATGCTCATAGTCTCCAAGAAAACAACAACATGTATGTATACAAGCAAGCAACTGGTGAAAATCTACTGCGAAACCAAGTAAGAATGAAATTATTACTCAAAAGCAATATAATAAACATACAAGCAGCAATTGGAATTATTGCTGCATTAACAACATATACAGAGAACAAATTAATGAAGAACAAAAGAAGTGGGAAAAAAAGGTTATATATAAACACTCTCTCACTCACTCACTCACTTTGTCAAAAATAGGAGTATATAAAAATTGGAAAAACCTTTGCAGTATCTTCTCTACTTCCTGTTATTCCCTGCAGCTTTTCGTTGAACTTCAGCAGCAGCAGCAGCAGCCCTCTGTGGAGGGTTCCTATTTGCATTTGACATTTTCTGTGAAGGTGAATGCCTCAGTTTAGGATTCGCACTCTTGCTGCAATAAGTCAAAAACAAGTAGTTACATTAGATATTTGATGAATTAAGCCATCCCATCCACAAAGGCAAATAACAGTTATTCAATTATACATCACTAGGATTACCTTAGTTCTGGGCTTTTGCCTTGCTTTGGATTAGGTTTCTGAGTCTTGGAACTAATCCCACTAGCCAAGCCGGTAAGTTTGGAATGATTATATTGCCAAAGCAAATCTGGCTCGGATGAATCATCAGTAGTAGCAATTTCAAACTGGTTAGCTGCAGGGAATATGTTATACGACTGCTCTGGGCATAGTTTTGAAGAATTCTTCTGGTTAAAGACATCAGACGTTTTGCCATTTTCTGCTGCTTCCCAGTATCCCAAAGGATTTTCAACTCTTCGTGCAGCATCTTGCTTGTTCACCATGATCTTATCTACCCATTGGCCTGATCCCATGTCTCTATCTTCCTCCGTATTTGTTCAGCAGGACTGCTGACTGAAGGCCAGGGAAGAGAATTTCCTACGAGCTCGTCCAGATCAATACTTTGCCTCTTTGCCCTCATTGCATAGTTGTTGCGGACCTACAAATTTCATTTTGCATATTTGACCTTTTAGCTAACAAAAAGCAAAACATAAAAAATGAAAGAAAAAAAATATATAGTAAAAGAAGGAAGAAAAAAATTATCAGTCCCACAAAGGGGCCAAAATCAATAGAGCAAGATTCACCAGATGATCCTAGACTTATAGATGACATTAACATGAAACCAAAGGAATACCACTACCTTAGCATTTATCACAAGTTCACAACCATAAATTATAAAGCATGCTCACTTAATGCTAAATGTAGAAGACATGTGATTATCATGGACATTTGGGAATTTTCAACTCCGAAATGAGGTTGGGCTTCATTCCGGCTACCAATGTACAGCCAATCACATAACAGAGTGATGGCCTTGTTTTGTAACAGAGGGAACTTTGAACTGGAAAAATCACTGAGGACAAAGTGAACTTTGCAACATAGTACCATCTTATTTTCCTCAACACTAGCTTTACTATTTATATGAAATAATTCACATTCTGAAAAATAACTGTTTTCAAGTCTTTAGAATGGTGGTAAGTGTTTGTATTAAGGTACTTTTGTGGGACTTCTTATTTTTGAGATAAAAAGCCATATTTATTTATATGTTCATATGATATCAGCCGCGGTTTGGGGAAGGTAAGCATTTACTTAATACACATATATAATAAGATACCCATCAAACCACAAGCAACCATGTGGAGATGGTTAGCAGTCTCTACCATGACATTACTGCAAGTCAACTTCGAGACACTTTGGTCAATATCCGGTGTGGGCGTCAGAGCATTGAGAGAACCTTTCCTAGTACAAGAGGATCGGGAAGGACGCACCTTTGCTGTACCAGTTATCGTGCCCACGGTAAATGCTGAGTAGCCAAGTGCGGAGGAAAGCATCTAAGTAGTAAGCCCACCCCAAGATGAGTGCTCTTCTATTCTGACTTCCGTACACAAGTAAAATATAAGTATGAAAAAGACTACGGTGTCTCGTACTATGTCATAATTATATGGGTCCACTAGTATTGTATCAAAGTCATTTACGAGGTTAAAATTGGAATTTACTTTATACCATCTTGGCTAATTTGACATATTTAATTTCTACGATTTTTTTTTTACTTCAAACATCTTTTGGAGGAGGGATGTAGTAATACACAAGTCAAAGATGTGTGTTAACTGCTAGGTAACAAAAAGAAGTTTTCAACATCTTGAGATTGGAATGTATTTACCTCTATATTGCCTACATCCCCCATTGGTTTCCTTTCATTCTTTGGATCAGTGAACATATCTCCATCCTGAGTGTTAGACTGAAAAGGTGATGATAACATGCCACATGGGCTTTCAGATAATGTATGCTGCAGGGTCTCCGGTTCTCCTCCTTTCCTTGCCAACACTGCTTTAAGACTGGCAATCTGACACAATAATACAACTCTTTTGTTTAAATGCATACTACCCGAGGACTAAAAATATTTATCCAAGCATAGTCCAGAAGAATTAAGGTCAACAAAGAAAATGTAGAACCTGTTCTTTGAGTTCTTTAACATCTGAACTATCTTTGTTTACTCGTGCAGCACCAAGTTCTACAGTGGCAACCCGCTCTGCAAATTTAAGAGTACTAATTGTTTCTCCAACAGCATCCGGCTCGGGGCTTATGTGAACAAACATTAATGTCTTGGCTTGCCCACCTAAGATAAATTATAGTCAGAAACGTAAAAAGAAGTTTGGAAGACTATAAAAAGAATATGCATGCTTGTAATTTTCTCAATACTGAATTTTCTTACCAAGTGAGTCTTGGAGCAATTGAGTTAGTTTGCTGTTTCTGTAGGGCACGTGTGAATTCTTTTGAGCAAGTGAAGATATCACATCGCCTAATGCAGAAAGAGATTTGTTAATATGTTGTGCCTCTTTTAGTCGGTCTCCGGTTACTTCAGATTTATCCACCCTCTCACTTCCTGCCAGATCAACCAAATGCATACATCCACGAAGAACAGCTCCAGATGTCAAGTCTCGTCCTTGGACATGGACAGTCAAGCAACTGCATAATGACAAATAAAATGTCAGCCTAAGAAGAAGATAATTGCTTAGTATGCATACATATTGGAATAACATCATACCTATGAGAGCGACTGCTATGGTCATTGAGGGCTGTTGCACCAACTGCCCGATTTCTTTGTCCTATGTTCATTAGATCAATAACATCAGATGTTGATTTCACACGAGCCAGGCTTGCATCTGGTACGTTAAGTCCAGTCTGAGAGCTATTGCGAATTTCTAATGTGTTCTGAAGTTAAAGGAAAGCCATCTTGATTTTGAACCACTAGTTCTGAAAATTAATTTCATTTGAAATTGGCAACTCTGATAAATTATATATTAAAACACTCTTCTAAATATGTAGTGTATGCCTAGATTGAATACTTCATAGGTGAAGGATATCTTTTATTAAGACCATCTGAAGTGAGGAGATCCCTAACTTGCTCATTATAAATCTCAATCATCTGAACAGAAATATCATATCGGAACATGTCCCTTCTTTGTTCAGCAAGAAGAAACAAATGGCTCAATGCCTTGTAATTTACTCCTTGAGTATCCTCTGAGAGATCCTTAGGTCCAGTCTGAAACAGAAACATGAAACCAACAATTTCCATTCTTATTAAACTACAGTAATGGCCATACATTGTCATAATCTACAGAAAAACATCAGTATATCTCACCATTGTGTAAGTCTTTCCAGATCCAGTTTGACCATATGCAAATATACAAACATTATAACCATCAAGAACAGAACGAATCAGTGGCTGCGTATCTGAAAATACCACCCCTGACAAAAAGGAAAGAAAAAGGAGAAGGAAACAAAAAAGACATGATTGGGATGAAACGGAAGGCCTGAATACATAACACAAAGTACAAAGCGTACACAACCCTAAACCGAGAACATATTTAACCTTGAGTTGCAGAGGGCCCAAATACTTTATTGAAGTTAAAGGACCGAAGTCCTTTTCCATGTCTTGATGGGGTACTAATGGTAATTATTCCTTCTTCAATCTGATCCACAGTACTCGTATAGTTTGATTGCCCACCCAAGAAGGGTCTCACTCTACAGTATACCCTAATATTTCCTAATTGGACAAACCAAAGTAATAGTTAGAATATTTGAGGACTTCAACATTAAACTTAAACCAGATTGATAGTAAGGCTAATTTTATTACCCTTAAGGTCCTGGATTTGATTGTAAAGCTTGCGGTTTTCCACAAGAACTCTATGATATCCAGCAGCAGCATGAGCTAGACCATGAATGTGCAGACCTACAAAAGAACATTAGCTTGAGATGGAATAAGAAGTTATCTTTATCAACAAGAGTACCCTTTATGCCCCAAAATCAAAGGCATAAGTTAATTAAATATAACAAAATAATTGTTATTCCTACCAAGATTTTGCATCTCCTCATGAAACTTCATTTGCATGAACTGAATACCAGCTCTTGTAGTAGAAAGAGTTTGCTTCAGCTCCTATAGAAGAATTAATCAGCATAAAATTCATTCAAATATAGAATAATTAACTGAAAATGATGAAAAATCTTACCTTTATATCTCTCTGCTGTCCTTCAAAGATCATTTGATGTTTCAAAGATCTTCTTTTTAATTCTTCATCAGGTACATAGTTTCTGGGAAAGCTTCGCTCTTTCTTTACGAGAGTGACATTTCTGTCTTCGATCTTGATTCAAAACAAAGAACAGAAAAGGTCAGAGAATTTGAGTTAATCTTTTCTCACATGCAAGATGTGTTTTTGAAGAGATTAATTGGTTATTCTTTAGACTCAAACAATATCTTGGAAATGTAATACCAATAAATTTACCTTCGTGTCACCAGTATTGTGTCTCAAAAGAACTTTGTTTCCATTAGAAACAAGCGAATCTTTTGAAGATGCTTTCTTCTGTTGGACAAAATAACATAAATGTCCAGTTAAATAAAGTACATGACATTACATTACATGCTTCCTACAAGTGTCCAAAAAGATGTGAGAAGAAGATCCTTTAGCATTATGTACTCTTTCGAGCATAACGAGAAGCAGTATGTTTTGAATAACAAAAGGTAACCAACATACCAGTTCAACTTGGCTTGCAACACGACGCTCAAGTTCCTCCATTACCTTGGTTAGGACAGATTCTACAAGCTGTTGCAAGCAGGAAAAAAAACATGGTGACCAAGTATACAGACTAAGAGCATGGTGAGTTAAAATGTTAAAAAACCAATGCCACAAACCCCTTTTCGAATTTAAGATTGACATGTGGAAATTTTTTGAGCTCTTCACCTAATCCATATTATAGAAGAAAATACGTACAACAAATAGTAAATACATAGTGAATAGTTAACTATTTGGTGTATGCAACAACAGGCTAATCCCTCAAGCTCAGACTGCAAGCCCTGCTCCCCTATCAACCAGAATCTCAAAAGAGCTAAAAAAAATCCACCAAGATCGATGAGGGTGTTTTTTTGAAATATGAATAGCACTTGGCACACTTGTACTTACACTGGGAACTTCTTCAGCCTTCTTATCTAATAGAATTGTGCGAACAAGCATACTCAAGGGCGAACTCGGCTGCATATGAGAATACAAACTAGTAGTCAATTTCTGCACTCTTAAAAGGGCACCACCACAGATACAATGTTGGTCAGTACAGCACACATACTATTTTGCTAGATTCGCTATCAGTGCAAAGAGCACCCAAGGATTTTTCATTCGTCGACAAATTCCTAGACAATGAATTCGTGAATGGCTCAGAATTTTTGCGCACATGATGCTTGATTGGCGTGGTGAGTTTTAAAGTTCCACCAAACTTACATACTCCATTGCCACCAGTCTGTTTCCAGTCACTGTATGATTTAAGTCCCAAAACACAATTGACAATCCTTGCAGATTTCCCTCCCTGGAAAATTATACATGTAACATGATGTTATTAGACATAATAGTGTTCTGCAAAATAGCATCCCCTAAGTGGATTAACAAAAATTTACTCTAAACAACTCTAAAAGTCTGTATAAATCAGCAACAGAAACTTGCAATTGCATAGTATAATTTTTTAAACTCTCCCTCTAATTTTTGCTACTACAATGCCTACCTGTTCCAAATCAGATGCTTCAAAAGTAGGAAGTCCAATCTCTTGCACAGATACAAGGAAGTTTCTCACGTTTTCGAAATACTGATATGCAGATAAAGCTGCTCCATCAGGTATAAGAGTAGAATCACATGGGCTTTCAACGACCTAAAAATTGAGGGTCTGCTGTTAACTTTATTCACATCAATTTAATCATATTTCTGGTTTAAGCAATTTGAGAGATGGAGTTTACCTTCGGTACAGCTCCTGGTTGAATTTTGTTGAGAACATTGCAAAGAATGAGTCCACTTCTCAAACCAAACCTGAACTCTTCCTCAGAAGGCTCTGCAGGCAAATCTCTGGTTCCAACTACTCCCACCATCTTTCTCAGCCAGAAAGCAGCTTCATACCTTCTTATTGCTACAAATAAAATTGAAAAACGGGCCTTATTACACCGTATTTCTAACTGGACCGAATATTTCGTAGCAGTTCATTGATCACCAACTGAGAGCTAAGGATCTAACAGTTACTCCTAAAATTAGAGATACAATTTCTTTTCCTATCAATTCTAATATTAGAGATACATTTCTATTTTAGACTACAAAGATACATGAAGTTCCCAACATGCCATTACTTTTACTTTAGTTGATTGAGTACTATTATGCCACCGCTACTAAGTTTCTAGCCAATATTAGGATAAGTTTAAAGTTAAAAAAAAACCTTATAATTCGAATCCAATTTTGAAACTA
This sequence comes from Panax stipuleanatus, assembly GCA_020205555.1. Taxonomy (NCBI): domain Eukaryota; kingdom Viridiplantae; phylum Streptophyta; class Magnoliopsida; order Apiales; family Araliaceae; genus Panax; species Panax stipuleanatus. Next base: position 163,672,088 of record CM035115.1, on the reverse strand, counting down.
AGGGAGTACTATTGATAATTTGATACTAATCTTGTTAGAATTTAGCTTAGACACATTTTGTGAAAAAGAAAATTACACAATTCACCAAGTGGCAAACAACAAAGACACTTGATTGTAATACAATCATCGGTAGAAATTAAAATTACAAATTGGAAAAGAAAACATACCGACTCTGATCTGAAGCTAACTTTTGTTCTGGGTTTTTAATTTGAGAATTCAGCTCAGCAAATAATCAAATATATAAATAACAAGAAGCATAATAGAATAACACCCCAATAACAAAATTTTCACATTTTCGTCCATAAACAAGTATAATTACTAAGAAATAACAGAACTTGGATAAATTAGAGGGAAGAAGATGAAAAGTAAAAAGAGGTACCGGCTTCCTCAGCTCTACGAGAATCCAAATCCAAATCTCGGGAACGAATGTTGTGTTGTTGAAGAACATCCTCCACCACAGACGCCACCGAGAATGATAATACTCCTTCAGCCGCCATTACTAATGAATCACTACCAAACAAAAACCTTACTCCTCTGAAAACAAAAATCAAACTTCCAATTCGAACCCAAAATTTCCCAAATATAAACAGACAATTAGGTGTTGTTCTTCAATTTAAGGTCCAAAAACAAACTGACATGGGGAATAGAAGACAAGATCGGAATATAAACAGTCCCTTGAGAGTTGAAATTAAGGGTTAGTATACATCTATATGGTTGAATAGATACAGATAGAGAAACGTGGAAATGTGAGTGGAAGAGAATAGAAGTAATGGCTATCTGTGCTAATACATGATCACTTTACAATCCGCCATTCTTCTGTGCTTTTTCTCTCTCTTGTCTCTTCTTCGGTGCTTTATACTGACTACTAAACTTCACTTTTGAAAAATGATAATACTCCCCCCCGTATAACATCTCTTTCCGAACCTCGTTCCATGCCTACTATCCCAACCTGAAACTTTTCTTATTCCAGGAACTTTTCTTTCTTAAAATTCAGAAAAAATAATTAAAAATAAAAATGAGTAATACATGGCTAGTGTTTGGTATGGCCTCTAATAGTCCATATTTAAAAATAAATAAATTGTACGACGTTTGTCGGATTAATATCATAACTTGTTATAAATTACTCTAAAAAATAAAAACAAATCTGTTTATATTTTTATAAACTCCATTAAATTAAGGGGCTATAAGCTAAACCTGGATTATGATAAGCAACTTAGATAAAAATGAAATAGGATGAAATTATCTTAAGTGGTAATCAATTTTGTTTTTATTTAATTATTTTGATTTGTGACTTTTGCTCAAATTATGTGTCTATATACAACGCTGTAAAGCAAGAGAATCCGATGAAATAAATTTGGTTCAATTGAATGATTATTGATACTCATATACTATGTGTAGTCTCAAATAAACACAAGAGAATTTGGCAGATAAGGGGTCGTTTTCGGTTAAAATATGATTGATTTGTTAAAAACGGTTGCTACATTATTTATTAACCAACACAACACAAAAAGTTTTTTTTCAATCAATGTTAGTAAGTAAAAGAAACACTTTTTTAAAAGGTTGCAACCGAACCAAAAAAATATATAAATTAAAATATATAGTTCATGATTACTATTCAAATTAGTAATACTAGGCCTTTAGCAATATTAAAGTTCTCACAAAAATAATTTATAATATTTCCCCCTCTTCTCAAAATTAAGTTCCCATCTTAAAAAGGTTGTGCATTTTAAGAAAACAATACTAGTACTGTTTTATTGATGATCCACAATTTTTACAAAAATGAACATTAAGGCCTAAAATTTAATTTTTATATTATTGGATTAATACGTTAAAAATAAAAATTTAAATACCCTAAAATAATATAAACTAATTACTTTTCCTATTGCAGGTAGCCAAACGTTTTCTCTTTTTTTTTAGAAAATGCTTTTCAGCTCTCTTTCTCACATAATTCTCGCACACTTAATTTTTAATTTTAGACAATTATTTTTTTTGTGACAATTATTTGACCAATTTGTATGAACCTCAAGGGGCTGCCATGATGGTTAAGGAGATTTGTTCCTTTTCTTGATTTATTGCGTCCTTAAGATGGTCAGGTAAAAAAAATTTATTTTTAATTGACGCGTAAATTGAGCCGAAATACTCTTACGGGCTAAACCAAAAAAAGAAACAAATACTAATTTACAGTGTAACATGAGTAGATTCGTGTATTCTATTCGTCCCTATGCTACTGTGGCTTCAACGTTCAAAATATTCAAATTGTTGCTTTGGAGACAAACCTAACAGGTTCGACATTCGCACACCTACTGGCTACTGGGATCTGGGGCCCGCCCAGTAACGAACTGCCCTGTAAAGCATACCGAATTAAAAATAAGAATGGAATAAAATATATTAAAAAAATCATTTATAAATATTAAGAATATACTTGAGTTACATATTTACAGCTAAAAATAATAAATTATTAATTAAGTAGTGATGATGATCCATAAGATGATAATAAAAAATTCTTTGAGGACATTATGTGTACTTTTATACGTAATTAAATCTAAGTGGCTTGTGCGAATACTAACATTTGCATAAATAATCTAACAAATGAGCAAAAAAAAAAAATTGAATCAAAATAGTATGTTGGCAAATAATTAAACTTAATTATGTCCTAATCTCATACTGATACAGTTATCACTGTGGTATTCTGGCAATAAAATATCTTAAATAATAACTTTAGTCCCCACATTTCCAAATTCATGAATGTGGTGATAATTCTTGGGGGGGGGGGGGGGGGGGGGGGGGGGGGGGGGGGGGGCGGCGGGGGGGGCATATAAAGGTATGATTTTCATAAGTTAGTTGATTTCCATGCCTATCTAATGTTGGGAATGAAGATTATATATATATATATATATATATATATATATATATATATATATATATATGAAGTGATTCATATTTCAGCTAACACATCCCTCGTTGTCCAATGAAAGATTTAAGGGATTGGCTAGGGTCAGCCGCTACTCTCTCTTATGGCCAACCAAATTTTTTTATGTTGGTCGTTAGAGAGAGTAACGATCAGCCCCAACCAAGCCTTAGATCTTCCATTGAACGGTAAGAGATGTGTTAACTAGAATAGTGTTCATAGCTAATACAAGCTATAGATCACCTATATATATATATATATATATTTATAGGGTTCTCTTAACATGTGCCCTTAGGGCACTATGCTAAGCACACAGTTCAAGAGAATATTCTCTTAAACTGTGTGCATATGCTCTTGATTTCTGCACTTGCACCAAGTTCAAGAAAATATGCACACAATTCAATGAAATATTTTCTTAAATTATGTACTTAGCATGTGCCCTAAGGGCAAGAAATTCCATATTTATATATATGTCAAAGTCATTATTGATTAGAGGTTAAAGTAATGGCAGCTTTAGATAATTACGATAATACCCTCTTACTTTTTGGAGGGAGAAGGAATGATGGTTTGATAGTAATTCACATGGTTGAAGAACATCATCATTCATGAAAAATAATCATTACCCAATTTAGTTATAACTTATAAGCACGTACGTACACCAAAGATTAATTAAATAATTTAAGACTTTGTGTTGAAGAAATAGTTTGTTAAGAAACAAAACTTTTGAAAAGTTTATCCCCCAGTAATTAATACGCACTTAGGTGCTTGTTAGATTGATGGTTAATTGAGTCTAATATTAAATATATAGGATTGCAGTTGTAGTACCTAACTAAAACGAAAAAGACAAAAACAGAATTATTATTATTATTATTATATTCTTTTCTCTTTTCTCTTCTTTTTGCTTTTTTTATTTTGATTATTATCATGAAATTTAGTTTCAGAATGAAGTATGAACCATGAAATTATAGAGCTAGCACTCTTTTATCTTTTTGATGCTTTAGACAAATTATGATGAAAGGGTATTAACGATGTTTTATATCGATGATTAAGGTTGATACATTGGTTTCTTCAAATAACTTTTCTCTCTTTGGTATTATATTGTCATCACCCCCTACTCGGTACAATCACAACAACAACAGCAAAAAAATCGCCTAGTCTTTTCTCTTGACTAAGGTTGTAAAATGAGCAAATATTTTGAGTTCGATTCATACTCGTTCGACTAAAATTTGATTCGAGCTCGACTCGAAATATAAATAATTCAAATATGAGCAAATATTAAAGTTCAATAAATTAATCGAACATCCTCAAATTGCAATTTTCTATTGATACTCGGATTATATATTCGTTCGAAAAGTTCAAACTGCTCGGACTCGATTCGAGATCATGCTCGATTCGATATTATGAACCAAATATAAACAACTTAATACTAGACTCAACTCGATTCATTTACACCTTTACTCTTGACCCCCTCCCAGGCAGGTTAAACAAAATAATCGCTTTTCAACCAAATGGCGTTGATTTTCAAACATGATTTTCTTAAAGAATGCTAAAGAAACCTACTTGAGTTTCCAGGTTGTCACAAGAGGGGGTAAAGTTATTGAGCATCCCTTTTTTCCCGGAGCTAATGAGTTGTTATACAATAGGTACTGGCATTAGGATCTGCCCTACCCTACCCTACCCTACCCTACCCAAAGCTTTTCAAGTCTTGTATTAGTCCTCCTTAAGGAACATATACTTCAGTTCCTTCTACTTTCTACATTCATTAGGGAATTCCATCTCATGCTTGAGACTTGCCATATAACTAACTAGTTTATTAAGATTGCCCCACAAATCGGATACCAGCCATATGACCAAGTCCAAAGGCTTATTATAATTGTTGCTTCTTGCTTCAATTCTACTTTTCAATCATTCACAGCATAGCAAATTTAATTCCCAACACATCAGTATCACATGTTTCAAATTTAACCTGTTGGGCCATCGCCCGCTGCCACTACCGCACCACCAAAAGATTCTCATTGTTCAGCCCCAACCAGGACTGAGAGAGTAAAACTGCCAAATTTTCAAATGTCTGCATTGTAACATTTTTTTTTCTTTTCGTCATTACCATTGTCACAAGTGTAACATATCCTCACTTCCCTTGGTAGACTTTCACTCTACAGAAAGGCCAGTGAGGGTTGAAATTGCTTTTAAATATTGCTACAACTACCAATAACAACTAAATAATACACAACCAATCAAGGAACTACATCTGGCCGGATTAGCTAGCCCGATGGAAGAATGTATAGTTACATAAATTGCTTTATGCACACTAGATTCCCAATTCAATCTTGATCCAATTTCACAATGTGTGAGGATGTGAATCAGATGGGAATGTAGTAACAAGGAACCGGTGGATCATCTCAAAGCTGGTGAATGTGATCACAGCAGCTGGGGTCGTCCTGAGCAGGTTGGTGGCACAACCGCGGTAAAAACCAGTGACACCCTCCTGTTGAAATACTTTCTTGATGCAGTCAACCATACCAGAGTACCGCTTCTCAGAGTGATGCCCTTGTTCTTGAAGTCTTGAACGTACAACCTGCACAATTTTTTGGCGAGAATATAATATGTATTCTCCACTGCTTATATTGAGAATTATTCAGGTAAATATAGCAGGAAACTCAGTTGAGTTAAAAAAATGTTTTTGGTAGCCATAGCCGTATATAAAAAGGATAAGGCTCTTGTGTATAAAGTCGTCATTGAATTAATTGAGACAAAGGGTAATCAACAAACCTGCCAACATCTCTAGAAAAGGAGATGATTCAGATAAATTAGAAAACTTGAATCAGCTTATGATGGATTCTTAAAGACCATTTTGCTGACTATGTCTATTGATTGAGAAGGGACAAATGCAGAAGATTATTATTGTCGAATTAAGACCGAGACATGCAGAATCAGAGGAGGAGACTAAAAACAAAATGCCACTGAAGGAAATGACCTCTTCACTAACTGCAACCCCACCCCACCCCACCCCCTTCTCCAAGTAACCTCTTCCATGACTGTGCATAAAAATTTGACTTAACAAAGACTCGGGAGTTTAAATATGGTAATAGTTGTCCAACACTCCTCCTTGGAAAAGTTATATCTGCACATATCTCATCAGAAAAGTCATCCAAGTCCTAAAGATAGGCTAAGACATTCATTTGACTTCAAATGTTTGTTTTCACTTCATTTTTCTTGAAACTTGCACAATGCCAAATTTTCATAAAGATGTCACTGTAATGACCTTGCAGAGGTTTTTCCTGCTAAGGCTGCTTCCAGTTCCCCTCCAATTCTTTATAACAAGATTACAGATAAGAAACTAGAAACTTAATTGAGCACCAGTTTTTTTTAATATCGATCACAAAATTAACGTTGCTAAATCTAGGGAGTTCCTTGACATCATACCTCATGTGGATATGTCAATGTAGATGCAACTATTTTTGAAACTGAAGAGGCAACAGCTACATCAGTTGCACCAAGTTTATCCATTGTAGTGTTATCTGACATCATCACAAATAATATCATTAAGAAACTTTTACCACTGTTCACAAGTTTTTCTTTTGAAGGTCATGCAGAACTGAACTAGGTGAAAAATATACCTCGATCTGCCAAATAGATTTTGATCTTCTCATATGCTGGAAATTGGATAGCAACGTGACTAATACCAGCCAATGCAGGGATGAGACCACTGTTTAACCAAATCATTAGATATCATTAAAATCATACATACTACTATATAAATGCTGTCATGGTATATAATGCAGTCACTACCATGATAGCATTTATCTTTACCATACATGAAAAGGGAAAGACAACCTGTATAAACCACGAATACCCTCTTCATGAGCAATCCTCCTCAAAGCAGAAAATGTATTCCTATATGGCACTACACCCATTCTCATTCCTTGAGTCTGTACAAAGAGAAGAGATGGAACAAAAATGCTCAGGGATTCGAGGCCTTGTACATGAACTTAAGCATGTGAAATACAGCACCAAAGATAAAAGCCAACACTCTACACAATCCTATACACGTAAATGCCAAAAGGTAATAATGTAGAGTTGTTGTAAAGTGTATTATAACCATAAAAAGAGCAATATATAGCAATTAAAACTTTGCGAAGATATCATCATAAAGTTAAAGTTTCCATTAAATTACAAACAAGATGAACAAATCACAATATACCTCAAATAAAATCCATCAGTAAGGTTGGGTGCATTTAAATACAAAGATCTAGTTTCATAGGTATATTATATAGTTGTTAGTAGATGATATTCTGGCACACTGTACCATCTAGAGGAACTGGTCGGCCTTCTAGTTCTACCAATTCAACCTCATGCCTGCCAAGAGAATGCTTACTCCGAGTATGATTTAAGTCACTTTCCACTCTCAAACCACTTAAGCCATGTTTGTTTATAAGGATTATAATCCCGGGACTATATTTCCATAGATTATAATCCCAAGACTACTAATTATAGGATTAAATAGTCCTAGTAACATGTTTGTTTTTTACGAAATTATTCATGGGATAACTTAAAATAATCTCATGTTATGTTTGTTTTGTCCAGGATTATTTAAAGGACTAGATAAAATTTATTGTTTAGACTATTATACCCACCCTTACCACTAATAACAAAGATATCATATTCTCATTAGTTTGAGTATAGATGAATATGATAGGATACATTGATCATTTTAAGAAAAGTTAAAAGTTAATTTTTTCCATAAATTTTTAGTGCCAAATGTTAGGGAGTATAATACCTAGTTGGACATGGTATTGAATAGTCCCCCCTTTCAAGTCATTTTATTATCCCGGAACTAATAGTCCCAAGTCTATTTTTAAAAACAACCAAGAAACTTGGGATTAATAGTCCTATAATAAGTGTTATCTTTGCAAACAAACATAGCCTTAGTGGTTCAACCTAAAATCAGTATCCTTTATTGATTTTTCGACAAGTTCAACTTAGAGTCGGTAATGCAGTTTGGTTTTCATTTAAAAAATGTAGTTAAGAAGCACACACTATAAAACAAAAACATTCACAAAATCCAGGGAAAAAGTTGGTAGGCAGTAAATAGTCCAATCAAAAGAAATTCATGAACAGAAAGAAAATTCACATTCTATCTATTTTAAGGACTACAATGACCCACAAAAATTACTAAACTAGTTAGCAAACCTTTTCGTCAAGTAAGGAATAAAAAGAAACATATATAAAGACAACTCAGGATAGTCAGGACTATCCCCGACCCAGGTGATAAGCACAAAAAAGTGATCGATCTTACTAATTTCAACTTTGTGCCTATAGGCAACTATGAAACACGGATACTCTATTTTGGGCTCCGTATCGCGTCCGATACGCTCCGGATACGTATGGGATACGGATTTAGAGTATCCGTAATTTAAATTTAATTTTTATTAATCGGATACGTTTTGGATACACTCCGATATATTACGGATATGTTTTGGATACGCTTCGATACGTTTTAGATACGTCTTTCTCTCTCTCTCGTCTCTCTCTCTCTCTCGTCTCTCTCTCTCTCTCTCGTCGGTCATACAATATGACTCATACTCATATACTCATATATATATATATATATATATATATATATATACACATAATCTTCTCATTTTAGGTATTTTAAGTGTTATTTTTTATTGTGTTATAACAAATAGACTCATTTTGCTCTTATTGATGGCTGGTAGTTGGCATTTCGCACTTGGACAATATTTTGGATGGATAAGGCCAATCTTTTGACTTTTGATGATGTTAATTGCTCTTTTGTTTTTGAAATGGTGAACTTGTGTAATGAAATTTTAGAAATTAAATATATAATATTTTTATTTTATATTTTTATATTCAACGTATCCTTCAACGTATCGTATCCGAGTTTTTGAAAAAATCGCGTATCCGCGTATCCGTATCGTATCCGTATCTCGTATCCGTGCTTCATAGATAGGCAACATAAGAAACGAGCCCAAATAATAATGAATTTTAACTTGAGATAAATACCTGAAGCCTTGTCTTCACAACCCAAAGAGGATTTGTCACTATGGTTGTTGCAGCTCCAGCACCTGCAGCAGCCTATGACATTGGCACCTATTGAAAGTTGATGATTCCCATCTACATAGGCACAACAACTAAAAACACATTAACTAATTAAAAGGAAAGGTTAAAAAAGAAGAAACAATTTACTGAATTCAAATATAGACTACAAGACGAATACAGTTCATTCAAAGGGACAAATGTGAGGGAGCTAGACATGTATATCTCCCATAACAAAAGCAGGTAACAAAAGTAGGTTAAGTCATGAACTAACCGTCAGAGCACAAAAAAGTTTTCAGTTGATCATAAATTGTAAAATAAACCTGCAAAAGTAATAACAGACGGGTCATTTCAGAAAGTAAACCTCAGCACAGACATAGACACCCCTCCATCCAAAGACAATATTGATCAAGAAAACACCAAAACAATGTAAAAAGTTTTCACACAACTCCCCCAACCCCCCCCCCCCCAAAAAAAAAAAAAAGGAAGAAAAAATATTAGGGGGAAGAAGAATGAAAGCAGACCATGAATTCCAGCTTGCTTAATTAAAAAATAGACTCTACTAGAGAGTTGAATATTGCTTTCATGTTGAATAAGTAGAACATGATTTAAAATGAAGTTATGAATATTCAATCAATATAGCTCAACTATCAATAGACCGGAGTTAAGTTTGACATATATTTTTGATAAGTAAAATGAGTCAACCTTTGATACTGATGTTCCTACAAGCACGCTGCAAAATTTCAGCCACCACATGGCCTCAATATATGATGCATCGATACACCATTTTGGGTAGAAGCACTGAATATGTGTCCAGCGTGAATACGCCATCCATACATCTGGATACGTATCCTAGCTGTATATATTAATTAATAAATGTTACATATTCATACCCCACCCACAAAGAAAAAAATCATGCTTTTGGCAAGTAGAAGGTGGTTCAAAGTTTGGTGAGTGTTTTTCCAAGGAATGGCAGAAAGGTCCGAAAACAATTAGACTATAAGAGATCCTTGGCATGGAGTGCAGTATATTAGCATGCATGTGCATCACAACATTTAGCTATACAACTCTATCTAATTATCTAAGTATATCTACAATTATAAGCATAGAATTTCAATGACTTCTCTTCCTATGTTAAGTCTATTAAGTCTGCTCCTTTTTGTTATTATAAAACATTTCAATTGGCTTTTGCTGCGACGATTGCTCTACTAGGAAACAATGAAATCAGAAACAAACTGAATAGAGAATAGTACAAGATACATGTGGTATCAGCATTTAGCCTCATCCACGGGCGGAGAGGAAGAACAATCCACTATACTGAATTTGAGTATAAAACGCACTAACCCTAGCCCCTAAATTATAGCTACTTTTCTATGTGCCCATACATGTGGAACATAAAAGAAAAGTTTAAATTCATAATAGAATAGGTACGCTAACATCATATAGCTGAAGTATTATTTCCCGTAGGGTCGTCGCAAATATTACTCAGATTATAAAAGTATTGTAACATGTTTTGGTATATCAATGATTGTCACTATCTCAACCCACTAAACTTTTGGCAACTCACACATGCATGAATTCTACACTGAAGAGCTTGTTTTGGGGAACAAGTTCTGTAAGAGGTTGGAAAGAGGATACTAAGACAAGTGAAGTGACATATTTTTCCAGATCTTAAGCACTCTTATGCCTTTCCCTTCATTCTTTTCCAAAACTTATGAAGACTACACAGTGTTAAGGTAAAGCAAATTCCTTAACAAATCCTAAATACCAAAAAGTGTCAACTCTTGTAACACTATTAACCATTCTCTTTCGGGTTGAATTTAGCATTGTATAATACCAGCTATCCTAATACCTATAAGAATATACCTGACGACTGACGAGAAGAGGACCAAATTATCATTTACCCAAAAGTGAATAAATAGCTACAATAACTCAGGCAGAACAGGCATAAACAATCAGTTATTAGTAAATAACATAACTCACCGCCCAGGTTGGAAGTAAGGCTAAAATGGTGGGAGTAAGCCCGCGGTACATGCCACGCAATCCCTCCTTCTGGAATATTTGTTCCAAACTACCAACTATAAGACTACCTGATCAAAATTGAAGACTTTCAGGCACTGATTGCAAATCACCTTACAACCACTCAATCAAGTTCCACCATTATTTCAAGTGCAATATTCATGAAACAAAGACAATGACATTGTATGTGATCTTTTATGTACTATATTTGAAACATCTAAAATAGTCAAGCTTCTGACTTCAACTACTACTGTAATACATATACATATTACAATGGACAATATGCATTCTATAGACACAACCCACACGAGATACACTGCCAAAACAGCCCCCGGATTAGTTTCTAAATTTTGGAGAAAGAACGCTTTGGATTTACAATTTAGGGTCTTCCGCATTTAATTCATTCTTTGCGATTAAAAGTTGTTAAATATGTGCTCCAACGCAAAATTTCAAAAACAGAACAAAGTCCATACATGAAAGATTCCATACCTCTAACAGTTCCATTTCCAAGCATCGGTGCACCATGAACCTGTAACCTGGTCTTGATAACATCTAAGGGGCATACAAATGTAGCTGCAATAACTCCTACATCAAATTCCCAATAATCCAATTAACCAATCATAAGAACCCCAATTAAAACAGAAAAACAAAACCTGTCAAAACAATCAACATCTAATATTGAATTACGAACCAGCTGCAGCACCGGCACCAGCATTGCAAAGGAGGCCCTTGGAATTAGGGAGATGGGTATCGGCAGTCATAGCTGAATCTACTGTAAACAGACTGAAATGAAGCGGCAAAGAAGAAGAATACTTGATTAGTATAAGAAATGAAAGAGTCCTCTCTCGAGAGGGCAATCCCAGAGAACCAAAGTCGCATGGCCAGCTGCTGCCAAAGTTGAATATTGAGCTCGTAATAGGTTTTGATCCTCAAACAATTTTGAAGAAATCGGGGTGGGTTTATATGTTTATCGATGAGATCGAGAGCGAGAAATCGCCAAAAGAATCCAATAGGATATTTTTGTTCTGTACCTTTTCTCTCTTTCTGTCTCGTCAACCATTAAATTCAAGCCAATCGTTTGTCATCGGACGATTCGCCACAAACGGGTCACCCGATAAATAAAGATTTATTAAGGAAATTGTTAATTTAATATTATTCCAAGATTACTCAAACGTGAGGCTTGTTTATTAGGAAACAAATATTGTTAGTTACGTGTCTCAAAAAAAAAAAAAAAAATTGTTGGTTACGTCATTAGAGCATGTTCAGTCGATAGATTATCTTGTGGACTATATTTAGTCTATATTATATGAGCAGATATCTTTTAATCTTCAATTCTTCTTTGTATCTCGTCGGAAAATTCGCTCCGAACCGAGCTTTCGAATGTCAGCTTTTATATCATATGAAACAATTCAGGTCTTCTTAAGTCATCTTAGACCACCACAGACTTACCCAAAATATCATGACTTGAAGGTACTATTGGTAGCAATTTAATTCTTTATATATATAGATAATTTTTTTTCATATCTTTCGATGTAGGACTCGGAGTATTACATACCCCCTCCACTAAAAATATATAAGATCAATAATGATTTTCTAAAAGTTAATTTTAAATATTTTAAAATTGAAACGATTCATGCATATTTTGAAAATAGCTAATTTTCTCATCAATAGTATTTTGTACAAAAATTACAATAGTACTTTGATGACAGAAAAATATTATTAAAAATTGCTTACAAAATGATATGATTGATTGTGATTGATTATTATCAATAGGTCTAATAATGTATAGTGGATCAATCACTTATTACACTTGTCACATCATTTTATAACTACTTTTTTTTATCAACGTAGTAACACTCAAAAATATTAATAGCAATCCTATTGTGAACATATTTTATATTCTAAAGTAGCAAACCTGTACGGAGTACTTAAGAAACTGCCTTGTGTCTTTAGGTTTAAACTCAATAAGCCATGGTAGACTGATAACTTAGGTTGCGAGGCCCATTTTTTGCTATATGTATTCGGCAATGTCTATGCTGGTGCATATTCGTAGCCCGTAGGACGGTGATAACTAGCAATTTAAATCAGCATTCGTTGGGCCGAGTTAAAGGAGTTTGGTGTCTCTTAACTCTTAAGTGAACTTTTGAGTTCAAATCTTGTGACTGAAAGAAACGGTGTTAGGGACAACTCTTCTTTGTGGGTTAGACCGTTTGCTCGATTTTAGATTAGTCGGGACCTAATAATTGCCGGATACCGGGAGATGAGAACAAAAAATAAATTAATTAATAATTAGCAATTTAAGCTTTATTTTTAAACCAAAATTATATATTAAAACTAATTAAATAGTTTAAGCATGAAATATAAGTATTTAGTGGCTATGAATAATGAATATCTTAACCTCAAAATGAAATCAAATTTGATTTTGACTTTGACTTTTCTTATTTTAGTTTTACACGTTTTAAGGTTTCTCGTAAGTACCACTTAAGCATAGTCATTTTGTAACAATTATTTGAATATCAAATTTTATTTTATATTTTATAATAATAAATTATGTCAAGCAAATTTGTGAAGGACCTTAATATGCCCTAAAAGAGGTATAAAAATAAAATTAAACTCTAAAAAGTATGTTATTTTACCATTACTAATTTACTATCGTCTTATAACTTGGACCAAGTATTGTGGCAGATGGGCTATAGTCCATGTTATATAATTTATGATACGTTTTATTCTCGATATATAATATATCTAAAATGATAAATTATTAATTATTTTACATTAAATAATAAATTTACTTTCAACATTCATATTAGTGAACATGTAATTCACTCAAAATCTAATTTACTCGAGTTGCATTGAATAGAAAGTGACCATATAATTCATCTAATATTTTATATTTATGTTTGTTTGCAATCTCGTATAATTCCAAAATTATTAATGCTAAGATTGTAATTACGGAATTTTTTTTTTTTAATAAAATTGTAAAAACAAATAAAACAATAAGGATGTACAATATCTAATAGTCGACACTCTCGTAATTGATAATTATATTTATTAATTAATAAAAGTATTTACTATAAATTATCTCTTTACACATAGAGAGGATGAGAGAAAATGTACTCGTACTTATTTACATATATTTAGGTATACACAAAATTTAAATACAGGCATGGCTTAATATGAAAAACTTTTAACAATTTGTTTATAATAGTTTGATTTGAACACTTTTTTTTATTAATATTTTTAATATTATATTATATTAAGAATGTAATAGTTGCACAAGCACAATTACCCACTCAACTTCCTAACAAAACTTGTGTTTTTATTTGAAAGAACAAAAATATACATAAAACTTGCAAGAATATTAAATCAATGTTTAATATATTTAATAATTTAATTTGATATAATTATTATTATAATAGAATATTTCCAAAATTTATAAGTTATTTAGTATCAAATTAAAATATATGAACTATGCCTACCGCTGGTCCCTTGAAAATTTATAATTATTAAAGAGTTTTGCTATATATTTTTTACCAAATTATAATTATTATGTATATCAATATATGAGATTTGATAAGATTATAAAATTGACTCACTATATCAAATATATCTTAAAAGTATTATCAATTAGATGTATTCACTCGCAATAAAAAAAATCAACATATAAAGTCCTAATATATATCATTTTATATTATTAAATATTAAGACTCTAATTATTATATATTCCCCTAAAACTACCTTCTCAATTAAATACAGCAAAAAAATATTATTGGTTGATTGAATCAATAATATTATGATTGTGAAAATTTTTATAATAAATTATAATTGTGATGTATATATATACATATATGAGATAAATAAAAATTTTAAAAAAAATATTTTAATTTATTTTATCTTATCACACATATTTTATAAGTTGATAGTAATATAATTTAATCAAATCTTTATGCACATATATATTATTTCTATTTTATTGTAGTATTTATTTTTAAAAAGTCACCTATCATTACAAGAAATTATGTGTACATAATTGACCACGCGTAAGCTTGAAGTTGTATCAGTACAATTTTCCAAAAAGTCAAAAGAAAACAAAGGGCACATGCGTCAATTCAGAAAAAAAGACTTTCTATTTCTATTTCTTCTCCGTCAGTGGTGAGACTATTTGTATTCATTTTTTCTTTTTGCCAAATCCAAACGACAGTCGTCGTGAATTCTTACCCCTTCTCATTTTCAGCTGCAAAAATACTTCGAAAAACCTCCAAAACCCTAATTAGTCGATCAATCTGGAACTCAATTTCGATCTATGAGCATTTTAATTCATACCCATTTAGTTTAATTGAGAGTAATCTCTATATCTTTTGATTTTCTTCTGATTCGCCGATTACTTTTCAGTAAATTATATAATAATCCAGAGAGAATGGCTGGAAATGGAGGCTTCGCCGTTTCGCGGAGACACGACGGAGACCGATTCTATAACCCGCCGGCGATGCGGCGGCACCAGCAGTTGTTGCAGCAACAGCAACAACAACTGCTACAGAGACAAAATAACCAGCTTCAGCAGCCGCCGACGGCGGTAGCTGCGGATACGGCTGTTGTGGAGGCGGAGAATCGAACCGACTCCGATGATTTGGCAACTACATTGTCCAAACCGGCTTCCGTCTGCTCTTCTCCTCCTCCGAGGACGGCGACCAGCGAGACTAACTTGGATCGTCTAGTTGAATCTGTTACTCCCTTTGTTCCCGCCCAGTACTGTTATGAGGTATTAAAAAATTAGGGCTTTTCTTTTTAAAACCCTAAACTTTTGTTTTTTGGTCAATGGGAAAATGCGGGAAAGTAAAAAAAACTTTAATCTCCTTGTTACTTTACTAAATGGAGTAATTACTTTTGCATCAACAGAACTTTAGTCTTTGTCAATTTGATTATGATTCTGTTATTTTTGCTATGATAGTACACAAAATTCTAGATTTTTAGTTTGTTTTAATTTTTGCATTTCATGAGCAGTACTTTTTAATTGACGCTTGTTTGGGGTTACAGGTGAATGGAAGGGGATGGAGAAGTAGGGAAGCTGGGCCACGTCCATTTTATTGTCTTGGGGACTTATGGAAATCTTTAAAAGAATGGAGCGTGTATGGAGCTGGAGTACCGCTGTTGTTGAATGGAACAGACTCAATAATGCAGTATTATGTTCCATACTTGTCTGGTATACAATTATACATCGACTCACCCAAGCCCCCTTCGAAAAGTAGGTGAGTCTAATATGTGATCTTTGGTCCACTTAACTTGGTTTTGTCCAATTTTTTCTTTTTGCAGTATCATTTATAACTAATTATAGTTGTGCTAATTACTTTTGCTGATGTTTATGACACTTAAATTTACTTTCAGTGTTGTTAACTTGTGACACTAGTTTATTACTGATCAAGATACCTTTTCTAGGTACTTTAGCAGGACAATGGTTCATCATTGCATGAATACCTTTATGTCATTTAAAATTGACTCATTAATTTACTCAATAACATAAGCTCCTTACTATGTGATAGTAACGACTGTAATTGATCTTTTTCACGTTTCTTCCTAGTTTGTGATGCGAACTAGAATATGAAGTGTGACATGTGAACTTGGGTATTCTTCTTATTGGTGGTCTTTTAAATGTGTTGCTTGGTGAGAATATTCTATTAGGATATCGGGGTCTTAAGTGGCAAATGTAAGGAAATAGTGGTATTAACCTTTTTCCCATGCTTTCTGTTTCAGCAGTTTTGATGACAAATCTATTACCTGCACTTTATACACATATATTAAGTTATTGGGGAGTGGGACTTCAAGGAGCTATTTAAGTAAAATAGTGATGTTAAATACTTGGTTGCTCTTTTCCACTGCAGTTCTTATGGGGCATTAACTTTTGTAACCCAAGACACTAACATTCTGTTCATTTTTTGCACCATCAATATTTTCACATTGCCTGTTGAGAAATCCCTTTAAATTATACGTTAGGGTTGACTTTTCTACACTCAAGTTATCGTATCTCTAAATTATGTTTTGTAAGACGGATATAGTAACTGTTTTTACACTTTAAATCGTTAGTTCAATCATCATTTTTTTCCTCTGCATCTTACTCTTTAAATTAGAGACACTGTTGGTGTTAGTTTGATTTCAGTCAACACCTAGAACTATTGTTGCACTAATACCTCCTGATGTCTATTGCAAATGAAAGAAGCTTTACAACTTAGCATTACTTAAAAGGTTGTGTTTTGTTAGAGATCAAAGATCTTGAGCGACCGATTCGGCATAACAACTCTAAAGATACAGAAGTATCGTTAATTTCTTCATGCTCATTCTAAGTTCGAAGTACCATTTGTACAAATTTGAATCCCCTTCGTTACATGATTTCTGTTATTTGGATATTTGAAATCACATAGGTTTTCATCAAGTAAGGACTGCTTTGTATTATTAATATCTTACTGTATTATGGGTTATGACACTTAAAACAGTCCTTAGTATTTGGTGTTTATTTTCAACGAACACATCACTGCTGTTTCTATTTGGCTCAGGTGAGTGTTGGTTTTTTTCCCTTTATGAAGCGAAAATCAATACTTGTCTAATTCCCAAAAGGGAGTTTGTTATCCTAATCCTAGCTTGCATTTAATTTCACAAGTTGACAATCTACCGAGTCTAGTATTTCCTCTGTTTGTGATTGATACAAGTTATTGACCAATTACAACTTCTTATGAGGCATCTGTAAATTAGTTTTTTAATGTGGTTGACACATTTACGTTCTGTGACACCCTGTTTTAAACAAGTATCGTACATACTCCCTTGTTACTAACTTACTATATATTGTGCATTATGCCTTTTGGCTTAGTCTTCTTCTTTATCTTTTGATAAGTTGGCTTACTTGTCCCAAAAAAACAGTTGTTTTTTTGCTTTATCCTTTTAAACTCTAATCTTGATTTGGACATAGTTAAACTATTTTTATATTTATTTTTATAACCATTATCTGTTATATGTATAATATGTCTTTAAAAAATAATAACTCTAGTAAGTTGGACACATTTTGATCTAAGAAATTTGTGGCAATGTCTAAGCCTTATCACCTAGGTTTCGTAGATAGAACCAGTAAAAAATATGATTATACAAAAAGAGGTGATGCCTCATTTTTTTGAGGCAATGTCTGCCTCATTTGTTTGTACCTGAACATTGGCGGTTTGGAAAGTAGATGTATTTTTGTTTCTTGATGAAAAAAAAGGTGTGCCTTGGTCATTCCTGTAAAAATGCATTCAAAATTTGCATTATTCGTGCTCTCCTGTCTCACAAATCCAGTTACTGGTGGTAAATGCTCAATTTGGACATAGCTAATATTAAGCTTTATTTCTTTTAGCTGTAACATATAATGGTTTATGAACTTCAACTTATCTAAAAAGGAAACCTTACTAGTGCCCTATAAGGCAAAAAATGACATATTTGAATTTGTTTTATTTCCTCTTACATTCTAGACTTAAAGTTATATGTTATGCATGACCTGTTTTATTGATGGACTATTTGTATCCATGTTGAAAGTTGAAACATAATAGTTGTGCTTAGTGCCCACAAACCATAGAACTGAATTAGGTGACCGGGAAAAGTATGCAGTTTTCCTTTCTTAGACATATTTACGCTTAAAGCAACTTGTTTGCAACACAGGCTGAATAAGTTCAGTAGAAACAATATATTAGTCATGTTGACTCTCTGTGTCGTATGTAATCATTTGTAATGCCTGCCCATCCCACATCAACTGTAGCCCCATGATAACCTTGCACATAAATATTACTGCTTGCATTGCTTCAGAAATCCGTAGTGGTATATGCAACTGCTGGTTTCACACATTAATCTGAAGTTAATACTGAACATATTTTTTATTTCAAGAACATGCCGTATGTGTCATGAGGATATTATTTACTTCTTTAGGAGCTTCCTATTCATGCAGTTCGGTCTTATCTTGCATGGTATTAGGTTGCAAGGGTTTTAGTTTCACAATTATATTTCATAAATTCAAAATGTTTATCGATTCATCACTCATTACTGTGCTATCAAAGATACTTCTGGCTCTAAAAGGCATATCCAGGGAACTTGTACTCTTTCTTGATTTTTTTGGAAGAGATGGCATTTGGTTAGTTTATGTATCTAGTGCGCGGATGACACTATTTTTATTGTACGGGGTTATGGGCTGTTCAGTGTATAGTTTTTTCTTCTGTGGTATGTTGGGGCCTTTGGGACTACTAGACCTTTTTATTTATTTGTCTCTGGGTTCTGCCCCTTGGTGGTGAATACATATAATAAGAAGTTGGGGAAACACTTAATATGGCCCAGTAAAACACTGTTTTGAGTTCTTGATTATATAATCCGGTTATTGAAGTGTACAACAATTTGGCACTTGGAATTTGGATACAATTTACAAATATTCTGTTAGTTCTATGTTTCCTTCCATATTAGTCACCTGTTTGTCTATAGAAATTGCATTGGTTGGTTAATGAGGGTGTGGCGCCTCCTTAATACTCGTGCTCTTGTATATCTACTAATGCACATGCTCATCGACTTGCGTGAGCTAAGGATTGTTTAAGTTCTCACTAATTATTAATAAATGTTGAAAATTACTTTGCACTTCTAACCTTTTCTGTTGAGGGGGATAACCTATTATCCAGTAAATTAATGGCCCATATTAACCTGATTTGCTCGCAAGATATTAAAAAATATATGCCTGTTACATGTCATTTATCGTGAAACATTTTCTGGTTCTGATAGGCAGCCTGGTGAAAAGAGCAATGCTGAGTCTTCAAGAGATACCAGTAGTGGTGGTAGCAGTGACTATGAAGCAGATAGGCGAACAAAATGTGCTACAGATGGGGCGTGGAGTCAGCAAAACATAGTGAACTTGAACTCCTTTAACAGTCTGTCGTTGAGAGAGAAATCTCTCATGAGCTCATCTGGTGATGAAGGTGAAATTAGCAACTCATCGGCGCTGCTTGTTTTTGAATATTTGGAAAAAGAACAACCTCATTTTCGAAAACCATTAACTGATAAGGCAAGTTCAGCCCTTAAAATTAGAGTATTCTGATTGATAGTTTATTTAACTTTGCCCAGAAACTGATGTTTGTTGCACATCCCCCTTTCACCCCTATAGGTTTCAACTCTTGCATCTCAATTTCCAGAACTGAGTTTGTACAGGAGCTGTGATCTATTGCCTGCAAGTTGGATTTCTATAGCTTGGTATGCTTTTGTCATGCAAATCTGCAACACACCTATTTTGGTTAAGCTTTACATGACTCTTCTTCGCATAATTGATTTCATACTGTTAGTTAAATGAATTCTGTTGCAGGTACCCAATATATAGGATACCTATGGGCTCAACACTGAAGGATCTGGATGCATCTTTCTTAACAATCCATTCCTTGTCCACATGCTCTAGAAGTATATCTCTATCTCTATGTATATATATTAAACCAATCCCCATCAGTGACTAACCAATTTGTGGTGATACTTTGTGACTGGTCCAGACAACAGTGTTCAACCACAGTTTCATGGTGCAAGTGGTGGCCAAAAGGTCAATGGTGTGAGTGGTGCAGCTTCAAAAATTTCTCTACCAGTCATTGGCCTTGCTTCGTACAAGTACAAAGGCTCACTTTTAACTCCCTGTGGGCCTCAGGAACGGGAGAAGGAGAACTCACTCTTGCAAGCTGCGAACGATTGGCTTCAGGGTTTGCAGGTTGTTCTCCCTGATTTTCAGTTTTTTCGTTCTCATTACACGCCATGGAGATGATGATGCACGGAAGGCTCTGGATGTGCATCATCTCTCTTCCTAACGGGTAAATGTTAAAGGTGTGGTGTTGGTTCTACGATTAAAGCTTTACTGAACTCTTCCCTGCAACCAAATCCATTGGTTGAATGTTGTGCAGTGTTGTTTAAGCCTTCTCATCCTTCGAATTTGTAAGATTCTCATCAAAGCATTAGCTTTCAAGAGATTTAGGAAATATGCTTATGGCTTCAGCTAAGTAAGTTAAGCGAAGCAGAATGGGTAGGAATGATCAATCAGACACGATCAAGTCAATTGGGAAACTTGGCAGTGTTGCTTTTGTTGTTTTGAAGCATCATTGCCCAAGATGTAAAAGAGCAAAAAGGCTTCCTGATAGCCTCTTACTTGTTCTGTTTCATTGGGGCGACTGAAACTGTTGATGACCTTGATATACTGGTAGAATTGCTGGCTTTTTTAGCCAGTGTCCAGAGAATGTTAAGAATTAGTTACTGCGATGATGATGATGATGAAAATTTGAATGATATGTAATTCTAGTCGGCGTATACAAAGTTATACCAGTAGTTTACAGTATAGGCTCTCTTCTTTTGAAGAAAAATTTATGCTCTTATTTTATGAGCAGTAGTAAGTTGCATCTATCCTTCTGCTTGTTTCTCTAATGGCACTTGAGCTGATGAGCACTAGCGGATGCTAGTAAAATGGGCATGCTTTTCATACTGTCAATTGCTTGTGTTCTATTAAGTGCAAGTTTACTTTAGTACTTTAATTGAGTATTGATGCAATTTAGAATTAATTCCTTTAATGTCTGTTGATGTTAATAGGAGCAGAAGAACACTGTGCCCATATTTTGGGTTGGGGGGGGGGGGGGTGGGGTGGTGGTGGTGGGAAAGGATTATCCAAAAAAAAAATTAAGTTGAAAAAATGCGAGTTTGGTTTGCTATCGTATGTTTAGCTTATGCTATCAAACTTAATTTACACCCTTTACATTCATTTAGAGCATTCACAACAGTTTTTTTTATCTCTATTCCTACTCTGCAGTGCTATTGGGTCATTCCGTAAGATAGAAATTCAATTTTTTCACTATGTACCTAATAGGTTCTTTATATTGATTTTTTAAATATTAAAAATTGACAATTTCAACCTCAGAAAATTTTGAGTGAAAAAACTAAAGATGAAAGATTTTCACAAAATTCCATACCTGCAATTATCTAATTGCATATAGTAACACTAAGCAACTATAACTTGAATGTCATCAAAATAAAGGAAAAAATAGATACCAAAATTAAAATTCCCATCCAAAAACTTTAAAGACAAAAAAATGGAATCAAAAAATTTATGTAATTTCTCTTAAATAATTTGTTTTAAGAGTTACAAAAGACCCCATAGAACAACACCTTGAAATTCAAAATAATCTGAGCTAAAGTGAACAACTTTTGAAGCTTCAAGCAACAGAGCACAAATTCAACAATGAAAAGTGAAAACTAACAGAAATCCACCAAAATCAACTATTGAAACTAATAGAAATCCACCAAATTCAACCATGAAAACTAACAGAAACCCACATATTAATAAAGTAATGAAATTAAAATTCCTCTTTCTCTCTCCTCGACTTTTCTCTTCTGTCTAACAAACGGATTCCAAATCTTATTAAATCAACTTCACCAGTTTAATTTATGAAATTGGAACCCTAGATTTTGTTTTTCTACAAAATACCTTCGAATTAAATAATTTGAGATGTCGCAAATGAGAATTGGAGAAAAAGATACCCGGTGAAGAGGACCGTCGAAATAATTTTGAAGAGGGACGTTGAAGAAGCTCTGGAAGACGGGATTGAAAATGACGATTTTTTTTTATCCCTTTCTAAAGACGAGGGTGTGAAATGTCATTTTGCATAGATAGGGAACGCTCTTTTGATTCCCTCACTCTGCTGTGAATGCTCTTAGTACGACAAGTTTTAAATTTTAAAAAAATAAATAAAACTTCTACTTCGATGTCCATTAATTTAGGAGAATTAATATTTTCACATAAAAATTTAATATTTTTACATAATCTCTCTCTCATGAATAGTGAGTGAGTTTTATTTTAATGTTAGAGAGACTCGTGTGTGGAAATATAAGTTTCCTTAATTTAGTCATCAGACAATTTGTTTTTGAACAATAACTCACTCAGATAATTTAGCTCATTGAATAAATTTATTATTATGCTATTATTGCTAAACTTGTAACTTTAATAATTTAAGAATACATATAGATGGAATAGAAAAAAGGTTTGTAGATTGATTTTACACGAGCTCTTCTAATAAAATTAAAGAAGTAACATCACAAGAAATAGGATTTTTTTTTCGAGAAAAAAATTGATACATTAAATTAAAATAGAAATTTTTTGAGTATTTTGGACGAGTTAGAGTATAACTTGGTCAGATTAAACTCATAAACTATTTACCGAATGAAACCCGCCCGAGCGTTAACGACGACAGGTAAAGAAACGCCCGTTTCTTGATTCCTCAGAGAGAGAGAGAGAGAGAGAGAGAGAGACAGATCCGTAGTCAAAATTCAGTCATCTCCGTTCACCTGTTCAGAAAATCCCTTTCACCAGAACCGTCTTTTAGTTCAAATCAACAGTTTTTCAATTCCATTTTTAAATTGAAAGCTAGAATTATATAGTTAATTGTATTTGAGGAGGTTTGATTCCGGTTTGATCGATCTTTCTATATAGATATGGCTACTAGAAATCGAACTAGCCTATTCCGGAATTACAGAAACACATTGAATAGCAATCGAATTCCAGTAACATCTTCGTCCACTTTTGGTGGTTCTGTAATTGAAATGTCCCCTATATCTTTTGGTGGTCGTTCCAATCGCGCTTACGCTCCTCTCAGCACAGACGATCCTGGCCCTTCCAGGTACATTGTTTTCCAACTTCATTTCCTACTGGAATTTAATTTTGTTATGAGTATTCCTTTAGAATTTGATTTACTACTAAACTTGTTTGATAAGAAACCGTAAAGAATTTTAAGTTCAAATTATGTATCCACTTTAGGGTTTCAGAACTTCTTTTAGCTGCTAAGGTTAGAACTGTCTAGATTCGTTACTTTTTTATTCAGAATGTTGAAATTTGCTGAAAAGTTGGTTTTCTTGTGTACAAGTAGAATAAAATTGGCAATTAAAGATTTTGGCTCTCTTTTATTTCCTAGGTCAAAGAATATGTCCTTGTCTTGAACTTAATTTGTGGATTGTGCTCCATAACTTCATAAGTCTAGAGTAATTTCCCAGAATTTTCATAATTGTTATTTGCTACTTAAGGTTGGAAACTTGAATAAATCATCATTTCTTGGTAAAATGTTACATCTGCAGTCGCAACTCAGTGGCAACAAAATTTGAGAGACCACATAATGTCTTAGCTAAATGTGTACAAACTAAGTAAAAATGAGGGTGGAAATGGTAGACCAAAAGAGATATACGAAAATATTCTATGTGCTAACCAGTGGAGGAACTACAAAATTGGAAACTTAAGAATCCATTACTGTTTTCTTAACAGGCTTAAGGCATCTCAATGCTCTCCTCCAAAGATGGAAAAATGAGAAGTAATGTGTGCAGAAAATCGAAAAAATAACCAACTGTAAGGAAAAGAAATAGATATAATTTACTTTCCCAACTTCAGAAATGACAACAATTTAATGCCAAAATTTTATTTCTTTCAACTGAATCAGTTAGCATAACCAAAAGAAAAAGCATTCTTTGACCATGAAAATCTTTTCCGAAATACGTCATAAATGAACAGATTGTACTTTTTGAAGAAATTGGCTGCATGTGTCATTCTTAATAAACATTCATTTTTGTGTTTACTAATACACTAAAATACAAGCTTACGTGATTACTTGGCGCACTGGCACTGAAATAGAGACGTTATGAACACTACCATTGAATAAATGATCCAATAATTGGTAAAAACAAAGAAGTGTTATCAACTTATCCAAAAAAGAGAGGCAATACACAAATTATGAGGTATACTCCATCTCTTCCAAAAAAAGAGTTCTGTTTGCAAGAAATAAGTCAGGAAAATTTGTCTGTGCAAAATTGGCTGGATTTGGAGGGGGATGAAAAAATATTAATGTGTCATATGATTGTTTTCATGTTTTTCCCTACATCAATTTACAACAAGTACTCTCTCTCTCTCTCTCTCTCTCTCATAACCAGATGCTCGGATTGATTGGTGAATCAAACATTATTTGTAGTAAACTTTCTCATTGTATTTCTCGTTAGGCTTTGCCATTGCTGATATGCTATTAGTAACGTTCTCTATGTGGGGTTTTGTTGAAGACAATCTCAAGTTCTTCAGTTTTAGAGCTTGGCTTAACACAAATAATAGTTCACGATGTTTATTAATAATCTTGTTGTGTTAATAGTCCACCTAAAGAAAGCTGACCTCTAAGGACAACAGCCACTTGGTGTACTCACTTGTCATGCTTCCAATAGTTTCTGTTATGGAGGGGGATCATCACCCACTACACCAAAAGATCAAGACAATTGCAAAGCTGAAATACCGGAGGCTGTTTCTCATAAGCATTCACTAGAGTTTTCTTTTTCTTTTTTTCAAGGAATGAGGTGGTATATCAAACTTATGCATATACATTAGTATATATATATATATATATGTATATGTAAGGTTTCTAAACCTTAGTTTTGCACATGAAATAATAAGCTTTATCCTAATAAGTACAAGGAGTAGTAAGTTACGCTTACCTTGCACACAAATATAAAACAACTTTCCTCAACCAAACCTATCCCTCTGTCTCTCGATATCTAACCATTAGCATTGAGGTCAATCACCATACCAAACTAAAAACTAAAATTCACAAGGGTATATGTTGGTTTATGCTATTGGCATACGCTGAACAAGACGAGCTTTCTCTTTCATAATGTTAGGCTTTGTTTGACAACTAGGATATGGCTTTTATTTATAATCTTTTTGGCCCTTAAGCTTATGATATTCATATCTGAAACAGACTGTGTAGTCATCTAAATTGTGGCATTGGAGGTTGAAAATCTTGAAATAAATTAGGGATTTTGGAGAAAGGATTAGGAAAAGGTCTGTGAGGTTTGATCATACTAGGTCCCAAAAGAGGGGTAGATGTACAGATAGGATATGAAACCTTGTGTACTTCAACATGAACAAGGCATAAGTAGGGACATTTTTGAAGAATACCCTTGGACAGCTAAAGCTACTATATTTCATGTTCAAGTTGTAATGAAACGAATTCATCAAATCTCTGTATTGCCCTATTCATTTAATTACTTGGATTCAAGCTCTTAAATTGTTGTCTCTTCCGCGTATTGAATACCTCATAGTATTGTTCAAGGTTCATTGGTTAGATTCAATATTTCTGTTTGTCCCTCAAAAGCCTATATATGTACACCTGCCTCCTGAATGGGACTTGACTTTTCGTCTCTTCTTTTGGTGTAGCAGAAGGTTTCATTTGATCTGCAAAGGTAAAGTGTTCTAATTGTTGAAAATCATTGTTGTTTCAGCAGTACGGATGCATTTACTATAGGCCTACCTCCAGATTGGGTAGATGTTTCTGAAGAAGTTGCTGCCAATGTGCAGCGAGCTCGAGTGAAAATGGCAGAGTTGGTAAAGGCTCATGCAAAGGCTTTGACACCTTCTTTTGGAGATGGGAAAGAAGATCAATATATGATAGAGTCTCTTACCCAGGAGGTTACGACTCTATTGAGAAAGTCAGAGAAGAAGTTGAAGAAACTTTCTGAAGGCGGGCCTTCTGAGGATTTAAATATTCGGAAAAACGTGCAGGTAAGGTTGTTATGGCTTGTTAAATTGTTTAATCGCATTGTGGGAGGTCTTGCTATATAGCAATAAACCCTCTGCAGGATTTTTATTTATACATTCTATTAGTCTTACATATTAATGCATGTTGCTTGTTTGAGATAAGGCATAGTGAGGGTGAGTGTGTTTGTTCCTAAAATTTCTTTCACTGGTTGATGGTAGTATATGCAAGCTACGCCGATATTTTTGATGGTCTGATAGGACGGATTGCCTGACTTTATTGTTTTTAAACAGCGTTCTCTTGCTACAGACCTTCAGAACATTTCGGTGGAGCTTCGGAGGAAACAGTCCACGTATTTGAAACGTTTACGTCAGCAGAAAGAGGTTTGTCTATCATTCGAACAAACAATGTGCACACATTTTCATGTTGCTTGGCATATTACGTTAACTCATTAAAGTTCAATCTTTCCATTCTTCATGTATTGGGTAGACAGTAGGCTTTTGCAAGTCGTTACATGCCAATATGTTCTGGACCTTCTGGTTTAAAATTATGGGAGAGATAGTCTTGATACTCTTACATGTTGGTTTTCTTGATCTGTGTTTCCATTTTTGTGGTGTAGGGACATGATGGGCTTGACTTGGAGATGAATTTGAATGAAAATAAATCCAAGTTGGAAGACGATGCTTTCAATGATTTGGTATAGTTCCTTCGCTCTTTCTTTGTGTTGCTTTTATTAAAATGTGTATGAAGAACATATCCACTTTTGGAGTTAGTAAGCAAGTGTGGTTTAATGGATCGAATGCTAGTAAATTGCAATATATAGGCTCTAAATAATCTGTCAGGTGTTGCCAAGGGAAAATATGGATCATACAGGGTTATACATGCATATTTTTCACACCCTTGACTCCTGGTATGTTTAAATATAGTTTCTCATGGTTGGGAGCTTATATTGTAAATCTAATTTTGTTATTCTATTATATTTATGTTACACCATAGAACAAATCCGGATATTCAATATGAGCAGCTTTTCATTCTATCAATAAATTGTGGTTAATCAATTTAGGGTTTTAGTGAGCATCAAATGGCTAAACTGAAGAAAAGTGAGCATTTCACAGCTGAAAGGGAGAGAGAGATCAACCAGGTATGAAGATTACTTTACTGACTAGTGCTCAAAGATAATTTATTTGTTCCGTTTTCTTTAGACAAAACATTAATGTGTAGGTTTTGGAATCAGTAAACGAGCTGGCCCAAATCATGAAGGATCTCTCAGTCCTCGTGATAGAACAGGTTTAAATCCCTATCCTTATATTATAACTCCGCAGACCTTCCCGACTATCCAGGGATTTACTAATTTGGTATCTTCTTCAGGGAACAATTGTTGATCGGATAGACTACAACATTCAGAAGGTTGCAACGTCGGTAGAGGAAGGCTTTAAACAATTGCAGAAGGTCTATCTCTCCTTTTCTCTCTATCTGCGCGCGTGTGTGTGTGACTGTGTGTGTATTCAATATATTTAAGAATCTGAGGGATGTTGGATTCTTTAACTGCCCTTTGCATTTCAGATTATTATGTTTTGGGTACCATATTTAGTGAAAATGGAATTGCAGACAGTTACGCCTTGCATATAAAGGGTCACACCCAAAAAAAAAAAAAAAAATTTTTTTGAAAGGGTTAAGTCACCTTATGATATAATATTGAAATTGCAGGCAGAGAGGAGTCAGAAAAGTGGGGGAATGGTGAAGTGTGCGACAGTTCTTGTTGTCATGTGCTTTGTCATGCTGGTCCTCCTAATCCTCAAGGAAATACTCTTCTGATCATATTTGCAGTTCTTAGCCAGCTACTGCATGTTGAGTAATGGTGTATATTATTATTGGCAGATATTTAAAAAGAAAGGTTCACTCAGTTGTTAGGAGAGAATGTATATATTCTTGTAATTGGGATCTGAAGAAGAAAAAAGTATCCCCAGCAGGGACTGCATTTTCTTTTCTCTAGGCTCCCGGGATTTTAGGTTCCTCTGAAACTTGAAGATACGAATGAATGTCTCGAATTACAGCAAATTCTTCGTTAGTTTTTACAGGTAGGTAACTAAAAGAAAGTGAAGATAGCAGCATTCCCCATTCTCTCTTTTTTGCCTTGTACTATATGCTTAGAAGTTAAAAATGGAGAGAAACAAGAGACGTTAAAAGAAGAATTAAAGTTTGATACACAAGCGGTGTTGGTGTTAGGATCATGACACTTTATTTATTAATGAAGTATTTATGTCGGTTAGGGTATCAATTTCTAACACTTCTCTCAACAAGCTTCTTCAAACAGTGCCTCATCAACCATTCTAATCAAATTAGTCAGTCAACTTATTTATTTATAAACTACCTAGGCTAGGATTCCTTCTCCTATATGGTACACTATGCATTATTATATGCATATCTATACACTATATAAACACGTGACGTGAGGCTATATCTATGGAGAATCTACAAGCACTCTTTACTTTTTGTATACTGGTGTGGTGTGGGGTTGGGGTGGGGGGGGGGGGGGGGGGGGGGGGGGGGGCTGGGTTTGAAAGAATGTTAAGTAATGACTGATCCCAATTTATTTGCCCACAATTTGCTGTATCTTCTCTACCTTTGGTGGCTATCGATCCTTCAGACAACAACTTTATGTAGGGCATTGCTTTTGTATCTTTCTTCTATTCTCATGTACATGATACATACATACATACATACATATATTTAGTTTTCTTCTTTGTTTAGCTAGCTAGCTATAACTTATGTACAAAGGTTTCATGCATGCATGCATGCTAGTGGACTTGACAAAATCATTTAAAACTTTCTGTCACGACCATTTTCTACGACACGTTGGAAAAGAGAGACAATGGTTATGAAAAGTAGGTTTGTATTAGTTGAGCAAGTTTTATCTCATATTAAACAGCCAATAATTTATGCATATGTCCACCCCAAACAAAAGTTGCAATTTTTATACCCCAAAATAGATACTCCATTTATTTCCCATTTGAAACGGTATGTTTGGTTAATGACAATCAGGCCCTTCCATTAAGTCGACCGTTTTTGTAATGGAAAGCAAAGCTCTGCTATTTTGACTTTTCAGCTATTGGCCCACCATAAAAAGTTTTACACAAGCAGACCGTTTGAATAGCTGCGTGATACATCCATCATCAGATCCTTCTCAATCTAACGGCCAATATTATTATACCGTTATATAAACCCCTAAACACTACTCTGTTGCTCAAATCAACAAATTCAAATTCGAATATTATACAGCAGACCGTCAGCTCTTCTCTTTCCAAAATTTCCTTATTCGATCTTCTTTTTGTTGCTGTTTTTGGTCATTTGATCTGTATACTTTCATTGATTATTCTCAATTACAGTTTACAGGAGAGAAAATATAAGAAAAGATGGTTATAATGGCTTATGATTCTCCCTCTTCTTCTCCGGTGACTATTACAGTCTCTTCTTCCGGTGGGTTTCGCAATGTCGGCTTAACTAGTCCGGTACGCCGCCAATCTATATCGAACAACCCAAATTCTCCACTGGGTATCAGAGAATTCAGTCAATCAAGCGGCGGCAACCGCCGATCTTCAGGTGGCGGAAGGTTTCATTCCGTATCTAAAGACAGTGTAGATGACTTTGTAGCTTATACAGTTCACATTCCATCAACTCCTGATAACCGGATCTTTCCGGAAAATTCCCAGAACAGCCCTTCTGAAGAAAACAGAAACCCTAATGAGAATTACATTAGGGATACTGTTTATACTGGCGGATTCAACTCTGAGACTAAGGCTCATGTGATGTCCAAATGGGAAGATGAGTCCGAGCCTGTGGTGAAATCGAAGAAATTGTGTGCGATGGACGGATGTGATGAGAAATTGGTTGACGGGGTTTTGAGGAATAATCAATGTTTATGTGGGTTCAGAATTTGCAGAGACTGTTACTTGGATTGTAACAGAAGTGGTGGAGGGTATTGTCCTGGCTGCAAGGAGCCTTATAATAAAGATGATACTAGTGATTATGAGAGGGAGGAGCACAATTCTGAGGCAAAGGATCAGCCAAATTCACTTCCTAGAAGTAGAGGAGTCAGATTGGGTAAGAATTTTTCACTGGTGCAATCTTTTAAGGCCCCAAATCAAGATTTTGATCATACTCGATGGCTGTTTGAGACTAATGGTACTTATGGGTTTGGAAACGCGGTGTGGCCTAGAGAGGGGTATGAATTTGGGAGAGGGACTGATGGGTATGAAAATCCTCCTAAGTTCAATGAGAGAAGAAATAGGCCTTTAACTAGGAAGGTTGGGATTTCTGCTGCAATCATCAGTCCATACAGGTAAGAGCTAAATTGAGATCTTTTACTTTAGCTTAATTACCTGTTAAATACATTTTGATATGTACTCTAATTAGTTTGATTGAGTATGACTAGATCACTAATGGGTGAACAATGGTCTTTTTATATCAAAAGTAGTGTTGCTAGCTGCTGATATCAGTATTTGGAACTTTGGTTGACATATGCAATTTTAAGTTTTAAGTTGGTAATTATTGCTCTGTGGATTACTTATACTACTAGTTATAGTTTGCCTATGAATGTGTTTTTTAAATCTTGAGTTAATTTAACCTTGTCAATCTTGTATTCAGACTTCCTCTTCTAGCTTTATTATACATGTTTAATTCTTTATAAGATTCACCGACTAAACTTGGTGGCGTTTTGAATTCTAATTGTTGCATTTTGGTATGTAGATTGCTTATGGTTTTGCGCCTCGCTGCTCTCGTTTGTTTTCTGACATGGAGGATCTCCCATCCTAATCATGAAGCCATGTGGTTATGGATTATGTCTGTTGTTTGTGAAGTTTGGTTTGCACTATCTTGGTTACTGGATCAGCTGCCAAAGATTTGCCCTGTAAATAGAGTGACTGATCTCTCTGTTCTGAAAGATAGATATGAGCCCACAGAAATGGCTAAAGGATTATCTGATCTTCCAGGGATAGATATATTTGTTTCAACAGCTGACGCGGAAAAGGAACCATCTCTTGTGACTGCCAACACAATTCTTTCCATCCTTGCTGTTGATTATCCTGTAGAAAAGTTGGCATGTTACCTATCAGATGATGGAGGTTCTTTGATAACATTTGAAGCTCTTGCAGAAGCTGCAAGCTTTGCAAGAATATGGGTCCCCTTCTGTAGGAAACACAGCATAGAGCCTAGAAATCCCGAGGCATACTTTTCTCAGAAGCGCGATCCACTCAAGAACAAATTGAGGATTGATTTTGTTAGAGAAAGGAGACGAGTGAAGCGAGAATATGATGAATTTAAGGTGAGAATAAATGCCTTGCCAGAGTCCATAAGGCGAAGATCAGATGCCTGTAATGCACACGCAGAGCTCAAAGCAAAGAAGGAACAGATGGGAAATGGTGGAATTTTATCCGATTCAATTAAGGTTCCCAAGGCTACTTATATGTCTGATGGTAAACATTGGCATGGAACTTGGTCATCAGCAGAGGCAGGGCATTCGAAGGGTGATCACGAGGGTATAATTCAGGTGGTAATTCATCCTTTGGATATGCATTACAGTTATTTTGAATCTGACGTGATTTGGATATTCATTTGCAGTTAATTTGAGTTTAATTTCTAGTGCTGACATGCTGGTTCTTATATGCAGATGATGTTAGTTCCACCCAAGCCTGAACCTGTTTTGGGGACTGGGGATGATGAGGAGGATCTAATTGACACAACTGATGTTGATATAAGATTGCCAATGCTAGTTTATGTGTCCCGAGAGAAGCGGCCTACTTTTGATCACAACAAGAAAGCCGGAGCCATGAATGCTCTAGTTCGTGCAAGTGCAATTATGTCAAATGGACCATTTATTCTTAACCTGGATTGCGACCATTACATCTATAATTCCTTGGCTCTAAGGGAAGGAATGTGCTTTATGCTTGACAGAGGTGGTGATAAGATCTGTTATGTTCAGTTCCCACAGAGGTTTGAAGGGATTGATCCAAATGACCGATATGCAAACCACAACACGGTGTTCTTTGATGTGAGCATGAGAGCCCTCGATGGACTACAAGGTCCAATGTATGTAGGAACAGGCTGCATTTTCCGAAGAATTGCTCTGTATGGATTTAGTCCTCCCAGAGCCACAGAACACACCGGATGGTTTGGTAGAAGAAAATTCAAGTTTTCTTTGAGAAAGAAAAAGGCCTCAAAGAACCAAGTGGATGATGAAATGATTATACCAATCATTGAAGACCAGAATGCTGGTGATGAAGTTGCCAGGTCCTTGATTCCAGAAAGATTTGGTGACTCAACTTATCTGATGGACTCGATAGGCGTGGCTGAATTTGGGGGAAGGCTGCTTCATAATTTCAGAGGTAAAGGTAGCCAGGGCAGGTCATCTGGTTCTCTTGCCGTGCAACGTGAGCCTATAGACCCTGCAGCCATCAAGGAGGCAATCAGGGTTATAACATGCTTCTACGAGGACAAAACAGAATGGGGCAAAAGGGTTGGATGGATTTATGGTTCTATAACTGAAGATGTTGTGACAGGCTATAGAATGCACAATAGGGGATGGAGGTCAGTTTACTGCGTCACTAAACGAGATGCATTCCGAGGGACAGCTCCCATTAATCTAACAGATAGGCTCATCCAGGTCCTCCGGTGGGCAACTGGTGCTGTCGAGATCTTCTTCTCCAAGAACAATGCTCTTTTTGCAAGCCCAAGAATGAAATTTCTGCAGAGAGTAGCATATTTCAATGTGGGGATGTATCCATTCACTTCTATCTTCCTCATTGTGTACTGCGTTTTGCCTGCCATTTCGCTCTTCACTGGGAAGTTCATAGTCCAGTCCCTCAGCATCACTTTCCTAACACTCTTGTTGGCAATTACACTCACCCTGTGCATGCTAGCAATCCTTGAAATAAGGTGGTCAGGAATCACTCTCCATGACTGGTGGCGAAACGAGCAGTTCTGGGTGATTGGTGGAACTAGTGCCCATCCAGCAGCTGTGATTCATGGACTACTAAAAGTCATAGCAGGTGTCGATATCTCATTCACATTGACATCCAAACCAGCAGCTCCAGATGATGGAGAAGATGAATTTGCAGAGCTATACGAGTTTAAATTCACAGTCTTGATGATTCCACCAGTAACCATCATTTTGGTGAACATGACGGCGATTGCGGTGGCTGTTTTTAGGACCATGTACAGCCCTTTCCCGCAGTGGAGCAAGCTTCTTGGAGGAGTATTCTTTAGCTTTTGGGTGCTGTCTCATCTTTATCCGTTTGCGAAAGGGTTGATGGGGAGAAAAGGGAAAATTCCCACCGTGGTGTATCTTTGGTCTATGTTGATCTGCATTGTTGTTTCGTTACTTTGCGTTTACGTAAACCCTCCATCAGGTGGTACTACGCAGAGCTACATGAGGTTTTGATTTTCCTTGCTGCAGCAGCAGCTACAGGGCCACAAGCATGAAGTTTCTCTCGACTTCATTTAGCATTTGTTTCTGTTCTTTCTATTAAACCTGGAATGCTACTTGTTGTATTTTATACTTCATTTTTAAATATTTTTACTAGTTTTCATTTAGCATATGTTGTTATTAATTAGGGAAAAATGTAAGTACACAGCTGTGTAGTGCACTGTAGGCTATAGCGACGGTTTTTCAGGACTATAGCGATGGTTTGTCTGTCGCTATAGACAGAATATCTATGGCGACGGACAAACCGTTGCTAGCCCTAAAAAACTGTCGCTATAGCCTACTGTGTAGCTACACAGCTGTGTAGCTACATATAGCCTAATTAATATATACTATAAATATCACATATAATAATAATGTGAAGTTCTTAACATGAATGCACTCGACGAAAAAGTGAAAATTTAACTTTTCTAGTTCGAAGGTATGGATTGACCTTTCCATGTCTCCTTGCCAATTCATTTGACATTTACTTACGTTTTATGTATATATTGAATTCTTAACTTACGTGATAACCCAAGTGTAACGTGAATCCTTCAGACCTTATAGTGGGTTGGGTGGGCGTGGGTGGGCGTGGGCGGGCGTGGGGGGGCGTGGGGGGGGTGGGTGGTTACCTAGGTCAGCTGTGAAAACTCACTTCCTGAAATCATCATCATCCACAGGTACTTGTCAAGACTGCCTCGCTGCGGCTTGATATTCAAAGGTGGCGTGATGCGTCCTTGTTGTTTTGCTCATTTAGCTTAATAAAGCCCATCGTGCTGATAATTTTTCCATTTTCAATGGCAGCCTACTAAAATTGAAAGCTCTAGATGGACCAAGTCTATTCTATAAATAGAAAATGCAACCACCGTTTTATAGAGAGATTACCACAAATTTGTGCCGAATTACAATTGATTGAATATAAAAGAGTCCCACTTATAGCACGTAATTCACAATCAAAAAGTTGATATAAACATATCATTTTCATTTAACAAATAATATTGTATTTCTCAAGACATAAATATAAGTCTGAATAAATTTATCCAAGTCAAATTCTCCACGTAATTGGCTCAAATTACGGTCATGTAAGATTATTTTGAGTACAAAGTAGTCGATATATAATACTACTGATGAAGTACATCTATTTTCAATTCGACTGAGTTGTTGAATACACCAATAATATTTGTTAGCTTCTGAATCATATGAATTTACTTTTATTCTGAATGGTAGGTACTAGGGTAGTAACTTTTACTCTCTTTTTTTGTTTGTTGGGGCAGGGGGGGGGGGGTAGATTTTTGTGGTAGTGGGGGACCCTGCCTTTGATGGACATGGTTATGTTTTTATGGAGAACAAATGGAAGCAGGAAGAAGGGCCATAGAGATTTTGTAAATGAATGGACGGGGGTCCCTCTCCTCCTCCTCCTCCTCAGTCTCCACAAAACAAAAGAAATCAAGGCAATGGCTGTTTCTAGCTGTAAAGGGATGATGGGCCGGCCTCTTTTTTTGGGTTAACATGTGTTTCCCTCCTCCTCCTAGTCACATGCTAATAACAATGACAGCAGATAATAGAGAGAAAAAAAAATACAAGTTTCATCCCCAAAAATGGCTGCCTTAGCCTTAGTCAACATCTAAATTAGCCCAATGAGTGTCACCTCAGCCACCCAAACAAACACATTTTCACTCTTTTGAGTAGCTTCCAAAACCAAAAAGTAATAAATTGGTATTGTCAAATTTTGAACAAACTACAGTCCTCCTCCTATCTCTCTTCTGACAATATAAACCCGAAATGGGAAAGAGCATTATTTACCAAGTGAAACTCGAAAGTAAGGATTAAGAAAGAGCAGTAACCTGCGACTCACAATCCACATGCATAATTATCCTCCTGCAATTGTTTATTTATTGACCCCCATGAATTGTCTAAAATATTTCCAAAGGTGAGATAAAAAAGAAATATAACATGCAGCAGGAGATACGACTAGTAAATACAATTACAACAACAAAAGAAGAAGAAGAATAGGATTAATCAAATCTTAACAAAACCTCCTGCTTCAGAGTTAGTAGAGGGGTGGCTGGCTACTAAAAGTGTCGGTTGGAAACTCTTAATCACCCTTTCTTAATAAAATACTTCAAATATCTAATAATAATAAGCCAGGCAGCGCTGCTGAAAGAGACGACCAAACCAACCAACAAAACAAAAGTAATTCTATTTTAAATTTATGCAAACTACATACTCAACGGTTAACAAATCCTCATCATAATCAATATATGTCGCAATAAGAAGAACTTGATTGAACGAGTACGCCTCTTGTAGTGATGATGCCAGGACCAAAGGAATCGGTCCCCACAGTTTTTCAACACTCACTTTCTAAGCTACAATGACACCCAGGTGTCCCTCTTTTTGATTCCCACGTATATTTGAAAACAAAACTTTTTTCTTTTTATTACAAAGAATATTGTTAAAAGTGAATGATCAAATGGCTAAAAAAAAATACAGTTGATATTGATTCACAAGACTTTCACCTAAACACACACACTATAAACCTAACTTTGCTTTACACAGACAGAGTCTGTGCTCTGGTTTATTTAGATTTATGGATCAATTGCACCGCCCTTCCGCACAGTTTTCGTATGCAAATGTTTGTCTTCCTCCTCTTTCCACTGAAGACCTATACCTATTACCTAATACCTAATACTAATACTAATACTAATAATAATGCAAATGGACAACCAAATCTTCGTCACCAATAATGGAGGCTTCCTTCCTCCTCTCTATAATAGTAATCTCTACCCAATTCTTCTTCATATACGCTTCCTGCTTCTACTTAAAATAAAATGGACCACCTGCCCCATTCAACACTTATCAGAACACGTTGGCCTTATCAAATTGGTCTCTCCTCCTCCTAATCACTTATGTCTTATCCCCCCAAAGTTTTCTAGAAAAATCAAAAAACAAACAACAAACAAATAATTCCGCAATTTAAAACTGGCAAGTGATGTTTTTCAATTATTTTCACCACAAAATAAACACGGTACA
This sequence comes from Panax stipuleanatus, assembly GCA_020205555.1. Lineage (NCBI taxonomy): Eukaryota > Viridiplantae > Streptophyta > Magnoliopsida > Apiales > Araliaceae > Panax > Panax stipuleanatus. The sequence goes on along the minus strand of CM035115.1, from coordinate 163,635,058 downwards.
ATTGCGTAATGCATTATTTGCGCCGAAATATAAGTTTTATTGGTCGCTCAACATCATGCTTATCCCTGAGCAATAATAACATGTGTATTTGAGACACCTAACATTATTCTTAACTAATGACATATTTTCAGTGGCCGAAGTTATTTTATACTGCACCATTTGCACCCCCACACCCACACCACACCACACCACACCACACCACACCACACTACTAAATAGATGTATAGAGGGAGTAATTTTTAGTATACAAGGAGGGTGGGATATCGTTCACCAGTACAAGATTCGTACTACAAGTTGGCCGACAACATCTACAAATCTGATTAGTTAATATTCCTCATTTGCAGTTATAATTAAAAATTTATGGTTTTCTCCAATTTTCCTATTCATAACCACCATGTTATGTTCTTGACAGAGTAGAGTGAGTTTCATAATTCCACATTTTTACCTATAATCGTAAACAAGATTTATACATTACACATACAACCACATGATGAGAAACAATTGAATCCAATATCCTCTCTTCTTTTATTTTCAGGGACAGGAATAATAGAATAGAATACAAATGGCCTGAGCTGGTAATGAGTTAAAATGGCAAAAAAAACATAAAAGAAAACTGAACCTGAACAGTAATTGATAATAAAAACTAAAAAAAATGATGAGCTAATAAATAAAGGAACAAAAAACATTTACCGGCGATGATTCCGTTGAGTTCAGTTAACGTTTCACGTTGAGGCTCCGAACAAGTCATATGGGGCCCATAGAGAATCAAGCGGGCACGCCTGCTTAGAGTCCAGCCTGAGCCAGGGTTTGCCGCTGCCGCTCCAGTGCAGGAGGCTCACGGGACCGGGATGAAGGTCCCGGCAGCTGCCTCTCACGTTATCCCCTCCCAGTCCATGTTGATTCCACCGGTGCTCAATTGGCGCCACGTGTCCCGCAAAAACCAGCAGAAACGGCGGCAACGACCCGAGCTCATAGATCCGCCCGCTCTTCTGGATCTCCATCCATCTCTCGATCCGCTTCGTGTACCCGAACCGCCTCCACTTGACCAGATCTATCACCATTACTCCAGTGTTGAAGTAACACGGCCTCCGGCCGGAGAAAGTGCCGGAATACCGCCTGTTCGACCAGAAACACTCTGTGAAATACTTGGTGAAGTTCGCGTGGCAGTATTCCGGGGCTCCGATTGTCTTTGCGCCCAAGCTAGTATTCCAAAGCTTGGAAACATCATCGACAAGCACGAGATCGGAGTCCAGATAAATAACTCGCCGTACGCAAGGCTCTAATAGATCGGCCAAGTAGTTTCTGGCATAGTTAAGCGGCTGTTCAAGCGCTTGCCGTACCGACGTCGATATTAGGCTCCGAACAATCTCCGGATCAAAGAAATAGACCTTGAACTTCAACTGAGGGAAAGTAGATCGAACTAGGGTTTCGAGACTGGACTCCGAGACCAGGAAGTGAAAGAATATGCTCTCAGGACACATTGAATGCTGTAAAATCGAGTGAACGGCGGCGATTGAACCTCGGAGATACTCAACATCAAGAGTAATTGCAACGTGAACGAGCGAGGGGTCACAAACGCCGATTTTCCCCAATATATTTCTGTTATTGGAACTGCATTCCTCCGCATTGCGGAATGCGGGTGCTTTTCTAAAGGAAAACCGGTTGGGGGAATCGACGGACGGAATCTGACCGGGTAATCGGAGGTATCCGTCGAGGGAAGAGGATTTAATGGCTTCGGCCGGTGGAAACGATTGAATAGATGGAGAGAGAACGATCATCATCAATGCCGCCGAGAAGAATCCCGAGAATCTCATAATCCAAAGCATTTTCACCGGGTAAAACCCCCTTCTCTTCTTTTTCTTGGATTTAAAAACGAATGGATTTGATGAGATTGAAGAGAAAAGGAACGCTAGGGTTGCTTTGAAATCCGCCAGAGTTAAAAAAACAAATTCAGTAATGAATTGCAATTTCCTTTATCAATTTCTCCTCTCTCTTACTTCAATGAGAGAGAAAGTAGAAAGAGAAGAACCCATAAAACAAAAACCCAGAAGGGTTGAATAGAGGGGCTTGGCGCTACTGTGCGCCGACGTTCACTCTCTCTCTCTCTCTCTATATATATATATATCTCCTCTGCTGACTTTCTTTGGAGAAGGTGAAGAAGCAGCACAGAGAAATTAACTAAAGTAGAGGGAGATAGAAGGAATAAGAGGGGATTTAGTTTTTCAAGGGATTTGCATATTGCACCATAGAAATTAACGGACAAACATTGTCATTATATGGAGTATTCTACTACTAGTATAAAATGATTTAATGCAGCACGAACATAGAGTTTGTACATATCATAAGGAGTATAAATAAATACTCCTAAAAATTAAGAAATAAAATAGTTAGAAAAATATATCTGGGGGGAGAGGAGAGGAGACGGAGAGGGAGAGAAGTGTGGAAGGGAAGAACAGCTGGAGTTGTCTTGAAACACAATGACAGAGAAATCCTCTATTCATAGGGCCAGCACTGCATCCTACTGTACACATGGACTCTTGCACACGTCACTCTTTGTTTCTCTATTAAATACTACTACTCCATAGTAGTAGTATTCAATACTGAAAATTGAAATACTCCTTTTGTTTCAAATACTAGTAGTATAATACTCCATAATATAGTTTATTTTATTTTATTAGAAACTTACTAGTATAACATTACAGTTTTTGTAATTATTTTATTTCCCCTCCCTCTCTCCCTCTCCTCTCTCCCTCTCTCCCTCTCCTATTTGGATACAGTCGAAACATGAACGATTCATATCACTGTCAATTCCTATCTATATCTATATCTATATCTATATCTATATCTATATCTAAAAGCATCACGCTAAATTGAGTCAGTTAATTTAGCCGTTTGAGTCGACTCAAATGAGTTAATCATTTAATTTTTATTTATTATTTATTTTTATTTCTTACTAAATAAGAAAACCCAAAAGTTTAAAACATTCCAATTTCATGGCCGCATACGTTTACGTCTTTACTAATACACGTTCAATTATATATTCCTATATATATATATATAATCCATTCACATTTATTGAAAGTTTTCCTCTACACTATTTATATATATATATATATATATATTCATCATCACAAAATTTATATATATTCAATATTTGTAAATCACATATGCATGCAAATGAATTGACTAGGTTGGTCATGGATTCACTCAGGTGATCCTTTAATTATTATTGGTGGTCACTTAATTATGCTTTGGAAAATTATAAATCTGGGATAAAATTTGTGTAATTAAAGATTGTTTATGAAAATATCAATTTTCTTGTTTTAAAATTTGTGCAATTAAAGATTGTTTTAACATATGAAAATATAATTTTCTTCTTTTAATTCTCCATATCTTTGTACGCTCCGCTCCCCTTCCATGTTAGAAAAAATATCTATCGCACATCCATTTGAGTTCATCTTCATCCCTTCATTGCATTTGCATGTAATGTACGGATTAAAGCCCTCTAACATTGTGTTTCTAAATTTTAAAACGGACTAAGAAGAAAATAAATTGGATGGAACATATATAGTGGGACATACGGGATTACATGTTCTTGTACTCGGTACTCCTTATGTTATCCCACGTGTTCAAGTGTACGCATGATCCTGCACGGTGGGTTGTAGACTCGCAGGGTAGATTGGATACAAAAATTAGACCGAAAAAATAAAATGAATTTATTTCAGTGAATAATTAAATAATATAATTTAATTATTCGCTAAAATAAATTTATTTTGTTTAATCTGTTTTAATTTTATTTATTCAATTTATCTGTCCGCATATAATTATTAAGTATAATTTTAGTTGTGCGTTGAAATATTATTTAGTAGTAGTACGTTTTTCTCTTTTACTAATAGGCCAGCCTGGCTACCACTTTCAGGTCAGACCAACAACCGTACAATATTTCAATATTCTACTATTCAAGGGTGTAAACGAATATATACATATTCGGATACAGTAATATTCGTATTCGTTTATTAACGGATATTTTTAAACTGAATACGGATAATATCCGTTTTTTTTTCGAATACGAATAATATCCGTTTTTTTCTAATACGGATGCGGACGAATATGGATTTTTCGGTTACCATTTATAGTCCTAACTATAACTAGAATAAAAAAAATAATGAATTTTAAAATATAGTTTATTAATGAATGAATGTTAATTTATTTATTTATAATAAATATTTAAATACAATAATCAATGTTCTTAATTACAATTCAAATAAGTTTTCATCATTTTTGAAATCCCAAATTTCAATACTACTTCTTAATTTTTAGATGTCCAATATTGTAGTACGTATGAATATTTATAATTTATAATTAGATTCAAAAGTTTACATTAAATATCTAATTATTTTTTCTCAAATACTTGATTAAAATTTTAATAATATGTTTATGGGAACTTTTATTTATAAGTTATCCGCAATACATAGATTACAATTTACATAGTTATAAAAAGTTTATTTTATTTCATTATATTTATGGAGAGTGCGAGTTATAATGTATATGTGACAAATGACAATTAGTTAATACGGCTTCATCCAAAATTTACTTTGTACTTGCTTTAAAGATTTGGACTTCTAATTTTTAAATAATTGGGCAAATGAAAGTGGTAAATATTTCCTCCATCCGAAAATTCATAAACGTGAATTAATTATTCAACTCCCTTCTAGATTAATTCTAAATTAATTCGGACTTAACATATTTTAACAATAAAATTATATTGTTCATTGTTCACGTCTCCCAATATTGCAAGTAAGTTTTGAAAGTAAAAAACTTATAATAAAATAATAACAATAATTTTGTTCTTTTAGTATATAATTTTCTTGATAAATGATACATTTTAGATATTTTAACTTTATAATAGTAAAAATCTATTAACTATATTTAAATCAATTTATTTCAGTTTATTAATATTAAAATAAAAGTTTTATTTCCTACTTTTTAGAAGTAAAATGATATATTTTTAAAATAATTTTCGTATGATTGTAAAAACTAATTATTATATAAGGAATGTCATTTTAAAAAAAAATTATTTTGCATATTATATAATATATAAGTTATTTACATACGAATTTCGGATACGGATTAGAATCCGGATATTCGCTATCCGCCGGATATATTTACGGACGGATGTTAAACGAATACGAAAACGCCTATATCCGTATTCGTATCCGTTTATTTGCGGAAACCTTTAAACCGAATACGAATATATCCGTTTTTTTAGAATACGAATAATATCCGTTTTTTTGCGAATACGAATGCGGACGAATACGAATTTTTCGATTACCCTTTACAGCCCTAGTACTATTACTTATATTCCATTACTTATTGTAAAAAATTTAATAGAGCATGTTGTTGGTAAAATGTACCATTAGCATGCCACTCTTGACGTGTTCGGTGTTTAGCTGGCTGGGTACAAATTGAGACGGTCCATGGCAGATAATTAAAAATATTTGTTACTTCTTCCATTCCCTTTTAATTTATTGTTTATGAGAAAATACATAGATTAATAAATACAATTAATGATTTGTCTGATTTATTAAATTATATATAAAATTTTAAATTAACTCTTCTAAAATAAAAAAACATTTCAGGGTTTAATATAAGAATAATATGTGAAATTAAGTCATTGATATTTTTTTATAATTTATAAACGACAAATAAAAATGAATAAATTTCACATTCTAAAAGACAAATAAAAAGAAAAAAGGAATAGTATATACTACTTCCGTCTCATAATATATGATATTTTAGATAATTTTAGTTTTTCCAAATTATTTGATGACGTTTTATATAATATAAAAGAATTATCCATCATAAAAAAATGTTAAATGACGAGAGAGAGTATCAAATAAATATAATAAAAACTCTTAAACGTCATAAAATATACGACGGATGGAGTAATAATTTTCAATATATAACGAGTGCATTACGAGTTCAAAATGAGTAGTACATTATTATTCAAATCAGATCCTAAACTTGAAACATTAAAACATTAGACTTTTTTCTCACGTCCAAAAAAAAAATAGACAATTTATGAGGCAGGTTGCGCTTAAAAATTTAAATAAAAATAAAAAAGGGTCCTTTATCTCATCCGTTTTGTAAACATAATTATTATTTGACCTAGCCGTTGGGCAAAATAATAATTAAATAGTGTTGATTAAATACATTTGACTTACATTCATCACAAATTAAAATTACAGCTGCTGACAGAAATCTTATTTATTGTACCGTTGGGTAATCAGTACATTTTTCAGTTTACATAGCCTGCAGAAAGAGAATTGACTCGGGCCAATGACTACACTACTTTTCACGTTTTAATTTCGAGTAATATTGCTATGGTAATAAAATAAAATTGTATACAAAATGCTCAAATATTAAATTATAATTCTGATGTTTAATTATATATAAATGAAATTGCAAAAAAAATTGTATACACCTCATTTATATATTCCTTTCTTTCTTTCTTATACTCCTTTCCATTTATATATTCCTTTACTAGTAGGATAAAAAGTAGTTATTAAAGGAAGGTTTAGTTGACAAATTAAGTTTTTTTGAATAAACTAGTCCGATATGCTTCACTTTCAATGACGTGCTTTTGCGCCCTCGAATAACTACCCTTTCAAGTCTTCAATTTATTCCTTGGAAATAATGTCACGACTAGTTCTACTTCTTCTTTCTTCTTTCTTTTTTTTTAATTTACCCTTTCAAGTCTTCAATTTATTCCTTGGTTTTTTTTTAAACAAATGGTTTGATTATCATATTATGCGTTTGAAAATAAAATTAGAAAATGCAAATGATTTTAAAACGATAAATTCGTGTTCAACCAAGCAAATGGAACATTTGGTATGACAACTAAACTAACGAATTTTATTTTATCATATGCGTATGTTCTGATTACATATTCCACTCTCTCATGATAAAAGTCGTTTATTAACTTTTTATGATTAAATACTTAAATTGATTATTTTTTAAATCAACATATTCTATTATTCTTTTACGTTCATGCAATAAAAAAAACCCATAAACATTATAAACTACATGCTTATAATTAATTACTAACATCAATGTTTGCCTTTTTGAAAATCTAAATTTTTAATTTTTAATTCTAAAAATGATCAATTTAACCACAAAAGTCAATGGAAAATTTCATCTTAAGACGGAGGGAGTATTTATTATTATTATTATTATTATTAAAATTACAATAATATAATTAAGTCAAGCAAACAATATTTTTACGACTCAAATTGTCGGTACGTTTTTTTGCTCGCAATCGCACATAAATAATTTTACTTTTATTATTGATGCATGAGTAGCAACAATGTCACGGCCATATAAATTATCATAGGCACTCACCATTTAATTAGAAAGATTATTTATTTTATCTTTTTCAAGGAAAAAAAAAAAGAAAGAAGAAGAAGGGAAACTTTTTGTTCCAAGTGAAAAAGCTAGGAAGTGAAAAGAACAACTTTTTTTTTTTTGGTTGCAAGGGGTGATGCATTTTCCGGCCCAAATTGTGGTGAAAATTAAATAAAGTAGGCCTAGGCCTACTAGGCCTAACTCAAGAAAATGCACCAGTATGTATCAGTACTAGGTCGATATTCACCGATAAGATGTTGAATTTTAGTTTTAGCTCTACTACTTAAATGTATGCTCTTATTGCAAGATAAGCAAGCTTAATTAGTGTCATCATTTGCAAGTCCAATTTTAAAAAGATTTTGACTTTCAAGATTTCAAGATTTGGCCCAAGGCTTGAGGCTTACCCATTCCTTGTAGTAGCGGTAGTGGGTAAAATTTATAGGAACAATTACATATTATAGTACATTTTAATAAAATATTACAAAAAAAATGCATAAATAAAATATTTACAAAATTAGTGCATATGCAATATTTAATTACAAAAAAAGTGCATTCTTATCCCTTTAATTATGCCCATGATTCTCTCCCACGATTCTCTCCCATGATTCTCTCCCACAATTATCTCCCATGATTCTATCCCATTCAGTATTCTTCCTCCTCTTCCAACCCACCTTCTACCTACTCTTCCACCACCGCCCTCCCCCACCTCACTATTCCGCCGCTCCTCCTCCCGCCCCCGCCCCCGCCCCAGCCCCAGCCCCAGCCCCAGCCCCAGCCCCTCCCCCTACTCCCGCCACTCCCCTTCCACCGCCTCCCTTCTCCACCCCCCGCCAACGCCCCACCCCTCCCTCCGCCTCCTACCGCCACCCCTTTATCCTCCTTCCGCCCCACCCCGCCTCCTCCCCTCCCTTCCCTTCCCTCCGCCTCCCTTTTCCTCTACCGCCCACTCCCCACCCCCTCCCTCCGCCTCCCACTACCATCCCCCCCCGCCCCCCTTTCTCCTCCTCCCGCCCCCGCCTCGCGCCGCCCCCCCCCCCCACCCCCCCCCCCCCACCCCCCCTTCACTTCCTCCCCCTTCCTCCTCTTCCCCCAAATCGATCCAAGGTGGCCGTCGGTGGAGGCCCCGCCACTGGCCGCGGTGGAGGCCACTCCACCACCCGTTGCTTCCCTTCCACCACCGGTCCATTCTCCAACTCCACTGGTAACCAACCCTTCATACGTTGGTAACCAAACAGGCATACCAAGGTAATTGAACCTTAATATAAAAGTTTTCTTGTTATGAAGGTTTGGTTACCTTGGTATGAAGGGCTGGTTACCTTGGTATGAAGGTAACCAATTCAGTTTTATTAGGTTACCAATTTATTTTGAATGTGATGCAGTTGGTAACCAAAATTCATGCAGTAGGTTACCAAACAGTCATACCAAGGTAACCAAACCATCATACTAAGGTAACCGAACCTTAATATGAAGGTTTTCTTGTTATGAAGATTTGGTTACCTTGTTATAAAGGTTTGGCTACCTTGGTATGAAGGATTGGTTACCTTGGTATGAAGGTAATCAATTCAGTTTTATTAGGTTACCAATTTATTTGGAATGTGATGCAGTTGGTAACTAAACTTCATGTAGTTGGTTACCAAACCTTCCGATAAGGTAACCAATTCAGTTTTATTTAATTACCAAATTTATTTTGAATGTGATGCAGTTGGTAGCCAAACTTCATATAAAGGTAACCATTTTAATTTTTATGGGTAACCAAATCGTCAAAAAAAAATTCAGAATAGCAACTCCGGCGATATAGCAGTGGCGGCGGCGGCGGGAGGCGGGGGAGGAGAATGATGAACAGTAACTCTTTCATAATTTTTTATTTTTAATTTTCTCATTTTGATTTACATTTTGAATTATGGATTTGAAATTATTGTTAGATCTAAAAGATTTGAATTTGAATTATTAGTTATCCTTGATTTTAGATTTTCATATTTAATTTGAAATTGAATGGTTTGATTTTTTGCACTTTTTTTGTAATTATTTTATGAATGCACTTTTTTTGTAATTACTTTGTAAAAGTTGTATAGTTCTGTAAAGGACTCAAATTTATAAGCTTAGAAAGTAGTTATTTTTATTTAAATTTATTGTAATTTTCAAAAGGAAGTCATGCTATGATTTTAAGGTATTTTAAGTATATATTTTGGTTTTTGGTGGTGGTGGGTGTTGTCATATAATGGCAAAATTATCATATATATTAATTCTATTAGAATGAATTTTATTCCACTTTCTCCTTATGGAATAAAAGAACAAAAGGATGGAATGACATGATTTATCCTCCAGAATAATCATTAAATACATTGTTTTTATTTCATTTGTTCCTCTATTTCATTCTTTCAATCCAAACGTAACATTAGAATATAAACGCCGAAAGCCAGAAAGGAATGTAAGAAAATAATCAATATATTTCGAACGTGTTAAAAATATATTTACCTTATGATCATTTGATATCTTAATATATTTAAAAACAATCACGTGAACTGTGGCTAGTGTGTATTAATTATTTTTTATAAGTGAGTTTATATGTAAATACATAAAACATATAATCTATCAGTTTCATAAAAAGATTTCTATTTGACTTCAAGAGGTTAATTTTCAAAATCTTAAACTTAAATTGAAGGGAAATTATTTAAGTTTTAAAAAAATTTAATTTTTATAATTAATAATACTTTTGGATAATTTATTATGTTCACAATTTTATTTCCAAAATTAAATAAATTTATATTAATTTTAAAATTCATAATTTCTTAAAAATTATGAAATATTTAAATGTGTGTTTAGGACGTCTGATAATTAATCACAAACATAAAGTGTAAAAGTCCGGGAAAAGAGGGGTTAGTGTGGAAATCATCTCTCATGATTATCTATAATATAAAAGAGAGCAGAGAGAGAAAATACATAAGTGTCCCATCATCAAGTTCACGTAAGCAACTCTCTCTCAACTCATTCTCCCTTATTCAAATTTCAAACCCTCTATCATTCTCTCTCTCTCTGTTCTTAAGCACACTGAGCTCTCTCACATTCCTCCCCATCAAGTTCACGTAAGCAACTCTCTCTCAACTCATTCTCCCTTATTCAAATTTCAAACCCTCTATCATTCTCTCTCTCTGTTCTTAAGCACACTGAGCTCTCTCACATTCCTCCCAAACAACTCGATCCCTCTCAACTCCCCTAAATTTCTTAGCTCTCATACCCAGCCCTAATTCCAGCCCCAAATCTCTCATACCCAACCCTAAATCTCATACCCAGTCCCTAAAATCAAATTCGGTTCACAAGGCGTAGAAGTATCAGCTCAAATTGGCGTCACTTTCGTCGACACCTCCGACGTGTATGGCCCGCATACCAAAGAAATCCTACTCGAAAAGGTATCGTTTTGTATTTCACGTGTTTTTCCTTTTCTTCCTGTCTCCTTCCATTTCTGTAGAATCTCCTTTTATCTGTTTGTTTCTGGAAAATCAGTCGGCTGTTTCCTTGGGGGTGGATTAATTGTTGCTTATTCTGTTTGTTTTTGGTTCCACAGACCCCTCCTCTGCTTCTGCATCTACTTCACCTTTCGCTATTTTAGCCTCTATCTTTCCGCCTAATTCCCCAAGGTAGCCTTTTGTTTTTCCTTTTGATTATTATACAAAACTTTTACAATTTGATTTAATTTTGAGGTATTTCTGTTCGGAATAGTCTTAATTTTAAAGTCTTTTGGTATGTAGAATAACATTTGAGAATTTCTGGTGGGTTTAGATTAAGCTACAGTTTTCAGTATTGAGCATTGATGTTTGAGAATTTCTGCTGGGTTTGTGTTTATAAATAAAGGATAGAGAGCTAATTTATGGTTTTTATTTTTCTTGGGGTTTTAGAGCTAAATATTTGATTAGTCTTCGAAGTCGATTTCAAGAAACCCACATCATCATAATCCTGGTCTCTCCGTCGTCGTTGACGACCCAATACTTGCTATTTTTAATTATCTGATATATATATAAGTCATAATTGTCAGTCTGAACAAGTGCTTTGTTTTAGGGTCCTCTTGAAAGTTGAAGGTTTTGGATTGTTCTGCTCTTTTAATTTTTTATATTACGAAAAAAGTCTTGAGGTATTGCTTTTTTTTCAAGTAAAATGAGTGAATGGATTTGGTTCGCAGACCAAATAGTGACGCTTAGTTACTGCACCTTTTTTTTATTCTTCTTCATTTTTCAAGTGAAGGATTTATTACAGTTTGAACTATGAATAAAAGTTAACAATGAATGATGTAGTGTTTTGGGTACCTTCATGTTTAAAAGATTTATTGCAGTTTGAACAATGAATGACAGTTAAGTCGATCCTGTTATCTGATGTAGTGTTCTGGGTACCTTTATGCTTGATAGTGCTTTATTCACATACTGAGACACTGCAATTTAACTTTTTTTCAGAGAAGGGGTCCAGTTCATGCTTGAATGCATTTCAGGTTTATGTAGTGCTGCGAATATATGGATGCATTCTGGCTGATGATATGAGGTAAATATTACTGTGTATCTTTTTGACAATGTGTCTTCAAATACATCCAGTGTTACTTATTTGAATTGTGTTCTAGGTTATTAGTATTCTTGGTTTAATTTGTACAGTTTGAGAAAAAGTACCCACGGAAGCTTGAAACTTTAGTCCGTCAGAGTTTGACGACTAAAAAGTCCTTAGAAGTGAGTTTCAGTGTGCCCGAAAAGTGACTGCCAATTAAAGCTGCATTACTACCACTTAAGAGGAGATACATGTTACATGTTAGATTTCCTCTCCCATCTTTCCTTTGTGTCAAGCCTACAGTATTTGTCATCCCAAATGAAAGTGGAATTATAAAAGCAAACACTAGAATATAGAGTTTAAAAAGTGCTTTTATTGCGAGGTTTATAGTTTAAAAAGTTAAGTTGTCAATAATTTAAAGGAAATTGTTACCCCCAGTGTAGCTTCTGGCGCTTTTTTGATGCCATCTCTTTTGGTATATTATTTTGCTGCAGGGAGTCATCCCTCATATTGCTGCCTGTTGAGATGTAAACACTAAAATCCTCAACTACTTTACTTGCACCTTCATCTGTACTTACCCTCGAGATTTTCCAGACCCGTCAACCATCCCTACAAAGATGTTCAATAGCTTATACAAAACATCAGGAGAAAATCAATTTACAATAAACCAGTCAACAAACCTTTTGATGCCTTTTTAGTCTTTGGTTTTGCTTTTAGTTGCAAACGCCTTCTTTGCAGCTCCTATGGGACAAAAATAGTTCAAAAACTTACACATAATACTTGGACAAAGAACTAAATAGAAAAATATTGGACGCCGAGTGACCAAGAAATGAAAAAAAAAAACTAACTTTTATGAAAAACAAAACATTTACATGCTCAATATTAAATCATTCATTCTTTCTCTATAAGCAAGTGTTTATTTACTAATCACTTTTCCAAAATGGAGTCCAGTCCCATTTCTAAAAAGTCTACAAAAATACATGACACCCTTATGACTGATTTTAGTAATAGATTAAGTAGATAAATAGAAGACAATTTGAAAAGCAAAATAGAGAAACAGAGCCTCTCACATCATTGGGTAACGCTCTTTACATGCTCAATATTAAATCCTCTCTGTCATTTGTTAGTCTTTGAAGTCGCTTATGATTCCTGTTGTTCTAAAGAAAAAGCAAAAGCATGAGAAAGGTATGGTGGTACCACTTCTACCATTTCACATAGTGGTTTTCCATAGCTATCTATATTTTGGGGTTTTAGTTCTTCTAGCATCATAATAAAAATTTTCCAAATGAATGTAAAGGTGAAAAAAAAGTACAAAGAAGAAGAGTTTATAGAAAATATAAATTTGTAGAATTTGGACAATTTTGAACATAATAATAGGGAAAGGATTAAATACAAGAAAAGAGGAAAAGAGGAAAAAATTGCAATTATGTAAGATGAATAAGGTCACAAAAAAGCATTTAGGTTGTAAGGCCAACATTTTTGTTAAGGTTATTAGAGCAGCAGAAAACTAATTAGAGTTCAAGCTCTGGCAATCTTCAGATTGATTTTTGAAGAAACATTTCTATAAACTTAACCAGTGTTTCAAAAGCCCTACCAGTTTTAGTGCAATATAAACTTAACCAGTGTTTCAAAATTCAAATAAATCTAGGTTCAATCCCTGAATTTTTTTTCTCTTCTTTATCCTTATACAGTTACTATGCCTACCTTATCAAGCTACTCTTTTCAACCCTAATAATCCCACTTCACAGTATCAACCTTCCTTCCAACAACAGTATGTCCTTACAAGTCAAGTTATTATTCATGGGTTACTTTTACCAATATCAGAGTTCAGAACAACCACTTTAGTCAAAACAGTAAGCAAGTGCTTTTTTGTCTATTTAAGTTTCCAATACCCTACCCAACCAACCCCAAATAAAAGTCTTGCCTATATGCGTTGAAATTAGTCCCTAATAGTAGTAGCAGGCTATCCGAGAAATATCATCATTTAATTATTAAACTCATTGTTTTTAGAGGAAACATGTAGAATTAAGAAACATCTGCTTTTCCTATTCATAAAGAAGAATTAAATAATACAAAATTATTAGACTTAAGAAATGAGAGCCCAAACTGCAAAAACTGTTAGTACCTATGGAGGTGGCGGAGGAAGGGTATAATCAAGAGGAGTATGATGTTTTCCATCTTTCACATACTGCTTTGCCTGCCTTTAGTGATATCAAATTTTGTCACCTATGGTTTATCTAGAATTGTTTGTGGAAATAGTGCTACAGTTTTGATATAGGTTGTTAATGGAGTTTGGGTTCAAAAGAATAGAAAGAAAGAACACAAAGAGGCTTCGTTGATTGGATGAAAAACACAAAGATTGGGTGATTCAAATGAGAAGAAAAATACAAATATTTCTAAAATTAGGGCCAAGGAACGAAAGCTCAAGACCATTGATTGGATTAAAAACAAGAAAAAGAAAGAAGTAAAGAATGGAAAATGATCGGTTGGAAGAAAAAATATTTCTATTTCATTGTAATCCATTTGTTGTTTTTTATTATATTCCATTGACTGCTTACATATTCTTATTGCCAAAGGGTCCTTATACCCAGCAGTAGTAAATTAATATTCAATGTCCTTAATATTATATTTATATCTAATATTCTATTTAATTACACTTGCTTAAGAAATGCTTTGAACTTTGAATTAAGTCTATTACTTGACAACTATTTATGTGGTGAAACTTTTAAATTTATTTTTTATTGTTTCTTTCCTTTCTGATGTATCGAATTGAATTCATCTGAATACTGAATTCCTCTCACTCTCATGTGGCTCCTAATGAGTAATGACTATGACTGATTAGCTTGACTTATTAAACTGGGAATCACATTATTCGTTCTTGGATTAGAAAGAAAATTTATGTTAATTTGATGGTTGGCTATGTTATGTTATGTTAGGTTGATTGGAGTGAGCTGTATCCAGGGACTTGATTGGCTCCAAATACTTAAACCTTATCACATATATGCCTATATATTTGGCTATTCTTTTTGTTTTCTTCCAGAAAATCAAATTCGTTGAAATCCTTTTCATGGACATTATTCGTAATGCAAAATGACACCAATTAAAGAAGTTAAACATAAGATGTCAAAAAAATAAACTCAACCTTTTATTCTGATTCAACTTCCAACAGTTTGAAACCTCAACTATCTTCAAAATTGAGGGAATTCCTCTCTTACAGAACAATATATAGTATAAATGTATAGTAAAACAAAATTGAGCTAGACTCGGAATATTTGGAACAATAGTATTGAAAGTATTTTTGAAACTAAGTATAGTTTTGATCAAATGTTAAGTTTTTGTCATGATATTCAAGATACAAAATCTGTCTTTGCAGCTTCATTTGCTCATTTTTAACTTATTAAGTTTGCTCTTACAGGTTGATCTAAGTGATAGTAACAACATACCTGTCAATGTTTTGTCTGAATGTGCGCTTAATCAATTACATATGGATAAGGTACCGCTACTGGTATTGTTAAAAATTTTCATTTTGATATTAGTTTGCATTTTTTGACTAATGTCTTATTTTGTACTTCCTAGGAGAATTCACATGTGAATCAGTTGAACAACCTAAGTGTTATTCCATCTCCAACGAAGGGGAAAGAAAAAATTGGTTGTTCTATTGGAAAAGAAAATTGGGTTAATCAACCGGTATGTTGTACTAATCATTGTTTATTTGTTGATAAAAATCGGTTAGGAGCATTATACACTAAATTGTCGGTGATATTTTTGAGTTCCTCACCCCTCAGTCTCAGTCTCACTCTTACACTTCTCTCTCATGCACACACGACTCCATACCATCATCGGGTAGAATTGTTGCGTTGTGGTATTATTATGAGAGCGATATTTCTTATGAATTTGATTTTAAAAAGTTATGTTTTTTGGACATGCTAACCTAATGCCTTTTTTTGTACTTTAGGCGAATTCAAATGTGAATCACTTGAACAACCTAAGAATCGCTCCATCTTCGACGAAGGGGAAACAAAAAATTAGCAGCTCAACTGGAAAAGAAAATTGGTTTACTCAATCGGTATGTTGTACCGATCGTTCTTTAAGTATTTATAAAAATTATTTAACACATCATATCTAATAGCTATCTAACGTGTTGGTATTTCGGTCAAGAGTGATATACATTAGATTGTCGGTGATATTTTTGAGTTCCTCACCCTTCACTCTCACTCTTACACATCTCTCTCACGCACACACGACTCTATTCTTACATGAATTTCGCAGCTCTACATGAATTTGATTTTTGACCTGCTAACATATTGTCCAAATTATGTATTGGTTTCCTTAGCCATTCTTACATATTATAGATTCTTAGTTAATTTTCTTAATTTTTTTGTTTCCCCTTCGTAAATTGCTACGTTGTGTTTACTTGCAGTAGATTAATGCAATAAAAATTTAGGGATTTGAAATTATATTAGTTCGTTAATTATTTAACTTATTTCACACATCACTTCCTATCTTAGGCTCCCGCATCAAATTTCGCTTCCTCTAAAATTAAGGCCCAAAGCGCCTAGACGTGAACGAAATCACAATGATAGTAGTATGTGCTCGCGGCGTAAGATGGCACAACGCGCACGTCGGGAAAGAGAGTGTTTTGAGAATTACACTCAACCTCTACCCAAAGACTTTCCAGTATTGACACCACCCAAGTCCCTCTCCCAATTCTCCAGCCATGCTCCACTTGCTAACATGGTTACTGCAGTCCCCTCGCATTCCCAACCATCTCTTCGTACAATATTGGCTGAACATTCGCCTACTCAGTTGTGCAATGTCGAGGTACATTTACTATTGTCGTTTGTATTTGGATTAAAATACATAAAACTAACTATCTGCAGCGCCAGAATGAATGCGTACTTGTGCAGGAAACACGAATTATTAGCAATCATACTGCACCTTTAACGTCGAAAGTATGTCACACGCCCACTAATTGTCGGACAAATGGGAAAAAAAATTTGTCTACCTCTTTGGTAAGTTTTTTGATTAATGTCTTCGAATTGATACATATTTCTTTTGCTCTTAAAAAAAATAGAGTTGTAATGTATTGTCTTCCTCCTGTTGGATAGTTGCATAGGAAAATACCGGTGATTTACACTCCCCCGACAATCCTTATGTCATGATTTGCAAGACCTAACTCCATTGCACCGAGCCACTATAGCACACCTTCCACAAAAAAGGGCGCGTACAAATAATTTGGAATGTTATCTAACACCTACAATTGTGTCCGACCCAGTTTTCATTCCAACTGACTTTGCTCTATTCTCACCTGTTCTGGTGCGACCTTTACCCTCGCCTCGAAATTTAGAGACGGACTTTGCTCACTATGAAGCTGTCCCCGATGTAGCACCACATTCTCATCAAACTGACGACAATGTCCTTATGACGTTGTCTCCTGTTCTGGCAAATCTAACAGTGTATGTATATTCTACATAGTTTATTAGTTGCCTACTATTTTCTTACTTCTCATATTTGTGTACATACATTTTTTATTTGTAGACTCCCACCAGAACCCTTTAGCGATGTTGACAGTATGTTTAGTGATGACGAAATGAATGTTATTGTCCCTGTCAATAATGAGCGTCATTTTCTCGGGTCGATGAATATTCAGTGTCCTTATTGTTTAGCCTTACATTGGCGGGATGAACGATTATCTCGCACAGGATTGTCCAATCCAAGATTCGGAACATGTTGTCTACAAGGCAAAATTAAGTTACCGGAACTCATTGCACCCCCACCTCCTATTCGTGCATTGTTCGATGGCCATGATGGTCAAGCAAGATCATTTCGTAGGCATATTAGGGAGTACAATGCAGCTAATGCTTTCACGAGCTTGGGTGCTAAGCTTGACGACAGATTACTCAACTCAAGAGGACCAACATCATTCACTATCTATGGAGAATTACGTCACCGTACCGGGTCATTGTTACCCCCGGATGGTCGCGCACCCATCTACTGTCAGTTGTACATATATGACCCAGCCATTGCATTGGATATTCGGTGTGCGCGAAATAATAACTTATGTCGAGATGTCCTCAACACTATACAGAATTGTTTGTTGTCAGTGAATCATTTTGCTTCAAAGTACAAACGTGCCCATGAAATACTAACTGAGTCAGAATCTTCAGATCATGATTTACGTGCTCACCTTCATTACACCTCATCAACTAATAGGCATCGGTACAATCTTCCAACCACAGATGAAATAGCTGTGATTTTGCCTGGTGATGGTAGTGAGAGTAGTGGTATGCGGGATATTGTTTTGCACCTAAAAGGAGATAATAGAGCCCTGAGCCAGATCAATGAGTGTCATCCAGCATATTTACCATTACACTATGTACTTCTATTCCCTACTGGTGAGCTTGGTTGGGAACCTGGTCTACGACAGTGGAACTCCGAACAAAATGATTTTTCAGTAAGAAGGATGACACAGATGCAATTTTACAGTTATCGTATGTTTCCACGTCCCACCGAGTATTCGACCATTCTTAGAGGAGGAAAGTTATTTCAAGAGTTTATAGTAGATGCTTGGGCATCAACGGAGCAAAACAGGTTGTCTTACATCAGACTCAATCAGGATAAGTTGCGTCGTGAGATTTATGCTAATTTGTGTGACGGCAGTGTTGATGAGTTGGGCCCCGATCAGATCGGACAACGCTTTGTTCTGCCATCGTCCTTTACTGGGAGTGCACGTAACATGAGCCAGATTTTTCATGACTCTATGGCCATTACAAGGTACCATCAACACCCTGACATCTTTCTCACCATGACCGCCAACCCAAAATGGCCAGAAATAACAGCTGCCTTACTAGAACATCAAACCTCTTTAGATCGTCCAGACATAGTTGCCCGTGTATTTGAGTTAAAACGGCGTGCCCTGATGTATGAGGTAAAAAATGAACAAATTTTTGGTCGAAAAGTTGCTCATGTATTCACCATTGAGTTCCAAAAACGAGGGTTACCACATATGCATGCTTTATTCTTCCTTCATGGCCCTGACAAGATTCAGACAACTGCACAAGTGGATCGGTTAGTTAGTGCTGAATTCCCAGATCCATCCACTGATCCAACTCTGTACGAAACAATCAAGAGTTGCATGGTTCATGGTCCTTGTGGTTCTCGAAACCCATATTCAACTTGCATGGTGAACGGTGCATGTCGATTCCATTATCCAAAAGCCTTTGCAGATTCGACTACTATGGATGAACATGGGTACCCTGTTTACCGCCGTCGCCGTAATGGTCAGTCTTACACCACCAGAGGGCATACATTTGATAATCGAGACGTCGTACCTTACAATCCACACCTATCAAGAAAGTTCAACTGTCATATAAATGTGGAGGTCTGTGCAGGAATGAGGTGCGTCAAATATATCCACAAGTACATTTACAAAGGTCATGACCGCACAACTATGGTTTTAGAGGGACCAGATGGAAACAATGAGATAAAGCAATACCTTGATGCAAGGTATATTGGACCGACAGAGGCTGCATGGCGACTCTTCGGTTATCCTCTCCATGAAGAAATTCCTTCGGTTGTACGGCTAGATCTACATTTACCTGGGATGCATCAAGTTGTTTACGATCCTGCTAAAACACTTGAAACAATTAGACTTGGGTCTAGGAGTCAAATCACAACTCTGACTGGATTCTTTGACTGTTGTTCTTCAAATGATGTTGCACGTGCCTACACATACCAAGAATTTCCCCAACATTTCGTTTGGAACAAAGGTCGGAAGATTTGGACTCCGAGGCAGAGTGGGTTTGCAATTGGCAGATTATACTTTGCTACGCCTAATTCTGGAGAGCGGTTTTTCCTTCGATTGCTATTAACAGTTGTTAGAGGACCGCATTCTTTTGATGGTCTACGCACGATCAATGGTGTGTTTCATGATAGTTTTAAATCAGCGTGTGTAGCTATGGGGCTCCTGGAAGATGATGCAGAGTGGGTACAATGCCTCCAGGAGGCTTCAACCATGAATACGGGATACCAGTTACGGAGACTATTCTGCATCATTCTGGTAGAATGCTCCCCAATACAGCCATGCACTATGTGGAATCAATTCTCCGTCCATATATGTGATGATCTTCGTCACAAGCTACAAACGACTTTTGGCATATGCGATCCAACGCAACCTCAAATCGAAGATTACGGTTTATATTTGATTGATCAGTTGCTACATGACTCTGGCAAAAAATTGGATGACTTCCCACCTATGCCACACCCCGTTCAAAATTGGAGTTCTGTTTCAGGTAATAGATTGTTGATCGATCATATGCAACTACGAAATGAAGCTAATCAACTAAATGACCTTTTGAATATTGATGTTTTAAATAATGCTCAACGTACGGCTTATGATGCTATCACTATCTCCGTTGCTGAAAATCAAGGCAAAATGTTTTTCCTCAGTGGAGGTGCAGGAACTGGGAAAACCTTTTTGTACAACACCATCACCACTAAAATGCGCAGCGAGGGTCATATCGTCGTTACAGTTGCTTCATCAGGAATTGCATCGTTGTTGTTGTTAGGCGGTCGGACAGCTCATTCTACATTTTGCATTCCATTCAATATCATAGAAAGCTCGGTATGTGGTTTCAGCAAACAGTCACCGCATGGGGAATTGTTTAGGGAGGCTCGCTTGATAATATGGGACGAAGTTCCCATGCAGCATCGACATGGTGTTGAGGCAGTTGATCGCACACTTCGTGACGTCCGTGATGATAACCGACCATTCGGTGGTATCACGATTGTGCTTGGCGGGGATTTTCGTCAAATACTACCGGTGATACCTAAGGGTCGGCGAGAACAAATTGTTGGTGCATCTTTAAGACGTTCTGCAATGTGGGCGGGTGTGTGCGTATTGACTTTGAGCATAAACATGCGTCTGAATAGCAATCATCCTGCAAATTCTTCTCACGCATCCTTCTTGGAAAAGGTGATTTATATTATACATTATTCATTTAATTATTCATTTATATGTACTGATATGTTTCACATCATACTTAGATTGGGATCAGTACGCAAGATACTGTGGAACTTCCTCCAACGATACACAGGTGTCGAACTCTACATGAACTAATTTCCAGAGTTTATCCACAACTAGATGTGCTCAGTGCGGTAACCCCATCCTACTTAACTGAGCGCACAATTCTTTCCGCTCGGAATGATGATGTCTGCGCCATCAATGATGCTGCTCTACAAATTTATCCTGGCGAGACGTATACCTACTTGGCAGCTGACAAGGTGTCAGATGGGGACGAACTCTGTCGTTCTTCCATTAATCAATATCCAAGTGAGTTTCTAAATTCTCTAAACCCGCCAGGTTTACCGCCTTTCAAGTTGGAGCTAAAGGTCGGGTGCCCCATCATATTGTTGAGGAATATAGCCCCGAAAGATGGACTCTGTAACGGGACCAGACTAATGGTTATCAAGTGCGCATCGCGGGTTATTGAGGCTAGAATTCTAACTGGTGACAAATCTTCGAATCTGTGTTTCATCCCGCGGATATCATTATCACCGTCGTCCAAAGATTTACCATTTCAAATGACTAGACGCCAATTCCCAGTACGCTTAACATATGCTATGACCATCAATAAGTCGCAAGGCCAGTCAGTCAAGTTTGTTGGTGTAGATTTGCGCTTGCCTGTATTCAGCCACGGTCACCTATATGTGGCCATGTCTAGATGCACGTCGGCTGATCGCATCAGTGTCCTTCTCCCTCCTAATGGATCATCTACCACGACAAATATCGTATATCCGGAGGTGTTGTTGGACTCGGTGTAAATATTACTACCTTTTTTAATGTTTTGCAACTTACGTCAGGTAATTGGTTCATGACTTTTGTTACGTTCCAAGGAATCAGCAAACTTCTTTCTTGGTAAAAAAATTATTTTGTCAGATTTTTGATTTGAAATGCTCTTTATTTGTTAGTTTTAATGTATGACGTACCTTTAGTCTACTCCTTTAGTAATCTTGAAATTAGGATTTTTGATTAACATTTTCCCTACCCAATATCAAAATTCATATCAAAATCAAAACCCTCGAACTGGGATGTTTCTAATTCGAATTTCCAATACCCTAATTTCAAAACTAATTGGCAGCACCTAATATTGTCATTTTGAGAGAGATTAAAAACTGAAAAGTACCTAATTAGATTCTCTCTTAGACGCTTGGGAATGGAAAACAGTCCGCAAGTTCAATATTACGAGCTGTCGTACTTATAGCTGCCGGAGATGAGAAGGCGGTGGCGTTATTAAATAATATTTTGAACATATTGATAGTAACCACTTGACCCCGAATCAAGTCTCAAATTTACTTTCCCAAGAGTACTATTGATAGTAACCTTAAATTTTAAGGTCACATTCAGCCCAAGAGTAACATTTAGTCCTTGAACATGTTAAAACAACCTATCCTAACTCGAGCCATCTTGATTTACTGTTGAAATAAATATTCCCGGAACATACTTGATTTATACACTTTTTGAAGTGCGTATTTGTGTCTTTGTTTGGTGAGGGTGGTTTTTTGTCCACTCATTGTCTTATAGTTTATGTATTCCTTTAATAAAATTTCGTCTGTAATAAAAAAAATAAGATAAAATTGTCCTGGTAAATCAATTGACTATCTGAACTTTCGGTAAGTGATATTGGTGTTTGCGAACTTTACTTTGTATGTATAATCTAAAAATTGATGCAGCAAGACCAAATGTGTTTTATAAGAGAAATTTGTGGAGCTAAAAATTGTATGTATAATCTATAAGAGAAATATGTAAATTCTTCTTCGCCTGCACTCCTGTACTTCCAGCTTCTTAACAGTTGCAGTTCTCAAAAACATTATATTATTACTTCTGGGATTTAGAATATTAACTGCACAAATTTTCCTCATCAAAAGAAGATGAAAACAAAGTTTGCTTAGTGATGTCGGAGTAATTTTTTAAGCTTAGATTGCACTTGTAATATCCGTGGACAAATATGTTCTGCCGGAAAATAATTAAGTCTATTACTTAACAACAATTAAGTCCAGAATTTCATTGTTGTCGATTGATTACAGAGATTTATTTAGTATTTTTGTATTCCACTATACATACCGAGGAGTAGTAGTAGTAGTAAATTGTAGAATAGAGTATAAATCGGGCTTCTTTCCCTCTTTCAATCCAATTTTCCAAACAGGTCAGCCCCTCTCTCTGGTTTTTTTACCATATCAAATTGTTAGCGGTTTTCACTCGGATTTCCAATTTGCTCCGGATTATATTTATGCTACCTGTTCACCTTCATTTATGAGCCTTAACTTAGTTTAGCTTCAAAGCCAGGGAGAAAAAATAAAGAAAAAGAAAATTTCAGGCTTCAAGTAAACAGCCAGGTATTTGGGTTACTGCTTTAACTCCTTGTAATGGCAATACAAATCAACTTTTTTTATACCATACACTTCCCCTCGATAAAGTTGTCTATGTGATTCCCATGGATATTTATAATTTTTATGGAGAATTCTTCTTGAGGTATTTCTATCTGATTGATTTCAGATCTTGGTAGGATGCATGGTCTTGTGTTCACTTTGCTGGCAATTTTGGGGGCCATTGCGAGCAGCCTAGAAGGGGTGACATCACATGGAGATCAACCTCTTTCAAGAATTGCAATTCTCAAGGTAGTATTAGCTGTTAGTGAGCTTGCTTTTGTTAAAGCCTCTCCTTCAGTTCTTGGATTGAAGGTTAATTTTAGTAGCATGTCACTGTGTCTTGCTTTTGGCAATTCAGTAAACATGTAGAAAATGGTTGTCCTGTCATTCGTTATACATGAATTTACGGTTAACATATTTTACTTACATAATGGAAATCAACTTCACCATTGTAAGTGTATATAGTTTTTTGATCCATTATTGTTTATAGAAAATGTTGATGTAATATTTTTAATCAAAAAATATTTCAACTTCACCATAGCCGGATCCAAAATTCTGTAAGGCTTTTAATTGAGGAATGGTCAAATCTTTGTTGGGTTGATTCCACTATAGGCCATCTTGGCTTAGGCACACAATCGGGCAAGGTTGGCATAACTGACAGTTATTAGAAAATATGATAGTATTATTTGGATTGCTGCATGAATTCTTTTATGTTCTAGGGGCAAAATTCAGAATGGGTTACTCTTGAATTTAGCAGTCCAAACCCTTCGATTGATGATTGGATTGGAGTATTTTCTCCTGCAAACTTTAGGTAAAGTAGTCACATTTGTATACTCTTTACTTCTTCGAGATATAGTGATGGCTGGAATTTCAAATAGATATTTTCTCCTTTAATCTTATACTATGTTGTTTATAAATACTTTGATGGAGCTACATAGATTTTGTATTTCACTACTTTCAGTTCTTCCACATGCCTCCCTGAAAATCCGAGAGATTTTCCTTCGCTATTATGTGCTGCACCTATTAAGGTTTGTGCTCTTCTGCACTGCTTTGAAATTTTTTGTGACTCCTAAGCCTGCTTTATGTTATAGTGGGTGAAGAGGCTGTATTTTTGTTATTAATCACCATTTTTGTGCAGTACCAATATACTTATTACAGCAGTCCCAAGTACATAGATACTGGAAAAGGATCATTAAAGTTTCAAATGGTCAATCAAAGATCAGACTTCTCTTTTGCGTTGTTTAAAGATGGAGTATTAAATGTATGTGTAGAGCTGCTTTAATTGCTCTAGATATATACATTTCCCTTAAGAGTTTTAAATGTCAACAGAGCCTGATCATAGTAAAATAATTAATAATAAAAACTATCGCTGCACTTGGGGGTAAATTTACCTATCAAAACATGAAAATAATAAATGAAAATTGTAACAAGGAAACAAAAGTAGCTAAAATGTTGATAAATTGAGAAAGAGTCTATGAAAATTGCATCAGGGTGAGCAGAAGAAACTAAACTGCACTGTTGACAATTTTATAGTCACCATTGATAGTAACAATATATTGGCAGAAGGGAATCCAAAATTACTAATACTGTGAGAGTCCCATTTGTCCTTTTTTACCCTTTTCCTTACACCTTGGTTTTGAGTTTTTAAAACTTAGGAAATGAATTCTCATGTTGGTAATATTTTTAAGTTGAGAAAGGTAAAGGAAACAAGGAAATTTGGTCCAACTCTCCTTAATAATTTTCCTAACCAAAATGGTAAGATTTGCAAGGAAAAGAAAATTGACTTGGTGAAACTTTCCTTTGTTCCCTTATTAATAAAACATTGACAAATTTTGACAGAGACATCCCTTATTGTCTATCTTTTTCTTACCAAATTCACAAAAAAAAAAATTAGAGAAGGTTATATTCCTTTCATTTCCTTTCTTAGACTTTTTTAAATTTTAAATTTATTTTGATTCCTTACCCGAAAAGGCTCATAAATAGACTTTTTTAAATTATTGAGTTTTTTCTGTAATATTTTTCCCAATAACAAAATTTGAGTTCAAAAAATAAAATAAATTATGTCTCAAAGTGTGCTATAGGCAAATCTTGGTAAGTATAAAAGAAAGTTAAAAAAGTCAACTAAGACTTTCATTTTTGGACGGGTGAGTTTTTAATACGGGAGTACGTAAGCCTTATAATAAGGGTATTGTGAATAGGGTCTGCTGAAATTGTGGTGTTTCCTTTAATCACTCTGTGCATTACTAAATTTGATTTTGGTCGGAGTGTCGTGCCATCTTCAAGTTTTTTCCTTTAATCACTATGGATGTTTCCGTCTTTTGTAAAGTTAACTAATTATACATGGTTATGATGATTTTTGGGTATGGAATTATGGTTTTTTTGGTGGTTTGGATATGTATTGATGATTGTATGTTTTGTAGACAGGTTTAGAATTTTTTGGATATTTATTTTTAAAGGAAACTTCGCCGAATTTTCTTGAAATTAGTACCGACTAACTTGATCTTTTGGTGGTTGGAAATGTGTTGATGATTGAAGTATGTATTAATTGTTGTGGTGGTATATGTCTTTAGATAATGTAATATTTTTCATTACGTCGTGCCTTTATGTTATATGTACATCATGCACTGGTATTAATCTAATCTAATTTCAAGATGGTTGTTATATGTACATGATGCGTCTAGATTTTATGTCACTAGGAGATAATTCTCCTCTTAGTAGCATGTGTTTGTTAAGAAAGAGCAGTGCAAGTCCCAGATATCTGTCAAAATACTGAGTTGTAATGACAAAATTTAAGTAAACAAGTGGTATATAAATTCACGTGGTAAATTTCTTACCTTATGTGATCTTGATAGATTTACTTAGCTAAACGAAGTTCATGGAAGCAAGTTGCATCTTTACATTAGCCAACTACTTTGTCCTTCTCTTACTCTCTTCTGTTATATATCTTTTGGAGATTCTTGTAGTCATTGTTTCTCTTTGTTTTCTTCCTGGGCAGATCACAGAGAAATGCTTACCACAAATCTTAAAACTATAAAATCTGGAGCATTTGGTTCTAAAAGGATGCATTGGTATTGATGATGATAGCCTTGCAGCCCTTAAACATGGGTTCAAGACGTTACAGGTAACCATATTTGTAAAAGTAAATGGATTTATGGAATATGAAGTCTTTTTTATCGTGCTCTCTTTTTATTTGCATATTAGAGGTGCGATATCAGAAATAATATGAAGTAAATGGATTTATGAAATATAAAGTTTGTTGTACTGTTGTACATGTAAAAATTGTAACAGAATTTAAATTATCTTACTGGTCACGTGTTTCTTTATTTCGTAAGAGATAGATCAGGGAACCATCCTAGCAATTGTCAAACTTATTCGTTCAATCTACTTCATCTACTGTTTGCTGGATTGCTAATGAACCTATCTTTTCTAAACAGACCCTCAATATGTCGAGTTGTGAGAATGTAAGTCATGTGGGTTTATCTTCTCTCACTGATTAAGTTGGATCTCTACGACAACTTACCTTAGCATATGGCTCTCCTGTAAGTCTCTCAACTCTTATGCCTTCCAGTAGTGAATGATTTTCTTTTTGCTTATAGATTTCAGTTTATGGTGGTTCAGGTGACTCTTGCTCTTGCGAAGAGTTTGCAAAACCTTTCCATGTTGCAATCAATCAAATTAGATGGTTACCAGGTTACATGTTCTGGACTGAAAGCCATTGGAAATTGGTGTATTTCATTGAGGGAGCTAAGTTTAAGTAAATGCATGGGAGTGACTGATGAAGGTCTATCATCCCTTGTGACAACACACAAAGACTTGAGGAAACTAGACATCACATGTTGCCGCAAAATAACTTACTTATCAATTTTTTGTGTTCATAATTTATTTTTATTTTTTGTGAATTATACAGTGCCTTCAGGCCAATAGGCCATGTTTGTTTGAGCCTTGAGGATACATACATATATAGAAGTAATTCTTCAACTCCCTCTCTGCAGCTTGAACCAGCCTCTTAATATCAAAAAGCAGGAAAACTAAAAGTGTTTCCCCCAAGGGAAAGTAGGTTCCCAATCCAAAGTGCAAGCCACCAATGTGTCTGAAAGCTGGAGAGCCTGCATGTTTCCTCCAAACAGTGAGACAGAGCTTCAGAGATGGTTCCTGGATGCCTACCTTGACCCAAAACAGAAGATATACATACTCAAGGTATGCATGACTGATCATATTGCCAGTCCCCATAACATATTCTTTTGCACTGATGTTGTCATTTCATGTTTCACAAGTGGTTGAACAAGTTGGATTCCTTCTTGGCTCAGAGATATATATTGTTCTAGCGGAAGGCTTCAGCAACCAAGGTTAAGGTTCCCATGGCTCAATCAAACTGCTTAGTTCTCCAAAATCCACTACTCTTTGAAATTTGTTCTTTTCATCAGTAGACAAATCATCAAAACTGATTTAGACTCCTGTAGAGAAAAATAGACAATAAAATCGAATCAGAATGAAGCAATATAACCAAAAAAAATAAAATTAGGCCAACACATGATTTAGGGGTGAAACAAGATTAAGTTTGCAAAATTTAATAATGAAAGAGATGGAGGCAACGCCGCCAATACCAGACATAATCTTTTGAATAGTCTCCTCTAATAAAGTTGAATCTGAGAAATTTGGGCTTTGTACTTTGTTTTCATGAACCATTTATTATTTATTTTACCTGCCTTTTTTATTGCCTTTCTTGAGACCTTTTTTTCTTAGATTGATTGAACTGAGCATCATAAAGTCTAAAGTAGTAAAATGGATGTTTTTCATAGTTTGGTAGTTCTAGCATTCTAAAAAATCTGAAATAACTCTGCTATTTTGCTGACCTTTATGATACACAAAAAACTCTTGAGAGTTGAGTCTATGGTCTATTTGATTGCAACGTCTACATAAGACAACTATCTAACTCTCACAGCTTAACATATTTTATGATAAGTAATTGGATGAAATTTCATTTTATAGTGGAATGATTACAGGGGATTTAGCTTAAATGACGAATTTGTCATGAATTGCTAATTCTAGATTATACTCTGCTATTATTATTGGCGCCAATATTTTTGGTTATGGTCAAATTTTGCAAAGTTTTTTTTTTCAAAAACTAATAGAGAAACGTGTTAGAGAATAACAACACAGCGAAAAACAATAGCAAAGAAAAAATTAAAATAAAATAATCGATGGCAAGACACAAGATTTACGTGGTTCACCCAAAAAAATTAAAATGAAGTTTTAATATTTATATTAATTTAGTTTAAAGAACTTTGAGTTGTGTTGGTCTATATGCACACCTTTCAATCCTACTCGAGAATTTCGGTAAAAGAAAAAGAGGCATCAAAACAAAAAACATTTCACTAAACAAAATTAGATCTTGAAGGGGAAATGATTGGCTTATTTCCAAATGGCCTCACTAGATTTTGTATCCATAATCTACATTGCAGTTAAGGGAGCGTTTTAGGGTATGTTTAGTTATAGTGTTTATAGTATTTGCTACAGTAATGTTTAGTGCGTTTGGTCACTATAAGGTGATTTTAAATTTCTAACTTTACTTTTATGAATTAAACTTTACTTTGAACAGACAATAAGTGATTTAAAGTGATTCAGGATAAAAGTGATTTAAATTGATTCAGGATAAAAGTGATTCTTTTAATAAAAAGAGTTGCTATATCAAGACCTTTGCTAAAATAGATGAAGACAAACTTGTTAACATGGATAGAAGATGACCTTTTAGTGATAGACGTTGACATTGTTCTTCGGTGGTATCTGTAACATTTCTACTTTTAATTTTACAATGAGGTTCATTCTTTGTAGGATTGGAGTGAATTTGTCAACGAGAACGATAAAGTATATACAATGGAACTTTGTGAATGGGACCGACGTAATCAGGTAAATCTACTTTTTATGTCACTGCATCAAAATAACTTTACTATTCCTATAATATAAATAGTGTTATATATATTATTTATGTGAATAATTTAGGTGGTTGTGCATTTTCCTCATTGGGCAAAGTGCGTTCATATTGATACGAGGACATTAAGGATAGTGATGAAGAGAAGGTTTGAAGGGATGAAGAAGACATTTAAGAGAGTTAAATGATATGCAATCCAATACCGTCCTGTCCACCCTTGACGATGACTAACCCATCACTGACCAAACAATTGTCTAGGTGTGAAAGTCTCTCTGACTAAGACTCTATATTTCTCTACTTCTCATGCAGACACACAACACACACAATACATGCAAAAACACACATATTTGTAACCAATCAAACACTCGCAAATCAAACTCATGCACCACTATACTGCCACCAATACAGATTTATGAGTTAAATCATTAAGCAAATGAACCGTTTGTTGAAATGGTACTAAGAATATTTTATTTGATTGTAAGTCTACATTCATCCATATCTTTTCTTAAACAAATTGATAATTGGTTACAATCTCTCTAAATTCTTACTTATATCAATCTAAATCATTCCTCCCACTACATACAAATGTGTGTGCTCATTTGTTTTTTAGATAATTCAGGGTAAAGTAAGAGTTTTTATGTTTCAGATTTACAGTTGTTTTATTTTGACTCACATATTTCAATAATTTTTATATTTCAAATATTTTCAGGTACACATTGAAGGATACTTGGTATAAACTGTAAAGAATACTTGGTGTAAGCTGTAAAGTAATGGGTCTTATGTAACATGTTGTTTCTCTATTTTCTGCACGTTTGTATATTTTGTGTTCTGTCTTTTGTAAAGTTAACTAATTATACATGGTTATGATGATTTTTGGGTATGGACTGATGGTTTTTTTGGTGGTTTGGATATGTATTGATGATTGTATGTTTTGTAGACAGGTTTAGAATTTTCTGGATATCTATTTTTAAAGTAAACTCTGCCGAAATTTCTTAAAATCAGTACCGACTAGCTCGATATTTTGGTGGTTGGATATGTATTGATGATTGAGTATGCATTAATTGTTGTGGTGGTATGTGTCTTTAGATAATATAATATTTTTTGAATTTTAATCTAATTTTTCGTTGCGCCGTGCCTTTAGGCACGGGTTATCGCTAGTTTGTTATAAAATTAGTGTATTATGGAGAAAAATGATTGAGTAGAAATAAATAATAAGATAATCCAAAGGATGAAGCATATAATACATATGAGCCCTCAAAAATATGATCTCTTCTAGGTGGACATAAAAATTGAATATGAGTGTATTTAAATTTCAATTATTTATATTTTTATCCCTTTCATTGGGGGTCAAAATATAAATATATAAAATTTAAATGCACTCATGTCCACGTATAGTTTTTGCAAAAATATACATATCTTATCTCTTTTGAGACTGACTTGGGTTTTCTTTTAGTGCTCTCGAAAACCCTGTTGGGCTGTTGAGGGTTTCGAGCAAGTATGCCACTTGTTAGTGTACGAAAGATTTTACGGAGAAAACTATGCACCAAGCTCTTTCGGTCAATTTTTTTTTTTTGATTTTTTTTGTGACTCCCAAAAAATATATAGTATTTATTCTAACTAGAATTTTTATAAAAAAAAATTTATTTTAGGTGTACTTTGAATACATATACAAGAACAGTATTTTCGAGAAAAACAAAAAAAAAAAAAAAAAATGTCCAGTTCGACTGTCCAATTCGTCTGTCTGCGTACAAGGACTATATATTTTGGTCATTTTATGATGTATAATTAACAACGTACTAAATTATTATTGTTAAATATAATCAGTCAACGGGTTATAGGAGATTACAGGTAGGTTGGTAGTTAGTTAGTGTACGAAAAGTGATTGTTCGGAGGATTTCTTTCATTAATGAGAGGCTTTCCTAGTTATGGATGAGTCGGTCCCAGTACTGAATTAGTTTCAGTAATGGCGTATCAACTTCCAACTTTCTAAATTCACATTTTTACCAATCTTATGGTGGTTATAGTATAAGTTTGCAATATGTATATGAGGAAAGGTAAATTTGATAGGAAGAACAAAATAAATTTGTTCTCGCGAAAAATTGAATTGTACTGTTCAATAATTCGCGAAAACAAATTTATTTTATTTTTTCGATTCAATTTTCATGTCTAAATTTTGAGTCTGCTTAGAAGGACTCGTAAGTTTGTCCTGCCATGTTTTCTAGTTGCGCCTTGATTTCTGGGCGGAAATTAACGGGTGAAATTAATGGTGGCTAACTGAATTCCGCAACTTCCGTTGGTTGGTGGACGGTGGTGATAAATATATTTTTTTAGGATACGCTACCGAATGCCACAAGTCAAGTGACGACTCTCTGCTTTTCATTATAGTAATAGTTACTACTACTACAAATAAAAAATCGAATAACATCATTTGAACTTTTGATAATTTTTTAACACCTTTAAATCGTTATGAAGTGTACAGATATCACAACCTAAATAAGTTAAAATAACTCATTCTAACAAAAACAAAAAAACTAGAGTCTACATGTTTTGAACTTGTTCATCTCCAAAAGTAAGAATGGATAACAACCGGCTTTGATGATACCCATCACCCAATAGAGTAAGAAAAATGAAGGGTAGCTTCATTATTACTCAATATATCACATCCAAAATATGAAATTTTACTATATTCTCATAATAATATATTTTCAACTTTCACAACACATATCATTAGTTATCCCTAAATGAGAATGTGAATATATAAAGAAAATTGATATTTTCACATAAATCTCTTTCACGTGAAAATAAGACGGGCTCACAATTCATGTAAGAAAAATCATATAAAAATATTAATTTTTTATGTAAAAATATCAATCCTCTACATAAATCAACTTATATTCATTTCAGTTCCCCTTCTTAATGACACTGACCGCCCATAACCGAACCCGGATCCAAATCGGGTTGCATCACAAGGCACCATCTGACTCTGGGCAATCAAAATCGACTTGCACAGCTCAATTAGCATGTTCTCATCGTACTCCTTCACAGGACGGGTCCCAATAAACCCATCACCTCCATAACCGTTAACCCCGATCGGTCTGGAACTAGCAATTCTCAGCATCATATTCACGTAAGCGTCCCGTATCCCCGTAAAGAAGTTTTTGGGAGAGAAGCACCTCAGCTTTATCTTTGGAGCCCCGATCTTCACCCTCCAGAACCGCCTCTTCCGGTTCGAACCGTCGGCCGCTCCTAATTTCACCACCACCGGATTCTTCCGCCTCCGACCGGTTCCTGTGAGGCGCTCATATCCTGAACTTCTTCTCCTCCAATACCCTTTCAACCCATTGTACATCCTCGTTGATACTCCTTCCATTATCTCTTCACTAAACTAAATATAAATGTCTATATATATTGGTTGTCACAACATTATATATATATATATATATATATCCGTAGATATAGAGAGAGAGAGAGAAACAAGTGATAGTAATGTGGCTATGAGTGAGAGAGAGAGAATTTGTTTGGTTAAAATGGTAAGGTGGATGGGGAGGTAGAAAAATCATAAATGAAATGCTGCCTTTTTTTGTTAGGGAGATTGCGGTTCGTACGTATTTCTATTACTGGCATGTGCAGGTGTTAATTGTTATGTACAATATCCTTGAAATTAATTAATCAATTAGGAAGATTAATAAATTTAGATAACAAAAATAAGAAATTTTATGTTGAAAAATTAAATTAAATTTCTTTAATGTTGAGGTATAAATAAATTAATTTTGAAAGATATACTAAAAGGGGACAAATTTGAAAGATAAAATATTTAAGTTATTAAATCTGGATGAGTAATATATATAGAAAAAAAATATTATCACCTTTGACCAATACAAAAATGATAAATTATAGCAATAACTAATGTATACAAAACAACAATCCTACAATCACATAAAAAGTTTCACATAACACTCACATATATACCGTGGGCTCCGCCAAAAATGTGAGACCCATAATATATATATATGAGTGTTATGTAAAAAAATTTATGTGATAGTAGCATTATTTTATACAAAAATAATCATATTCCACTAGTAAAAATATACTTCATATATATAGATCTAAACAATGGCCAAACTACATAGTGAAGCGGTGGGCCATGGCCCCACGTAAGCTTTTTAATCTTGTTTCATTATTTATATAATTTATTTGAATAAAATTTGCCATATACAAAACTTAAAGGTAATAATTATAACAGAGCACATGGTAAACATTATTTTTGAATAACAAATATATCCTTAACTTTTGAAGTTGCAATAAGCCATACTATGGTAGCACTATTTTTAAATATATTTTTGATATTTTTACATAATTTTTTTTACATAAAATAGATCTACTGTATGTTAATGTGAAACAAGAATAATATAAAAATATTAAAAATATATGTGAAAATATCAATTTCTCCATAATATTTTTAATACTAAGAAAAATTACTCAAAAGAATAAAATTGTCTGAAGACCTTATCGCATCAATACCCTACATTATATGTACTATTATCAGGTTCTCAAAAAAAAATTAATATGTACTATTATCAAAAATTAATCAGTATTATGTATGTCACTTGATGATAAAATAATTCATTAGACATAATTTTGTGCAAAATATTCATTTAAAATTCATATACCCTCTATTCCGAAATTAAAATATATTTTGACCTTTTAAAATTAGTTTACAAAATACTAAAATTTAAATTTAAATTAAATGAATTTTAGTACTAAAAACTATTAATAATTATCACCAATTAATTAAAACTATTACTAAGCATCATAAATTAACTAAAACTAAAACTATTACTAATTATTATATTTATTTTTTCCAATATTTATATAATTTTATATTTCACAAATTGATTTCATAAAATCAATTATATTATTAATTTTGGAATAAATAATGTCGAGAAAAGAAATTACTTAGAATATTATTAGAGTATAGATTGACAAATTTGATAGATAGATTGATATGTACTAAAAAAAATAGTACGTATAATTTAATTTTTAAGATTATTTTAAAATTATTATTTATGCGGTTTATTTATAAAAAATTTGGCCCCTCCCAATGCAAAATCTTGGTGCCTCGTTGAATGTAGTAAGTAATTTTCTTGCACGAACAACGAAAAAAACAAACCCTCGTTACAGCACCACTTCTAAATATGAACAATCTATCTTTATTAATATAATATATGTGACTCCAAGTATAAATTAGGGTTTACATGTGATTTAAAGAAATGGAGAGAAGTCTTCACGTATCCCGAGGCAGAAGGCTCGTGGAGGTTGCTCATTTTGGGAATTGATTGAGGGATTGGAATGGTGGCTAGAAGGACAGGATGATTTAGGTATTACTCAAGTAATTAAGGGCATTTCTGGAATTTTCTTTGAATCACATGCCAGGCACAAGACCCAGACATGTGTCAGGCACGTGACTATTTTTCAGAAAACTCTATAAATACCCCCTTTCACTTCAATAGAATGGGACTTTTTGATTCTCTCTGAACTGAAGACACTCAAGAAGGCTGTCTGGATCCTTGATACTCTAGTAGGGTTCCTGGATCCTAGGAGTTCTGCCACGTGTTACTCGAGCAATCGCTTACCTGTTCTTCTCCCCTCTTCAATCAATCAATCAAGACCGTACTCTTTGTGGATTTCTCTCCTCCTCGGCCAACTCGAAACCCTAACTCTAGTAAGGTACAATTTTCTTACCCACATTTCTTTGGCGACTCTGCTGGGGAGGTGCAGAATTCGTGAAAGGTATGCCCACAACACGAAGCGGGAGAACTACAGGAAAAGTTTCACCGACAACTAGCATTACTTCGCCGGATCCGGTTCCGAATCAAGCAACTCAAGCTTTCCAAGGCACGAATCTGGATCTCGATCAGCCCATCTTAAAAGACGCTTCTGAAGGAAGTTCAACATCACCACATATGGTGGATCCACAACACACCAATGTCAGACAGATTGGCGTGGGAAGACAAAGTGAGAAAGCAAGTGGAGAACAAGCAACCCCGAAGGCTGTGCAGTTAGAGATGCTTAATGTGTTAAAGGAGGCACGAGAAGGACAAGGGATAATGATGTCCATGATGTCAGAAATGCAAAGGCAACAAGAAGAGATGGAGAATTTTCGTCAGCAGTTGATGCAGATTCCAACCTTCAAAGCTATGTTTCTAGGAAGTTCGCATGAAGAGCGAATAGGAGTGGATAATAATAAGGAGAATTCAAAGGCGCCACAAGCAACAGAGAGTTATCAGATTCCAATCATACCTTTGGATCCCCAAAACAGTGGTGATGTACCACAACCCAGAGTGGAAGCAAACCAGCCTCAACCAATCATCATTCTCACTACACTCCCAGTGTTTTCACAAGTGCATATACCAACTATCCCGGGCCATGCCCAACAAACAAGCCAACAAACACAACCAATGCAAGTTTTAAATGATGCAAGTATACACCGATCAATCTCCATACCATATACACCGCCAATGCAGCAATACATCACAACCCCTCAAAGAGTCCATACAACAAGCCAGTATGTGACGAAGGATGATATGCTTGACGTAATCAACCAACTCCGAAGACAGACAACCAGACTGTGACGCCCCCAGAATAGGTCCAGTCAACCCAACCCATTTTGAGTCGCCAAATACATGGTACAGAATTCAAATACAAACTTTATATTATACGGTTGTGCAAAATACGACCACACAACTGTGAGTGTCAATACAAATATGTAGAAAATATTAATATTCAAACTAAGTCCTCATTACAATTATTATCACACTATTTATCAGAAATAGTGAGGACTACTACTGCTCTAACTCGGACCATCACTCTGTCCCCCGACTAGTTCCCGCAACATTCTCATTTTTTGAAGAGGACAACAGATGAAAAGGGTGAGCTCAACTAGTTCAGTAAAGAATATTATGACTAAGATAATAGAAAACAAATTATCGTTAGTCTTCAACAAATCAGATAAAATGTAATGGACAACCAACTTTAGATCAATATTCGCAGCGAAAATAACAATTCATTAGAAGAGTTAAGCAGAGAATGAAGTCTACTATCTTCTATGATTTAAAAGTCCATCATCAATATTTTATCCCTGTAACATCAATCAATATACATCTCGAATCAAATATTCATCTTTGCACTACAGGCCAAAGATATTCATTTGTATCATCAGTGGTCATGTTCATCTCAACACCTGTCATCTTTGCACTACAGGCCAAAAATATTCATCAGGTAATCATTCATCTTTGCTCTACAGGCCAAAGATATTCAGTTACATCACCTTTTAGGACTGGGGATGATGAAAAATATTTTAAATAACGAATCCAGTGAAATAAAGGATAAGATTAAGGATTTGCAATTTAATTTATCCAAGTTCAAGAATACTCCATAATAACACTTTGTGGAGCAAAATTCAAGAATAAAGCTCAAAACTTAGATCCAATCAAAGATAGTAACCATAACAGACAATTTGGACAAATAGAAGAAAAATTAATTTTCCCGTGAATAGTGCCGTATACGTGAATAGTAACTCCGACGGAAAAAGTAAGAATTTCATAATAAAATCCATGCCAATATTTTGGTATAATGATATAGAAAAGAATAACATCATTTACGAAATAAAATAACATCCCTTACCTCAAAAGAATAGTACCTCTGACTGGAATATCGGATATAATACCGAAGAAAACTTGCAATGAATACTAATACTCAAAGTATTGAAATACTCACAAAAATACGCTCGATATTATAGAGAGAGAAAACTTCTAATTCTGGTGTGATTTTCAATTCTAACCTAAGCACCCTATTTATAGGAAAAGCTTAGGATGCCAAAGGAGACTAAAATAATAAAATATTATTATTTTCAAAAAAATTCTGCCGCCTGGCGGCTAAAAAAATTTCAACAAAAGTGGGGCCCACCCATTAAAAAAATATTTATTTTACGAAACTTCAATAATTCATAATAAATAGCCCCTTTGTCAGAAAAATACAAATTCTATGTCCTTCTATAGGAAATTTAATTCTCTACAACTTTGTAGAAGGAAGTTTTTCCAAATTCCAAACATAAATTATCCGAAATCCATAAACAGATGATTTCTCACACCAAAATACTGATAAAAACACATCAGCACTAATTCCTTCTTTAATATCCACAAAATAAATATTTTCTTATCATATAAATCAATAATTAATTATTCACAAATAATATTACAGAACTATAATATTGACAACCAGGTCGTTCCCAGGAAATCCAATAAGGACTTCTCCTTACTGGCGCGCAATTAAATAACTCCTCCTAGACAGAACTTCCTTAGACATTGTCAATAATGCTATATAATAATATTATTCAAATAATATGAATTATTGAGTTGATAATGTGAAATACTGTGCAATGACAATTATTGAATCAATAATACCAAAATATCAACTGTAGCCATTATTGAATCAATCATATAAAATGGCAACGTAGCAATTATTGAGTCAATAAAATATCAATGTAACAATTATTGAGTCAATGATATAAAATATCAACGTAGCAATTATTGAGTCAATAATATAAAATATTGAACAGTACGTACTGTAACAATAATTGAGTAAGTGCCTTCTCACGTAAGACTCAATAATTCGAAATACTATGTAATACCGTGTGCTACTGTGCAACATCGCGTATCACTGTATTTTAACCACCGGGTATTTCAACAGTACTAACGGTAACAACTACGCCGTTATTTTGTAAAAAGATTATTTCTGTCGCTTTCTATATCCGACAGTTATTCCGTTGTGGGACCCACAAATAGCTGCGCCGTCATACGAATATTTCCCGACAACAAGAATATTCCACGACCAAACGAATATTCCCCGACAACCAGAATATTTTATAACCACTTGCTCATTTTAAAATATTTGCACATTTCACCCATAACTTTCATAATTATCAAATCAACAGCTTACTATTTCGAAATAATGTATAAAGAAAATTAAATCTTTATTCATAAAAGTTGGGGTCATACACAGACCCTCAGAATTGGACTTCACTCCACCATACCCGACGTATATACGGAGACAGCCTTACCCAGCAGGGTATATTGAGCACCCTCCACAGTTTCCGAAGTACAATGGAGAGAAAGGGAATGCAAGAGAACATATAGCCAGGTTTGTAGAGTCGATGTC
This sequence comes from Panax stipuleanatus, assembly GCA_020205555.1. Lineage (NCBI taxonomy): Eukaryota > Viridiplantae > Streptophyta > Magnoliopsida > Apiales > Araliaceae > Panax > Panax stipuleanatus. The sequence goes on along the minus strand of CM035115.1, from coordinate 163,596,558 downwards.
TCCGTGGATGGGTTATGATGAAGTGATCAACCACAACCTCTTGCTCCGTGAGTTCAATAAAACGTTGACAGATAGTGCCTTCAGTTGGTACTATAATCTAGAAAAAGGGTCAGTCCAAGATTGGGACGATTTGAAGTTACAATTTTTTAAGAAATTTTTCTATGTGCAGAAACAGGTGACCATCGTGGAATTAATGCGATTCAAACAAAAGCCAAATGAAGAGTTGTCAGATTACGTAGACAGATTCAGAGCTCAGGCGCAAAAATGTGTGGAGCCGATTGAGGAGAAGAATCTAGTAAGCATATGCAACAATGGTGCCCTAGATGCCTTTAAACCCCACTTGGTCACTAAAGCATGTGATTCCTTTGCAACGCTCTCATCCTTTGCACAAGACTTGGGAGGAATTATGACTTTACCCGCAAGCCACGCGACTGTTACATGGAAGGGCAAAAGGACTGCTACTGTGGCTTTAGCAGACTCTCAGAAAAAGCCACAAGGGGTCAAGAGGGAAAATAGTGGAAATAATGAAAGGAATCGAGGAAAGCCAGGAGACAAGTTTTCGAGGTTACCAATCCCAGGAGCTATTACGTGCAGTGAGAAGGCATTCAGGGATTTGTATGAGCAATGGGTAGAACATGGAGTTGTTAAACCTCTAAGGCCCAGATTTGTTGTAACAGAAGAAGTGAAGAGGAGACCAGACTTTTGTGTATACCATCAATACGCCGGACATTCCACTATTGATTGTTACAGTCTGCGGAGGATTTACCATGAGAAGTTGGCAGCATGAGAAATCGAACTGGAAGGAGGAAACAACGTTCTGGACAAGCCACTGCCTGACCACAAGGGGAAAGAAACGTGCAATACCATTACTCATAGTAAATCACCAGAAGAAAGAGAAGTGGAGATGATGGAGAGCACAGAAGTGATGGAGGACGATTCTAATCCTGGTCTGCAAGTCACCGCGTTGATGAACGGAACTAAGTTCAGGAAGTTTTTCGATCAGATCGGATTTGTTAAGGAAGCAAGGATAGAAGCGACCAAGGCAATCATCAAAGCTGCTGAAACACAGGAGACTTGCATGGCAATTAGCAAAGGTTTTGTGAAGACAGTGGAGGAGGAAGAGAATAAGATCACTTTCTCTAAGGCTGATAGAGGGGTGAGATACCCACATAATAGACCGTTATATGTGACAGCAACAATTAATGGCATAGAAGTGCGGAGGGCGTTCATTGATAATGGAGCGTCTGTAAATATCATGCCATACTCCATCTTTAAACGGTTGGGTCTGCCAGAAAAGAAGATTGTTAAGGAAAAGACAGACATCACGGGGTTCGCCAATCAAAGCACGAGAACCCTCGGATACATCAAAGTGGATATGCAAGTGGGGAAGATCCGGGGACCCGTGATGTTCCATGTAGCAGAGGTTGACGCAGCATATCATGTGTTGTTAGGAAGAGCTTGGCCAAATGACTATGGGGTGGTGCCATCAGTTTTTCACTAGTGCATGAAGGCAATTTGGAAAGGCAATGAGGTTAAGGTACCAGCGACAAGGAGCCCTTTTGGGCCAAAGGAAGCACATATCACCGAAGCAGCTTTCTTCGACGATGTCGCTGAAGAAGGAGAAAACCAGATTGCCAAGCCTGATTCTCTAAAGCTAGCAACCTGGGAGGAGGTGAAGGAGGACAAGTTTGTGCCTGCGAAAAAGGAAAAAAAGCCAACCTTAGAACAAGGTGAATGTCCCAAAAATAAGAAGCCTGTAGTAGTAGATGTAGAGAAAAAAGAAAAAGACCAAAGGAAGCGGGCAGCAGACTCGGAGGATGCCCGAAATATAATCAATGCCAAACGGACAGACCAATCAGAAACTGACAAAGTAAATAAAAGAAAAGAAGAACAGAAGACAAAGTGGGAAAAAATTGTCAAACCTGATGGAAAGATAGTGTTTCGCCTGTGACGGTGCAAGGGGGAGGAGCTCGAAGGTACACCCAAACCTGAGGGCTCAGGAGGTGTCCCCCACTCCTGTAGCTATGAAAAGGAAGAAATCGTGCAGCAGAAGGTGGAACCAGCTCCGAAATGCTTTGAGGACCGACCAAAACCACAGCAGAATGAAATGGAGGAAGTTGATCTGGCAACGGGAGAAAGAGCGCCAAAGCCGACTTACATTAACAAGGAGCTGAACCCCAACCAGAAGGAGGAGCTGGTAAAGCTACTGCAAGAGTATGTGGATGTATTTGCTTGGAACTATAATGAGATGCCCGGGATCGACAAGGAGTTGGTAGAGCATAATTTGAACCTAAGCCCAGGAGCTAAACCAGTGAAGCAAGCGCCACGCACCTATGCACCAGAGGTCGAAACACAAATAAAGGAAGAGATTAAGAAGTTGTTGGAAGTAGGATTCATCAAGCCAATTCAACATCCAATATGGCTATCCAGCATTGTACCAATAAAGAAATCCTATGGGCAGTTGCGAATATGCGTAGATTTTAGAGACTTGAACAAGGCATGCCCAAAGGACATGTATCCGCTACCCAATATAGACACTTTGGTGGATGCAACAGCCAATTATGAGATGATGTCATTCATGGATGGGTTCGTAGGCTACAATCAGATAAAAATGTCCATCGGCATTCCGTACCCTGTTTGGAAACTTTTACTATGTAGTAATGTCATTCGGGTTGAAGAATGCGGGAGCAACTTACCAAAGGGCAATGCACGCCATCTTTCACGACATGATTCATGACACTGTGGAGGACTATGTGGATGACATAGTGGTGAGGTCTAAAAAGGAGACAACTCACATAGAGGATTTAAAAAAGATGTTTGAACGTTGTCGCAGGTACAAGTTAAAGATGAATCCAAAAAAGTGTGCCTTTGGGATGACAGCTAGAAAATTTTTGGGTTTCTTGGTGCACAACAGAGGTTTGGAAGTAGACCCAAACAAGTCAAAGGCTATCACAGATATGCCCCCACCAAAAACGCAAAAACAATTGAAGAGCTTTCTAGGGAAAATTTCTTACATGAGGAGATTCATGCCAGCATTGGCAGAAGTCACGGAACCTTTTGGAAAGTTACTAAAGGGAAAGACAGAATGGGACTGGGGGCAGGACCAGCAACAAGCCTTCAAGAAAGTAAAGGAAATTTTAGCCTCGGCAAAAACGATGATAGTACCACATAGAGGGATACCATTGCAGTTGTATATCACTTCTACTGCAAAGTCTGTAGGAGGATTGATCACACAAGTGGTAGAGGGGGAAGAAAAGCCTGTATATTACATTAGCCGAATAATCAGGGGACCCGAAACCAGGTACTCACAATTGGAGAGACATTGCCTGGCACTGGTGTTCGTCGCACAGAAAATGCGCCATTATTTTTTGGCACACAAAGTGAAGCTTGTAACAAGAACTGACCCAATCAAATACTTGCTGACCAAGCCAGCATTGGTAGGAAGACCTGCAAGATGGATGATGATCCTTTCAGAATATGATATCAAGTGCGTAACACCGAAGGCAATCAGATGTCAGGCATTGGCAGACCTGCTCGCACAATTTCTGAATGGAGAATACGAACCCCCCTCTGAGGATCTTCCGGAGGGAGAAGTAGAAACAATTGACGTGGTGGATGAAGACTCAGAGTGGTGGAACTTAGCCTTCGACGGGTCGTCCGCAGAAGGGAAAGGAGGAGCAGGTGTGGTGTTAACTACCAAGGAAGGAAAGGAAGTGGCCCTGTCATACAAGCTGGATTTTCCTTGCACGAACAATGAAGCAGAATATGAGGCGTTCCTATTGGGATTAGTGGCAGCTAGAGAATTGGGAGCCAAGTGTCTCAAAGTAAGAGGGGACTCAAATTTGATAGTGCAGCAAGTAAGAGGTCAATTCGCAATAAAGGAACCTACCTTAGCACCATACCGAACTATGGCACAAAAATTGATGGAAGCCTTCAGAAAAGTGGTGATTGAGTACGTGCCAAGAATACAAAATAGACAACCTGATGCATTAGCCACAGTAGCATCTAGAGTGCACGTCAAAGGAGAAGACTTGGATGTCAAGGTAATCAAAAGAACTTTCCCAACCACGGTGCTGGAATTATTCCCCAAAGATCTGACGGATGATTGGAGACATGTCATCTCTCATCAATTACAAACAAAGGAAGGGAATATATCACCGGTACAGCTTCAGAAATACTGCATCATTAAAGGAGTATTATACCAGAAAGAAGCAGATGGTATATTGACAAGATGCTTGGGAAGAGATGAAGCAAATAAGGTTTGATATCAGGTACATGAAGAAAACTGCGGATTGGCAGATATCAGCTTGTATCGAAGGTTGCAGCGACAAGGGTATTATTGGCCCGAAATGAAGAAAGAAGCAGATACACTTCAACGACAATGTCTTTCATGCCAAGAATACCCTGGGGAGGAGGAATGCGCCTTCATCGATGACATAGCGGATTGGCGAATCCCATATATGGAATTTCTACAAAGTGGTAGTCTTCCTGCTGAAAAGAAGGATGCAGTCACAATAAAGAAGAAAGCACAACGTTTCTTCTTGCAAAACGGAGAGTTGTTTAGAAGAGGGTTCAACGGCAAGCCCTTGCGGTGTTTGGAATTAGGAGAGGCCAAAGATTTGGTCTACCAAATGCACAAAGATGAACACCAAGGAGGAGCCAAGTTGTATAAATAGTTGATTGATCATGGTTACTACTGGCCTAGAATGGAAGGGGATTGCTTAGAGTTTTCCAAGAAGTGTCACGTTTGCCAAATTCATGGGAACTTGATTCATGCTCCCGTCGTGGATTTACGGACCTTAGCAACACCATGGCCCTTTCATACATGGGGAATGGATCTTATAGGTCCTATTCATCCCAATTCAAAAGAAAACATCTGGATCTTGACCGCCACTGAGATGTACACAAAGTGGGTAGAAGCAATACCTTTAAAGAGGGCTACTGGAGCAGCAGTGGCAAATTTCATCAAGGAGCATATTATTTGTCGTTTCGGGATCCCGAATGTCATTTTATCAGATAATGGAACTCCCTTCATCAATAGGGATGTCAAGAGTCTGATAGATAGATACAGAGTGAAGCATTACAAATCATCACCTTACTACCCGAAAGGCAACGGACAAGCAGAGGCCACAAACAAAACTCTGATCAAGATTCTCTCGAAAACCCTGGACGATCATCCGAAGACATGGGCAGAACAGTTACCAATGGCGTTATGGGCCTATCGAACTTCAAAAAGAAAGCCTACGGGTGAAACCCCATACGCTTTAGTATATGGTGAAGAAGCTATCTTGCCCGCAGAAATAGAAATCCCATCGGCAAGGATGAGACTCCGAAGCTTAGTCGAGGAAGAGAACCGACCAGCCGCTCTAGAAGCCTTAACTGACTTTCGAGACAAGGCTAAAGAAAAATTAGAACGGTACCATGAAAAACTGCGACAACAATACAATACTGCAGTGGTACCCCGACAAATTCTGGTGGGGGACTTGGTGCTCAAGACAGCGAATCAAGTCATGAGGGGAACACCAACCACCAAATTTTTTCCCAAATGGGAAGGCCCGTATAGGGTGCGAGAGATCTCCGAAAGCGGATATTGCAAAATATCTCGTGTGGGATCAGATGTTATCTCGGGCCCATTGAACCTGAAATGGGTAAAGAAATATTATACATGAGATAGTAATCACAGAAAAGTTATACTTTTAACTTTAAAAGTAATTGAGGCACCTGAGTTTAAGTCCTCACACCCAAGAAAGTTACACTTTATCTCTAAAAGTGGCGAACGTTATGCTTTCTCCAACAAAATCAAGATTTATTTTCTGAAACGTTATGCTTTTCATTAAAAGCAACATGATTATCAATAAAATGTCAAACTTTCACTTGTACTTGAATAATTATTATTTTTTGATTTTTTTTTTTAAGTATGGATTCAAGTGTTGGTTTGCGAAAAAAAAAATAAATTCAAATTGAAGGCAATTAATAAGGCCAAAGAAACTATATTCCGATAAAAGAAAAAAATGTAAATGATTTTTTTTTTTTACAGGAATGAAAAAAAAAAAACTACAGAAAGCCATGATCTAAAGGCCATGCCATATCAAACTGAAGAGGGGGCAAAGCTAGGGCCTCTAATTTAGCAATGGCAGCATCTTGAGCCTTCACATTGGCGGTTTTCAATTTCCGTAAAGCTTGAATATTTGACTTTAAACCCTGAAGTCGGGTCTCCAGTTCGTTTGCGGTGTTCTCAAGATCCGAGATTTGTTCCGAAAAAGAGTTATTCTCGAGCTGATACATAGTAACCTCTGACCGTAGTGCAACAATCTGAAAAGTGGAACTAAGAAGATGCAACCGATCACGAAAGGGAGACATGTCAAAGCCAACGGTGGAGAAGTCATTAAGCTCACTGCTAAATCTATCCAAGTCTTCAGCTCGCAAAGAATAGAAAGAAAGACTGTGCAACTCAAGGATAAGGCTCGCAAGTCGATCCAAAAAGAAAGTCCGGACGGGGGCCATGCGGATAGTCAGACGGCCAAGTATTTGAGGAAACCGAGCTATGAGACGATCGAGAACTTCCTGGCTGGAAGAAGATATCTGAAAACCCCTCCAAGAAACAAGGTCTCCACTTGGATTGAAGGAAGCTCTGGCAGAAGCTACTTTAGAGGCCATCATAGAATCAGTCGAAACAAAGGATGGAGGAGCAGGGGGTTGCTGTGCTGCCGATGAATTATTGAAGCCTTGGTCATCTGGAAGATAACCCGGAGGATAACCGAGATCACTATATGGCAAGGAGTCAACATCTGGATGGAGAGTATCAAATAAAGCAAGCGCATCAACAGGCAAAGGCAGATCTTTCATCTTCTCACTCTGAAAACAAGATAATAAAGCATAAATAATAAAATATATATATATATATACTTTGTGTGTGTATATATATATAATATTAAAAAAAAATCTGCAGAACATCAATCATGGTTTGGAACTCTGAAAGAGCAGTTCAAATTTTACCTGTCCAGTACCCCACGCCACATCCAAACACTTTAATGCTCTGCCGAGTCACAAGCCACGATACTTCCAATTATATCAGAAGGTTATAATCTAGAAAAAGGAAAAAGCGTTGGTGAATGCAAAATATCTTGTATATGTGCCTGCAGTAATTTATTCCGTACACTTGCCTTGCGTGAATCACTTCTCTTTTTGGATTAATTTCTTCTCTCCAATACAATACTACTGATATTGTATTATTTTATCAATTATGAAGAAGAAACTCAGCCTTTATTTTCTATATATACACATGATCATGAAACACAAAGCATGTATCCTAATAAACTTGTGACTCTACGTGGATTAATCTCTACAAAAATTATTTTGTTTTAGAACTCTAATTTTTGGTCAAGAAGTTTGTTTTCCCAAACTTCTTATGTGGTTCGGATTGCTAAATATATATAAATATGGATCATGATTAAATGTCTATATATATATATATATATATAATAAATAAATAAATACTGACCATGCATCTTTATTTATTTATTTATTTTATTTTTATTTTTTTACTTCCAGATAACATGCTACGTTATATCAGTGAGTTTATTTAATAAAAAATATGTATTAAATATATTTATAATACATTTTTAATTTCATATTTTTGAATAATCAATATATATTATTAACTGTTGCAACTAATCCCCTTTTTACCAAGTTTTCAGATTTAATTTAGCAAGATTTGGGAAACAAATTTGATAAATGATTTCCAGTATATCTTGGGAGAGCTCCCTTAGGGTTCTCCTTAGGGTTTTCCTCTCATAAGATTTTGGTTTTTGAGATTTGCAACATTGAGCTCCGCGTATTTTTCAGAAATTTGGAACAGGATTCAAAGATAAAAAGTTTTTTTGCGCGATCGTCACTTCGAAGGCGTGACTCACACGCAGGGGGCAAATGCGAGCCCAAGTATAAATTAGGGTTTACATGTGATCTACAGAAATGGAGAAAAGCCTCCACGTGTCCCGAGGCAGAAGGCTCGTGGAGGTTGCTCATTTTGGGAATTGATTGAGGGATTGGATTTGTGGCTAGAAGGACAAGGTGATTTAGGCATTACTCAAGTAATTAAGGGTATTTCTGGAATTTTCTTTGAATCACATGCCAGGCACAAGACCCAGACATGTGTCAGGCACGTGACTATTTTCCAGAAAACTCTATAAATACCCCCTTTCACTTCAATAGAAGGGGACTTTTTGATTCTCTCTGAACTGAAGACACTCAAGAAGGCTCTCTGGATCCTTGATACTCTAGTAGGGTTTCTGGATCCTAGGAGTTCTGCCACGTGTTACTCGAGCAATCGCTTACCTGTTCTTCTCCCCTCTTCAATCAATCAATCAAGACCGTACTCTTTGTGGATTTCTCTCCTCCTCAGCCAACTTGAAGCCCTAACCGTAGTAAGGTACGATTTTCTTACCTACAATATATAAAGAAACCAATCATCTCGTGAAAAATACAAATCTCACAAAAAAATAAAAATAATTTATTATCAAGTAATTACCCATGTGGATTTGGCTAATCAGTTACTCCATCCGTTCTTAAAAGATTGTCTTTTTAGAAGAAAAAAAATTGTTCAAAAATATTTGTCGTTTATAACTTCCTAGAAAAATAAATTATTTGTTTTCCTATATTACCCTTATCTTCTCTCATTGTCCCAATAAATTCTCTTTCTTGTATTAATAGTTTTTTATTTTTCATAAAGAAGTATTGATGGAATTTCAAACAAATTTTACTAGTATTAAATGACTTTCTTAATCCATGTGCCAAAACCTAAAACAACAATCTTTTAGAAACGGATTGAGTAATATAAGTTACTCCAAATTAATGCGAGTAATATCCAAATTAATATAGTAGCTACTAAATAAGTTAGGAATTGATATTTTCATAAATTTTTCTCAAATGAGTACTCCTAAATAAGATCCAAATTAATGCGAGTAAACATCAAAAATTTCATACAAAATACAAAATATTTAATGTTCATACAAAATGTGGTCTTTTAAAAGATATGGGAGAGGAATAGGATAAGATTATCTCATTGGGAAACTAGTTGGGAAAATAACAAAATGTTTAAAGCTAAGATGAAAATTAAGTAATTAAATCTTCTTTTGAATCAACAAAACAAAAGATAGATGGAGTCATGGAGAGGAACTACTGACTACAAAAAAATAAATATTACTACTGAAAGAATAGAGAAAGTAACCAACAAAAAGTAAAGGCTTAAACTTGAATTCCACCCTAATACTAATACATTTAAGGAAAACATAACAAAATAGAAATAACCATAAATTAAATAACATATCATATCTTGTTCTTAAAAGGCGGCTACTAAAATCAAATGAAACTAAGCTAAATTTAGTTATCATTTCTTAGCCTTCTTTGCCGCAGGCTTGGTAGATTTCTCAGGCTTCTTGGCAACCTTATTCGTCATAGGCGTCTTCTTCTTCTTCTTCTTAATCCCTTCCGGAGTCTTCACAGGACTCCATCCCTTCATTTTTTTGTCGCCCTTCTTAGCCGATTTCTTCTTTAAGGCCTCTGGGGTCTTAACTTGACTCAATCTTTTTGTCTTCATCTCCTTATTCACCGCTTTCTTCTTTAATGCCATTTTCTTAGCGTCGTTCTTTCCTTTAATTTCTTTGGCCGAATTCGTCTTCTGGGATGCTGAGATCTTGTACGAATTCTTGACTTTCACCAGCTTCTCTGTTTTTACACACTTTTTCAATTGAACTGATAACATTTTTGTGAAATTGGATGGAAGCACTTTCCCATACTTTTCTTCCAGGAATTTAGCTATGGCGGGTTGACTTGAACCAGTTCGTTCCTTAAAAGTTGATATCGCTTCGGTGATCATCTGAAAAAAATTATTAAATTCAAAGTACAGATCAAAAATGGTTCAAAATCTAAATCAAATACAGAGAGATTAATATTATAGTGCAGAACCTGAAAGTAAGGTGGGTGGAGAGTTGGAGGAGGTGGATTGGTGAGCTTTGTTGTGGGTTTTTTCTTCGCCACAGCCATGGATTCTTTGATGAATCAGCTTTTCGGATGGATTGAGATGATAGAAATTTGATTGCGTTAGTCGTGTATGTGGTTTTTATGTAGGAGTTTGGAGCTAAAAATTAAAATTTCAAAATTTGCTTTTGGCGGAATGGATATTTTCAAATCTTTTTGATTGGTGATTGGTGATTGATTGGATTTCAATCGTCTGAACGGTTCAGGTGTTTTTACCGCTGAAAAGTGAAACGTGCTTTAGTGGGCCAAACGAGAAAAGGGCTGAAGGAGAAAGTCAGCTCTTCTTCAAAAGGATAAATTGAGTGGTCCATTTACCTGCTAGGCCCATGTCAAAGTAATATCTAAGTTTTATAAATTATGAATTTGATTATAATTTTTACTCTCTACAAATTATAATTGTAACTTTAATTTTTTGGAACATACTCCACCTAAAGCTTTGTTCTATTTAGAATTTTAAAGTAAAAAAACTTTCTTATATTCAAATTATTTTTTACACTTTCTTATAACTTTGTTTTTTTAATTTTATTTTTTGGTAATTTGTTGTATTATATCATCAATGGTTAAGCAATCATGGACAAATATATAGCAGCAGTAATTACTCTTTAGAGTTGTACTAGTATTCATCATCACAATTATAACGCATCATATTGAATGGTTTCTTTAGCTTTTAATTTTTTTGGTTGAACGGTTTATTAATGTATACTCGACCGGCTTATGCTTCAATTTAGACTAAATCACTTCTCGAGTGATGTTAAGAGCGCACTCCTCAATATCAGTCTTGTACATTCAAAAAAGATTTTTTCTAACCCTAAAATTTGAACCTAAAAAATTAAAAACCAGAGCAAAATCTATGTGATCACCATGTCAACCTCTTAAGGTTAGAGCATCTCCAACAAGCCGGCGTGCACAAATTCTAGACTATATTTAGTCTAGGAACACAGATCTCACTCCAGCAGATGGACTAAATATAGTCGTTCGAATTTTTCCGGCGAGGCACAAAGACTATATCAAGGAACAAGAGTTGGTGGACTATAATTGTTAATATATTTAAATGGGAGAGATGATTGAAGAAGAAAAAAAAATGTGGATGCTGAAAAAGGAGAAGCAGCTGAAGAAGAATATGAAGGGTCAGAGCTGCTCCAACGGATATAAAAAAAATCAGAACAGCAAATTTTTTTTGTCAGAACGATAATAAAATAGCAACGGATAAAAATTAAAAATATTAATTGGAAAATCTATAAATATGTACAATGATTCAATATATTTTACCAATGATTATTTTAATCTTTTAATTGCAATGGAGTTTTTTTTGAATTTATTGATTATTTTAATTTTTTTATATTATAGTCCGGAGAATAGTCCGCGGTATAGTCCATCTACTGAAATAATTAAATACTAAAGAATATCTAGTTATCTACTTATGTCAAATGATCTCAATATAGTTCAGAAAATAGCTCTTAAATGGGGTAGAGTAGAGATAGAGAGATAGAGATGTATTCCACGTGCGATATCTTTTGGGCGACTCCTCCTCCTCCTCCTCCTCCTCAAGAGGTGGGGCACAATAGTCGAAGGAGGCATATCTCTTGGATCTCTACCATTTATTGCTTTACTACACATTGGATCTCAATTTTTACTTCTTTGCTCTCTATGGACTTTGTACGCACAATTATCTTCTTATCTTACGAATTACTCCGTACACAATAAATTTTACTTACGTATTTATATTATTCTTTCATTGTTCAATGATTATTTATTATTTACAGTTTTTTTTTAGTTATCTAATAGAGTATAATGATTACTTTTTTAATAGTTAATTATTTCTTATATCTCATTCAACAATTATTACTCCATTTAATGTAATACTTATGACCAAACACAACATAAATTTTTCTAACAAGAAAAAAAAAATGCAAATATCGATTTCCAGCCCATAAATAGAAATAGACAGTTTGTTTTTTTTCGTTTTTTTTTATAAGACGGCGGCGTAGAGGATGATAATACACACACACACAAAAAAAAAATGGTGCAGCCATCCATACAAAATAGCACATGCATTCGCCTTCCCCACCAAACACCATCCCCCATTCCCCCTGACCCTCCCAATATTTTTATGCCACCCTCACCACCATTTCTACTCCCTAATTTTCTTCCCATTTTCTTTAATCCAACCCATAGTTTTTCCATCATCCATAAAAAATGAGGAGGATTCTTCAACATTCCCAATTCTCCCTCTTCTTCACTCTCCTTTTCATCTCAAACCCCAAATTCTCACTCTCCATTTTCACAATTACAGTCATGCCTAGAGACCAACTAGACTGCACATGTCAACCCATTCTCTATCCTCCTCCCCCCTCTCCGCCGCCGCCGTCATCAGACTCCGATTGCCCACCGCCACCATCACCGCCCACTTCCGGATATGACTATTACTCTCCGCCACCGCCACCGCCCCTGCAACCGTCGGTTCCCACCTTTAATTACTATTCTCCCCCGCCACCATACGGCATCGGTGGCTCATATGACTCGACACCGCCGCCTCCAAACCCAATTTTTCCGTATTTCCCATATTACTATCACAATCCTCCGCCGGCATCTCCTAAGTTTTCGAAGTCAGTTCAATTGAGACACCCTCCCCTGTTTCCCTCTCTCATTGTTTTGTATTTTGTCGTTCTCTTCATCCTTTAAATAAACTGATTTAGTGACAAATTAACTGTCACTGTTACTATTTTTCAATTTTGTTTTTGGTTTTTTTAGGTACAAATCCAGAAGAAGAATGAGGAGGGAGCAATATCTGTTCTCTCTGTCATTTTCTATTTTTTTAATAGCATTATCTTGTCTATTTTGTTAATAAATAGTATTACAAGAATAAAGATACTAACTTAAGTACAAATTCTTGTATAAAGAAATGTAATATTTTTCAAAATAGTTGATGTTCATTTTATTTTTCTTCCTTGTGAGTAGTTAAATTGAATGTGGTGTAGACAGATTTACTAGTTTCATAAAAATTTATTACATATTTGAAACACCAATAATGACAATAATTCCATTTGGATCACTCAACTCCAAAAAAAAAAAAAAATTGATGTGTAAATTTATATTAGGAAGTTGAATTTTGTAAATGTCAAACTAAGGTTCATTAATAATTATGTGTTCGTATTAATCTTTCATACGAAAATTAATAATATAAGTAGTGTGAATTATTGCTTACCAAACGAGCAGAGAGAAGTGGCATATGGAACATGTGGTGTTGGTTGGAGATTCGATTCTTGGAGTTTAATATGCCGCTGCTGCTCTTCACATGCTACTGATTTATTTTGGTTTATAAAAAAAAAATTAATCAAGAAGTGAAAATTTAGGAAAATGGGATGAAAAAATTAAATGCTTTTGACGGAAGCATTTTTGGCCAAAACACAGTTTATAAATTTGCCCTTCATTTATTAAAGAAAAATTAATAATAGTTGATACCAGCCAAACACTTTGATCTTTTATTTTTCAAAATCACTTTTAGATACTATTAGGGTCAGTTTTCAGGACATGTAGTAGTCATCTTCTCTTCCAAATGGGCTTTTTATCTCCAATTGAAATGGAGTGGAATTCATGAGTTGTTGGGTCAAAAACTTAGATAACAATGCTGAAATAAGAGTTCAACTTTTGCTATTGGGCTCAGCTATTGGACACAGTCTTAGTCGGTGACAGTCTTGTAAAAGTTGACGACAACCATATATATATACCATCTTCTGGTGGCCAGGAGGGATTTATAGAGATCTCTTCTTATGGGGCCTCACACTAACTACTAATTTCTCTTCTACCACAAGCTCAAACATTTTACTCCATATGATCCCATAATATTATTAGATACACAAATCAATAATAATAATAATAATAATGGCAATTGATTAACACTGAACAAGAAACAGATAAATTGTTAGCGACAACTACATTCATTCCTAAATCCTACTCAAATCACATCAAAACGTACGTTATGAAAATGGAGATAAAATCTCATTACTACATTCACGGTGGTTAGGGCATTTAATCAAGCATTGAAGACAGAGAGAGACCCACAAGAAAGAGCCATCAACAATATAGCCGCTTCTTCTTCCTCCCCCAAATTTGCTGATATCTTCAACCCCATCTCTCTTCCCAATGCAACCAATCTCATCTTCAGTGACTTTCCAATTTCACTATTATTCTTCTTCTGCTTCTTGTTACCCCTCTGTTTTCTTCCTCTCTCCAAACCCAAAAGCTGCCTCCTTCTCTTGTTGTATTTGATCCCACAAGCATTGCACAAGGACTGTAACCAAACACACACACACAGGCTCAAGAAATTGAAAATGATGAAGAAATGGGTAGATGTTGATTTTTTTTACCTTGGGCCCACATGGACCGCCTCTCCATAGAGGAGTTCTTGTAGTGTGACAATCACTACAGCTCTTCAGTGGATCATCTTTCTTCTCAGGCTCTGATCTCTGTATATATAATTGAGTACAAAAATTAGATCAAACGAAGTACTTGATCCAAACCCACATTCTTTCTTTAAAAAGGGACATATTTGATCAAATATAATGATACGGTATACTGATCACTAACCTTTTCTGGCAGATCCATCATCAAGATCACACCTTTTTGATATTTGGAAAAAGACCCACTTAATAAATAGATTTGGTGGGTGATATGATCAATCACTTGCTAACAGCAGCAATGTGTTTGTTCTAAACCCTCATCACCAAATCAAAAAAAAAGAGCAGCCTGAGAAAATGGGAGGAGAGAGAAAGTGAGACAGTCTACTCAAAGTAAATCATGTGCTTAACACAACAATGATAATGAAATGATCAGAGTATGAAAACTTTACATAATGACGATGAAGCTGATCGGTGTATGTAATGTTGTGTGCTGTACAATATATGGAGTATAATACTTCTCCGTAGACAGTAGTAGTAAGTATTTATGTAAATGAAACAGAGGGGATATGTGGACACTGGCAGGCGGACACGAAACCCTAGTTATCTCTTGGATTCTTTATAATCACAATGACCAAGTTGCCCCCCCCCCCCTTCCTCCCCCAGGACCCCTGTCTCTCCCCTCTCCCCTCCCCCCCTCTCTCTCTCTCTCTCTCTCTAATATGAATCCGGTTACCGGTTAGTATAAAGTTTATTTTTTGATAAATTAGTTAATTGATCAATAGAGTGCTGACATGTATAAAGAAAGAATATCTCCTGCATGCGTGTCAGTACTTTACTGACCAATTAATTAATTTATCAAAAAAAAAACTTGATGATAACTAATTAACTACTCCCGTCTAATTCTTTTGGTTCTCGCTCTCTTTTCCCTTTTGGTTTTTGACAAAAGCATGCCATCAAAGGCATCTTTACTTTGAATTGACGGTTCAAAAAACTGTAGCCATGTTGGATTGACCCTCATGTGTCATAAGATCAAGGTCAAACTCTGTCCTTTATAAGATTTATTTTAGTGCTAATGATGTTGATAAATCCATATGCTTAAGTTCTTGGATTGAAAATGAAAAAGAAAAAGAAAAAGAAAAGACATGTTAATGTTATGTCGTCTCTTTATCATATAATAATTGGGGACAATGGGAGTTTGAAATGCCATACTAGCATAAAGCAATAAGAAATACTAAAAGTCGGAAGAAAAGACAAAATGGGCTCTTATTTTCTGGTTGGTAAGAAGGGACAGCTACACCCAATTCTTTATAGAATTACATACCCAACATACAAAAACCATAAAATTAGTGGACACTTTAAACAATTTTTGAGAAGGAGATGGTTAAAATTGTGATCTTTCCATCACAATTAAGAGGGAGATTGTAAATATTATTTTTTTCACTAGCTGTACTGTACTTCATTGTGGGTGGGTTCTATTAAAAAAAAATGATTATATTACATTGGAGTTGGGGTTGGGGTTGGGGACGGGTGAAAATCATTTTTATTTTTATTTTGAAACGATTCGAAATATATTAAAATTATAATCTATTACAATAATAAAAATATTAAAGTGAAATTAAGAGCACAAATAAAAAATTCTTTCAAACAAATAAGAAATATAGGAAGAGGTTAAAATAGGTCAATTATCGTTACAAAGATGTGCAACGGATGAAATAGTAGTAGTTTTATACCATGCTCGCTCGTTCCTAAGAAGATACAATTAAGATTGATTCTGGTCTTCGATAATAAAACTGGAAAGCTAGCCATAGAAGAAAAAAAATTACTAAAATAATACCGTAAAACATTAATAAACCAAGATTTACTGTAATTGTTCTTTTAACACGGCAAAATATAGTAGCGCCCCCGCGCCACATTTGGAGAAAAAACATGCACCAAGGGAATGCATTATTGTGTTCAAGATAATTTTAATAAAGTTGCATAAAATTTCACAGTATTTAATATTGTAATTTAATCCCAGTATCTGAAAATAAAAGCTTCACTTTTGCAACAATAAAAATCACTGCTGAAGTACATAATTTTTCAGGATGGGTACTACTTGCCCTACTCCTTTAACAAATGTAATCCAGGACCTACTCTGACTCCAAAATGATCGATAACCTGCAAGTTTCAAATGCAGAAAATAACCGTTAGTAATAATCCATATGGAAGTATTTGTCATCAATAATCCTCAAGATTTCACCAACTATAAAGAATAAGTTGTAGGAATATCCTCCCAGGCGATGCCAATTCAAAATTAAATGTGGAGTTTGGCACTGCTTTCACAAGACATAAATCCTCTCCGGCACAAATCCAAACTGTATTACAAGTAAACTTATCGACAGCTTGATCCACTTAATCCGCATAGCTTGTGGTCATCACTCAGGTGAAGACCATATGAACAATAAGAATACGAATAAGAAAGCATTTCAGAGTGAGAAAGTGCATACCTTTAACTGAAATTGAATCCACCGGATGGAACAGGGGGTTCATTCACTCCAAAGTTTAATCCAGATTGAGAAGCATCACCCGGTGGCAACTGCTCATCATCATCCTCCAACCAATATGTTTCAAGAATCTTCACTGCCTTCTCGTATATTTCATTGTTGTCATGACTCTGAAGGTTTTCAATCTTCTCTAGTCCCTCAGCTTCATCAATCAACTGGGCATATATATTTACATCGCCTGTGTTACCCATAGTCTTCTCAACTTCCCCGACCTTCAAAATGTTTTCAAGGCCTTCCAAGCAAACAGTTACAATTCTTGCATCAGGACAAATTAGGAGATCACACAACGGCTTCATACACCCCTGGCTCACCAAGAACCTACCAACCAATATAAAACAAAACCTCAAACTAATGAAGTAAGGGAACAGTAACTAGATTAATAAAAAGTAACAAAGATATTAGTACTTGATTTGTTCATTTGTTCCACCAGAGGTAGCATTTGAAACTGCCCATGCGGCCTCTTTCTTGATATCAAACTCAGCATTGTCAAGCAGTTGGACCAGTGGGGCAATTATACCAGCCTCGATTACAGCCTGGGAATATTGGAAATTCCATCTTAACATCATGATAAATTAAGGAAATAACTTTTGAATTTTATTAAAAGATGAAACAAAAACCTTTGTTACACCTAAGACATTATAATCCAATAGTGAAAGAGGACAATAAGAGCAGAGCCGCAAGGAATTGGTAGAAACACACAAAGCATAAAAGCTTTTCCTCAAAATTCAGTATTATTAAACCACTCAAATACTAAAGGTTATAACTCTATTTATAATATTAGGTTCCCACTTTTATTAGGACAACATATGTTAACAAGGAAAACTAGAACCTCTAAACTTTTCACTTGGTAGAATAATAGTACGAAAAATAACTTTTCAAACTACCAAGGACACTTCCTTAAAGACCAAAAAAGGATTTTTAAGTCTTCCATTATAAGCTCTTTCGGCATCACATTAGTTACACCAGTTAGCCATGAAAAAATATTGTCAATTAGAATATGGATCACAAATTAAGGTCCATAAACTAGTTATGAGGAAACTTGTAACAGAATGCATCCAACTGTGCCATATCAATGTTCTACCATATACACACCTGTATTTGCTCATTATTACCAGCTGTGATGTTTGAGATGGTCCAACAAGCTTCCTTCTTGATGCTCTTCTTATGATTATGCGTCAACAAGTTTAGAAGGCATTGAAGAGCTTGATGCTGGATGATAACCTGAAAGGGTAGTATAGAAAAAAATAGATTAATGGCTTTAAAAGTAACTAGAGAACGTCATAATCACAAATATGCAACAAGACCAATCCCGCCAAACTACTTGTTAGCTCAATACTGCCTTCTAGAAGATGGGTTAATCGGGATGTTTCTGTCTGTTGGTGCCATCTATTGTGCTTATCAGGGAATATTTACATATATATATATACACACACACACACACGTAAACACACACACTAAAACCCCTATAGCAAACAGAAATCCAGCATGCATTTTGAATATGCAAACAGAAAAAATTGAGAATGCAGAAAATATTGCAACCAGCAATCCAACATGAATTTTGAATATGAAAACAGAATAAATTCAGAATGGAGAAAAAAGAAAAGAAGACAACAGAAAACAAGCGTTGGCTTTTAGCGCTGAAGCATTTTAATTTTAGGAAAAAACTTGAGTAGACGATTCTGAGCAGGGAAGAAGGCTCAGCTGCTTTTTGAAAAGACCTAGAAATATTTTAGACCTATAGAAAGTATTCAGAATTTATGAAAAGTGGAACTGAAAAGTTGATTCGAGTAAAAAGTAAATTCTTAGTCAAAAAAAGTTCATTGTACAGTTCCTTAATCGTATTGCTCTTTCCTTGTTTTCTTATAAAACATTATTTCCTCATTACAAACAATAGTTTTGTTAAAGCTTCTAGCATTGTTATTTAAGGCGCGAGGCCCACCGAGGCGCAAAGGTCTCCTTGGGGCCTAGGCGCCTCATCAAAGTGAGGTGCACAAATTTTAAAAAAATAAAAAATATACACATACATACATTTTAACCATTTATGTATCAAGTTTATTAACCATTAAATACTTTTACAAACTTCTAAGCATGTTCAAAAAGTTTTTATAACAAGTTCAAGAATCATACCTATGTAAGTATAGTGATACACTGATTTAATCATATCATAATTACATTTTGCATAAATATACAGTTAAATACTTACAATCTTACATATATATAAATATTTAAGTAGTAAACACTAAAGAAATATAAATGCATATTTAAATACTAAAAAAATACTTAAATATTAAAAAAAATACTTATACGTTATACACATTATTTAAATATTAAATAATTTTACAAACTTTTAAGCATGTTCAAAAAGTTTTTATAACAAGTTCAAGGATCATACCTACGTAGTATAGTGATACACTGATATAATCATATCATAATTACATTTTACATAAATATAGTAAATACTTACAATCTTACATATATATATATGGGGTTGCATCCACAGCAACCGGTTACTGGGAGCAACCCTTTATCCCACTCCTTGTAGGAGTTTTTGACTCAATTTATCCCCCAAGTACAGTGGGCCCCATTATAATAATGATTCTCAAACCCCATATAAAGGGGTTGTTCCCAGTAACCAGTTGCTGTGGATGCAACCCCTATATATATATATATATATATAAGTAGTAAACACTAAAAAAATATAAATGCATATTTAAATATTAAAAAAAACTTATATACACATATTTAAGTATTTAAAGAGCTAGTAAACACTAGAATAGTAAAGTACCCAAAAATTCTGGGGAAAAAATCGGGCAGCATAACACCTTAGTATTTTGCAAAATAGCATTTTTTTTGGGCAAGAGAAGAGAAGAAAAAAAATGGAGAAGAGATAAGGAGATGGGAGAGACTTACCTCAAGGAGGGGGAGGAGGCTGCAATTGATGGTCTAGATTGCTTAGGGAAAAAAAATTACACAACTTTGATAAGGCCTCATTGAAGGAGCCTCGCCTCAGGCGAGGCACCCAGCCAACGTGGGCTGGGATGGGCCTCACAAGTCACGCCTAGGAAAGGGCCTAGGCGCACCTTTAACAACACGGGCTCCTAATTATGTTTTGTGACCTACTACTACAAATGAATGGCTTCTGCAGTAAGTATTATGCACGGTGGCAGCTCCCAGGGGTACCAAAATTTCAGCATATTCAACAGTAGTAAGTTCTTCTATATTAGATAAATAAATTAATATAAGCACAAAAGGCAAAGTTCATATAAAAACAGAAGCACCCAATACATCAAAAGATCCAATAAATAACAACTTTCACAAATTTTGCACGTCAATTTTATTGATAAAGCTGTTTTATTCTCTAGAAGTATCAAAGACCAAGGGGACCAATATATGAGCGTGAGTTCAGAAAATTGATCACTAAATTCCAAGTCTGTGAATTTCAGAATTTTATACATTTATGTCAGAGCAAACACTAAAGACATTGTTTTAAGTCAAGAAAAGAGCCAAAAGGGAAAGAGCTTCTTGGAGCAACAATGCAACATGGCCCGGATACCCAAGGAGAAACGGCTACCTGTTGTCACCAAAGTGAAAAGGCAAGGGCAGAGTTTTAACCTGATGGACCTTAACCTGTAGTATGAATCCAAATGGGACCACTTTCATCAGTCCTTGGGTTGACTTATTGGTTAATGTCCTTAGCCCCAATACTCTAATACATCTTAATTTTGAATTGCCAACTTAAATATGCATATGGATTATGGAGAGATTACATACTTTAGATGTAGAAAGACAAGTAGCTAATATTTTATTTTATAAATGATGTCATAGAGACCATGTATATCATATAGTGATGGATGCAATGAGAGCACATTCGCATTGTCAAAGCTGGAGGGAACAATTATGTAACTCCTGTAACTCCAAGGAGCCACAACTTACAAGGGATCAAATTTTTCCATGTAAATAGCCAATATGTGGTGTGTGCCAAAAGATTGACAAATATATAAAAGACCAAAGAATAAACAAAATAAGAGTAAGTAGGGTATAACAAAATATATGGTGTCAATACCTGAGTTTGATTATCATCTCCTGTGACGATATTACCAACTGTCCGCAGGGCAGGAATGAGAACAGAAGGTGATGGATGACTAAAAACAGAAACAAAAATCAACATTTAGGTGATCCCTGCCAAGCTGAGAAAAAGCTATAACCACTTGAAGATGACATAAATCAAATCAGGTACTCACAGTAAAAGCTCAACAAGACGTTGGCAAACACCAGCATCAATGACAGCTTGTATTTTATCATTTGTACCATCAGAAAGATATGAAAGGGCCCAGCAGGCATCAGTAAGGACTTCTTCATCGTTTGAATGTATAAGACGAACAAGAGCAGGGAGGGCAGGCTTTGTCTGATCAAAAAATTTCAAAAGCATTTGAACTTAGGGCAAAGGCAACAGGAGAATAAGAAAATAAAATAAAATAAAACTGCAACAACATTCCTATTGGTCTAACCTGCTCAAACTGAGGCTGTGGCTTGCCCCTACAAAAGTTTGACAAAGTCCATGTTGCGTTTCTTAACATAGAAAGCTTTGCATGCGAGTTAAATTGTGCCATCAACGGTAATAAAGCTCCATGGCTAAGAACGAGATCACGACATTTGGGTGAGTCACCAGCCACATTCCCTAATGCCCAAACAGCCTAACCAATTTAAGCAATGTATGAAGTTAAAAGTGATCTTCATAGTTGTAATATTTACGAGTTACAAAATAACATAAGAAAATTATAATAAATTGCATGATAATGGTTAGTGTTTCACTTCATACCTGTTCACGAACATCGTCACTTGGAGAAGCAAGAAGTCTAACAAAAATGGGAATAGCACCATGATCAATCACAACTTTAGTATGTTCAGATGTACCAGATGCAATATTTGTGAGAGCCCAAGCTGCCTCAAACTAAAGACGTCCCGTGTTAGAAAATCAAAATAGTTAAACAGTAAAAAAATAATAATAATAATTCATATCACAAATAGTTCAATCTTCAAATATAAACCTGAAGTTGTGGATAATCATCTCTCCCAAGAAACTCAATAAAGCGAGGAACAACACCAGATTGAATCACTTCCTCAATTGGAGGATTGCGTTCTGTTGATGAAAGAGTGAAGTCAAAATCAACAAAAAGCACAAGTAGAATCACAAACCATATTTGGAGACTAAAATAAACAAATAAAACCTATTGAAAGCAGCTTCCGAAAATGAGTGGTGGCCTCAAGTCGCAAATTTCCATCATCTGACCATACACCAGCCACCATGGCCGGAAGAGTTTCTAACTGCAACCATATTAATACATCAGAGCCTAATTGTCAGATAACAAACAAGTACACATTTTCATAATCAACAACACATCCCTACGTTTCCCCTTCCATCACAGAGCAAAAAACTAAAAATAAAAATAAAAATTCATCATATATGTTTCAGTTCAAATTTCCAATCAACTGGAATAATACTACTATTCACATCCAGACACACTGACCACTTCACAAACTATAAATATAGTCTCCATAATCAACAGCATGTTCGCCCTATCGAACAATCATGTTTCTGTGATACCGTACTACTCCCTCCTCCTTAAAATCAGACTACTTTTCGAATGTTACAGCATATTAAACTCACTTAAACATAAAGTTTTCTCATAAATTTTCCTATAGTCTGTCCATAATCAACAGCATGGTCGCCCTACCCAACAATCATGTTTCTGTGATACTGTACTGCTTCCCTTAAAATTAGACTACTTTTCGATTTTTACAACACATTGAGCTCACTTAAACATAAACTTTTCCCATATCACAAATTTTATTCTTAAACTTTAATATTAGAAAACCACCACTAATAACCGTTAAGCCATAACATGCAATTATTATATATTTAGGGAAACAAGACAATGGGACTCTCAATTAGTCACATAAGGATCACTATCAAAATTTTACAAATTAATTTCAATCCTAACGCCTAATCAATATTCATTGATCAAACAAAAAACCAACTATTCATGATAAGTTGAATTAAACAGCACAATTATAATATTGCACTTAACATAGATATATACCTTCTTTTCGAGTTGAGAAGCAGAGGCAGCGGAGGAATCGTTCAGTTGGTTAGCTTGAAGGCCTTCGCGACGCTTCTTAAGCAAACTCTCTTCTCTTTTGTTCTTTCTGATCTCAACCATGTTGTCCTCCCTCCTTCGCCGGCCTTCATCGGCATCGACGGCAACCTTGTACCTACTTCGCCGGACCTCGGTTCTAGCGTTGGGTCTTAGAGACATGGTTGCTACCTAGATCGAAACCTTAAAGTGATACACAAAAAATCGACTGTGTATATATATATAGACGTGTATATATGTATGTATGCGATTTGATTCAGTATAGTTGAAACCTAGAGAGATACCAAAGTGAGTAGGAAAAATAGTTGAACGAAGTAAAATGAGCGGAAGCAACTCAGGGAGGGGTTTTAATTGATTTTCGAAAGGGTAAATCATGGGCGAGCGGTTTCGAGCTCAATCAATATACGTAATGGATTGGGCCTTAACTAATGTTTATTTGGGCCAGAATAAGTTACTCCAATCTCAACAGGCCCTTTTTGGTAAGTTTCCTGTCCTTGATTCATTTTGTTGAGTTTATGTTGTATATTATTATTGCAACACAAATTTATTTTAAAATATATTGTATATTTTACAAAAAAAATGTCTCATTTACATATTTATTTCATAAAAAAAACTTCATTTATTAATAATAATATAAATGACACAATATCTTTTAAATTTGTAATCATAATTTCATGAGTAAAAATTAAATGATTAATAGGAAAGTACCTTTTTTTACGCTTCTCATATATTTAATAAATTTACTAAACACATAAATCATGTCTAGTTATATCACATTCTACAAATTAATTATATAATAGTTTTTGTTAAAAATATATCTATTATTAAGTAATACAAATATTAATTTGGTATTACATCCGTTTCAAATTATAAGATCATTATTAACTTTTTAAAAGTTAGTTTTCAAATATTTTTAAACTCAAAATTGAGACGAACTCATTTAGTTTTATATCAATACAATTATAAATGTCGTAAACTATTTAACAAATATTGTTAGTTATACAATTTATTGTTTTCAAAACTTTATTGAATCGTAACAATTTTAAATTTAAAAATATTTTAAATTAACTTTTAGAAAGTTAATAATAACCTTATAGTTCAAAATAAATAACATATTATATAATATTTTTTTATTATAATCATGTACGCTCTTCATCTCTTAATATAAGTCGTTTTGGAAAAGTATTTTTCTCTTTTAATGTATGTTGTTTGAGAATTTCAAATAATTACTTAGTTTACAATATTATCCAAGTATTAAGTATAATTTTGGTTATCTTACTATTTTTTACCCAATAAATAACACTATATTTTTTCAATACATGGACAATGTAGACAATTGATGTAAGACCCCAACTTTTATGAATAAATATTTAATTTTTTTATATATTATTTCGAAATAGTAAGGTGTTGATTGATAAATGTGAAGTTAAGGGTGAAATGTGCAAATATTTTAAAATGAGCAAGTAGTTATAAAATATTATGGTTGTCGGGGAATATTCGTTTGGTCGTGAAATATTCTTGTTGTCGAAAAATATTCGTACGACGGCGCAGCTATTTGTGGGCCCCACAACGGAATAACTATCGGATATAGAAAGCGACAGAAATATTTTTTTTATAAATAACGACGTAGTTGTTACCGTTAGTACTGTTGAAATACCCGGTGGTTAAAATACAGTGATACGCGGTGTTACGCAATAGCACACGGTATTGCACAGTATTTCGAATTATTGAGTCTTACGTGAGAATGCACTTACCCAATTATTGTTACAGTAATTACTGTTCAATATTTTATATTTTTGACTCAATAATTGCTACGTTGATATTTTATATTATTGACTCAATAATTGTTACATTGATATTTTATTGACTCAATAATTGCTACGTTGCTATTTTATATGATTGATTCAATAATGGCTACAGTTGATATTTTGTATTATTGATTCAATAATTGTCATTGCACAGTATTTCACATTATCAACTCAATAATTCATATTATTTGAATAATATTATTAGATAGCATTATTGACAATGTCTAAGGAAGTTCTGTATAGGAGGGATTATTTAATTGCGTGCCAGTAAGGAGAAGTCCTTATCGGAAGGCCCCCTCTTTCCTGGGAACGACCTAGTTGCCAATATTATAGTTCTGTAATATTATTTATGAATAATTAATTATTGATTTATATGATAAGGAAATATTTATTTTGTGGATATTAAAGAAGGAATTAGTGCGATGTGTTTTTATCAATATTTTGGTGTGAGAAATCATCTGTTTATGAATTTCGGATAATTTATGTTTGGAATTTGAAAAAACTTCCTTCTACAAAGTTGTAGAGAATTAAATTTTATATAGAAGGACATAGAATTTGTATTTTTCTGACAAAGAGACTATTTATTATGAATTATTGAAGTTTCGAAAAATAAATATTTTTTTAATAGGTGGGCCCCACTTTTGTTGAAAATTCTGATTTTTGGACAGCAGCCGGCGGCAGAGGAAATTTTTAAAAAATAATATTATTTTATTAATTTAGTCTCCTTTGGCATCCTAAATTTTTTCTATAAATAGGGTGCTTAGGTTAGAATTGAAAATCACACCAGAATTAGAAGTTTTCTCTCTCTATAATATCGAGCGTATTTTTGTGAGTATTTCAATACTTTGAGTATTAGTATTCAGTTCAAGTTTCCTTCGGTATTATATCCGATATTCTAGTCAGAGGTACTATTCTTTTGAGGTAAGGGATGTTATTTTATTTCGTAAATGATGTTATTCTTTTCAATATCATTATACCGAAATATTGACATGAATTTTGTTATGAAATTCTTTTTTTTTTCCCGTCGGTGTTACTATTCACGTATACGGCACTATTCACGGCAAAGCTAATTTTTTTTCTATTTGTCCAAATTGTATGTTATAGTTACTATCTTTGATTGAATCTAAGTGTTGAGCTTTATTCTTGAATTTTGCTCAACAAAATATTATTATGGAATATTCTTGAACTTAAATAAACTAAAATACGAATCCTTAATCTTATCATTTGTTTCACTGGATTCGTTATTTATATGGTTTTTCATCATCCTCAGTCCTAAAAGGTGATGTAACTGAATATCTTTGGCCTGTAGAGCAAAGATGAATGATTACCTGATGAATATCTTTGGCCGTAGTGCAAAGATGACAGGTGTTGAGATGAACATGACCACTGATGATACAAATGAATATTTTTGGCCTGTAGTGCAAAGATGAATATTTGATTTGAGATGTATATTAATTGATGTTACAGGGATAAAATATTGATGATGAACGGTTATTTTCGCTGCGAATATTGATCTAAAGTTGGTTGTCCATTATATTTTATCTGATTTGTTGAAGACTAACGATAATTTATTTTCCATTATCTTAGTCATAATATTCTTTACTGAGCTAGTTGAGCTCACCCTTTTCATCTGTTGTCCTCTTCAGAAAATGAGAATGTCGCAGGGACTAGTCGGGGGACAAAGTGATGGTCCGAGTTAGAGCAGTAGTAGTCCTCACTATTTCTGATAAATAATGTGATAATAATTGTAATGAGGACTTAGTTTGAATATTAATATTTTCTACATATTTGTATTGACACTCACAGTTGTGTGGTCGTATTTTGTACGACCGTGTGATATACAAGTTTGTATTTGAATTCTGTACCATGTATTTGGCGACTTAGAATGGGTTGGGTTGACTGGACCTATTATGGGGGTGTCACAGTTGGTATCAGAGCTTAGGGATATGATCTCTGGCGGAGATCGGGGAAATAGAACTAGGAGGGGAGAGACGAGTAAATCCTTCACTAGTATGTCCTACCTAAGCTTATGTGGTATTTAATTGGTCAGTCGGAGCATAGGGTTAATATGTGATATGTTGATTTGTTTAATTAACCCTTGTTTTATGGCAGTATTTGAGAATGGCAGCTGAGAATGTTAACAACGAAGTGAATGAGACCGTGGAGACACCTTTAATCACTAACCAGGAGAATGTGCAACAAGAAGGCAATGTTCATTCTGAAAACAATGCTGGTCAGACGATAAACGATGAGATGTTTAGAAGTTTTCTGCAGTTCATGCAAAATCAGACGAGGGAGACTCGTGTGCAACATACAGGTGGAGATAATAACAACTCGCGAATTGTCACTGCCAAGCAGTTCAAAGAATTGGGACCACCAGAGTTTCTGGAAAAGTCGGATCCGATCAAGGCAGAGACGTGGATTAAATAAATTACCAAGATATTTGATGTCTTGGGATGCACGGAGGAACAGAAGGTTCCATTCGTCACGTTTATGTTCCGTGGAGAGGCAAATTACTGGTGGGAATACGTGAAGCGTACCCAGCCTGCCGCACTCCAGATGTCTTGGGAAGCGTTCCAGAAACTGTTCAATGACAAGTATTTTCCTGAAAGTATTCGTCATATGAAGGAGGTATAGTTTATCAAACTGGAACAAAACAACATGATGGTATCCCAATACGAGGCTAAGTTCGCGGAGCTGTCCAGGTTTGCACCTCATTTGGTGGAGAATGAGGAACGTATGACGCGGATGTTTCTAAGAGGTTTGAAACCCGAAATACGTCAATACCTCATTTCTCATAAATTTTCTCTATATTCGAATGTAGTGAACATGGCCCAGTTATTAGAACGAGATAATGATTATGTTCAACCGAGGGACCACAACCAAGGTCGTACCGGTGGCAGCAGTCATCAGAGCAATGACAACCAGCGAGGAGGAAAGTATGACAGAAACGATAACCACTCCGGTGGTAATCGTGGCCATGATAGTAGAATAAGCGAATCGGGGGGAGATTTCAAGAAGAGAAAGTACAACAATGAAAACGTGAAGACGTCGACATCAGCACCAGCATCAACTGTTTTTAGGGGAGGAGAACGACCACCGGTCGTATGCTATAAA
Source organism: Panax stipuleanatus (assembly GCA_020205555.1). Lineage (NCBI taxonomy): Eukaryota > Viridiplantae > Streptophyta > Magnoliopsida > Apiales > Araliaceae > Panax > Panax stipuleanatus. Next base: position 163,568,500 of record CM035115.1, on the reverse strand, counting down.
TGCGGGAAAGAGGGACACATCAGCCCAAACTGCCCACAACAGTTCAAAGCATGTTATAACTGTGGAAAAGAATGACATATAGCTCGAGATTGTCCTATTGCGAAACCAAATCCAGCCGGGGTGGGGATTCCAAAAGCGGTTTCGGACAAGTCAAAATCGGTGATTCCTGGAAGAGCGTTTGTCGTGACAGCTCAAAACGCGAGGAATCCACACGAGGTGATTACGGGTAATCTAATCATAAACTCTTGCGAAGTTTACACCTTGTTAGATACCGGTGCTACCCATTCTTTTATTTCACCTGCTTGTGCTCAACGTTTGAACTTGACTTCTGATAAATTAGACTTTGACTTATCTGTTGAAACTCCGTTAGGAGAAACTTTTGTTACATCCACAGTTTACAAATCTTGCTTGATTCAGATTGGTACCCTTACCTTACCTGTTGATCTTATATCTTTGAAAATACTTGCATTTGACGTGATTTTAGGAATTGACTAGTTAACCACTTACCATGCCAAAATTAATTATTTTCGTAAGGTTGTTAATTTTCATATTCCTAATCAACCTGCTGTGCGAATCCAAATCACCAAACCACTAAAATCAGTCAATATCATTTCAAATCATAAAGCTATTCGTTTATTGAAAAACGAATGTCAAGCTTTCTTAGCTCATGTCACTGATCTAAACCAGAATACATCAGATTTGAATGATATTTCTATTGTTAATGAGTTTCCTGATATATTTTTTGAAGAACTTCCCGGTCTACCCCCAGAATGTGAAGTTGAATTCTTTATTGACCTTGAGCCCGGTACAAAACTCATTTCTAAAATTCCATATCGAATGGCTCCTATTGAACTTCAGGAGTTAAAGGTCCAACTACAGGAGTTGTTAGACATCGATTTTATTCGTCCTAGTACGTCTCCTTGGGGTGCTTCTGTTTTATTCGTAAAGAAGAAAGACGGGAGTATGCGACTTTGTATTGACTATCGGGAGTTGAACCATGTCACCATCAAGAATAGGTATCCGTTACCTCGTATTGATGACCTGTTCGACCAGTTGCAAGGAGCACAGTTCTTTTCAAATATCGATCTTCGTTCTTGATATCATCAGTTGAAGATTAAAACTGAGGATATTCCAAAGACTGCTTTTAGAACACGGTACGGGCATTATGAATTTCTAGTCATGTCTTTTGGATTGACTAATGCTCCTGCTGCTTTCATGGATATGATGAACCGTGTATTTAAGGAATATTTGGATCAGTTCGTTGTTGTCTTTATTGATGACATCCTCATCTATTCTAAAAGCCGTGAAGATCATGAGCACCATTTGAAGCCTGGTACTTCAAAAGCTTCGTGAGAACAAGCTATATGCCAAGATGAAGAAATGCGAGTTCTGGCTTGAGGAAGTAGCATTCCTTGGGCACGTGGTATCGAAACGTGGAGTATCTGTGGACCCGGCGAAGATTGAAGCAATACAAAGCTAGGAGCAACCTAAGTCGGTGACTGAAGTACGAAGCTTTCTGGGCTTAGTTGGTTATTATCGGAGGTTCGTAGAGGGATTTTCTCGAATCGCTACTCCATTAACTCAGTTGACTCGGAAAGATACAAAATTCGTTTGGAGCGAGGAATGCAAGAAGAACTTCCAAGATCTCAAGAGAAGACTTATCTCGGCACCTGTTCTGACAATACCATCTGGTTCGGATGGATTTGTTATCTACAACGATGCTTCGGGCAAAGGGTTAGGATGTGTTCTCATGCAACATGGAAAAGTCATAGCCTATGCCTCGCGACAACTCAAAGAATATGAGAGGAATTATCCTACTCATGATCTAGAGTTGGCAGCTGTCGTTTTCGCGTTGAAGATCTGGAGACATTACTTATACGGAGAGAAAGTGGAGATCTATACAGATCATAAGCGCCTTAAATATTTATTCACTCAGAAGGAACTCAACATGCGGCAACGACGTTGGCTTGAACTGTTGAAAGATTACGATCATACCATCCAATACCATCCTGGAAAAACGAACGTGGTAGCTGACGCGTTGAGTAGAAGATCATATGTGGGAACGAGTGCGATGATGTCAAGTATACGCGTAGAACCAGCTTTGATTGATAAAGTTAAAGTTGCTCAAGCTAGGATGCGGAGCTGATGAAGATGAAGAAGAAGGTGCAAGAAGGTGCCATTCCAGAAGCAAGAATCGATGAAGAGGGAATACTTCGAGTCAACTCCAGACTGTGTGTTCCTAACGATTCTGACTTGAAACATAGAATCATGATGGAGGCACACAACACACCATTCGCAATCCATCCTGGGAGTACCAAAATGTATCGTGATCTTCGACATACATTTTGGTGGAGCAATATGAAGAGAGAGATCGCGGAGTTTATTTCGAGATGTTTAACTTGTCAACATGTAAAGGCAGAGCATCAAGTGCCGAAGGGTCCATTGCAACCACTGGAGATTCAAAAATAGAAGTGAAAACACATTACGATGGATTTCGTTACGGGTCTTTCCAAGGTTTATCAAAGCATAGATGCGATTTGGGTTATTGTTGATAGATTAACTAAGTCTGCTCATTTCTTGCCGATACGAGAGACTTATTCCCTTGAACGACTTGCTCATATATACGTGAATGAGATTGTGAGATTGCATGGCATGCCAGTATCCATAGTTTCGGATCGTGATCCAAGATTCACTTCACGATTTTGGATCAGTTTGCAGAAAGCTATGGGCACGGATTTACGATTCAGTTCGGCTTATCATCCTCAAACAGACAGACAATCGGAAAGGACTATCCAAACTCTTGAAGATCTATTGAGACTCTGTGTTCTAGACTTCAAAGGGAGTTGGGATAAGTACTTACCAGTTGGTGAAATTCTTCTACAACAACAGTTATCAGGCAAGTATAGGCGTAGCTCCATTCGAAGCGTTGTATGGGAGAAAGTGTCGTTCTCCAGTATGCTGGAATGAGGTGGGTGAAGCAACATTGTTGGGAACCGGAGTTGGTACGTATGACTTCAGAAAAAATTCAAATGATCCGACAACGGATACAAACCGCACAAGATCGACAAAAGAGTTATGCGGATCTTCATCGAAACGACCTGAAATTTAACGTTGGGGACCATGTATTGTTACGTATTGCTCCGTGGAAAGGAGTTACGAGGATTTGGGAAGAGAGAAAAGCTCAATCCACGATTTATTGGTCCATTTGAGATTCTTGACCGAGTAGAAAATATGGCCTATAGACTCGCTCCAAGCATGTCTCGTGTTCATAACGTGTTTCACATATCCGTGTTACGTAAATATGTGAAGGATCCAAACCGCATTATTGAGTTAGAACCAGACGAGATAGCAGAAGATTTAACGTACGAGGAGGTACTTGTCAAGATCTTGGATAGGAAGGAGCATGCCCTACGCTCAAAAATTATACCTCAAGTTAAAGTTTTGTGGAGAAACCATGCTATTGAGGAAATGACCTGGGAGTTAAAATCGGAAATGAAAGCGAGGTATTCTCACCTTTTTGACATACCAGGTACGTACGTCAATTTCGATGACGAAATTTCATAAGGAGGGGAGGTTGTAAGACCCCAACTTTTATGAATAAAGATTTAATTTTCTTTATATATTATTTCGAAATAGTAAGGTGTTGATTGATAAATGTGAAGTTAAGGGTGAAATGTTCAAATATTTTAAAATGAGCAAGTGGTTATAAAATATTCTAGTTGTCGGGGAATATTCGTTTGATCGTGGAATATTCTTGTTGTCGGAGAATATTCGTACGACGGCGCAGCTATTTGTAGGCCCCACAACTGAATAACTGTCAGATATAGAAAGCGACAGAAATAACTTTTTTATAAATAACGGTGTAGTTGTTACCGTTGGAAAACTGTTGAAATATCCGGTGATTAAAATACAGTGATACGCGGTGTTGCACAATAGCACACGGTATTGCACAGTATTTTGAATTATTGAGTCTTACGTGAGAATGCACTTACTCAATTATTGTTACAGTAATTACTGTTCAATATTTTATATTATTGACTCAATAATTGCTGCGTTGATATTTTATATTATTGACTCAATAATTGTTACATTGATATTTTATTGACTCAATATTGCTATGTTACTATTTTATATGATTGATTCGATAATGACTATAGTTGATATTTTGTATTATTGATTTAATAATTGTCATTGCACAGTATTTCACATTATCAACTCAATAATTCATATTATTTGAATAATATTATTAGATAGCATTATTGACAATTTCTAAGGAAGTTCTGTCTATGAGGGGTTATTTAATTGCGCGCTAGTAAGGAGAAGTCCTTATCAGAAGGCCCTATCTTTTCTGGGAACGACCTGGTTGTCAATATTATAGTTCTGTAATATTATTTGTGAATAATTAATTATTGATTTATATGATAAGGAAATATTTATTTTGTGGATATTAAAGAAAGAATTAGTGCTGATGTGTTTTTATCAGTATTTTGGTGTGAAAAATCATCTGTTTATGAATTTCGGATAATTTATATTTGGAATTTGGAAAAACTTCCTTCTACAAAGTTGTAGAAAATTAAATTTCCTATAGAAGGACATAGAATTTGTATTTTTATGACAAAGAGACTATTTATTATGAATTATTGAAGTTTTGAAAAATAAATATTTTTTTAATGGGTGGGCCCCACTTTTGTTGAAAATTCTGATTTTTGGACAGCAGCCGGCGGCGGAGGAAATTTTTAAAAAATAATATTATTTTATTAATTTAGTCTCCTTTGGCATCCTAAATTTTTCCTATAAATAGGGTGCTTTGGTTATAATTAAAAATCACACCAGAATTAGAAGTTTTCTCTCTCTATAATATCGAGCGTCTTTTTGTGAGTATTTTTATACTTTAAGTATTAGTATTCAGTGCAAGTTTCTTTCGGTATTATATCCGATATTCCAGTCAGAGGTACTATTCTTTTGAGGTAAGGGATATTATTTTCTTTCGTAAATGATGTTATTCTTTTCAATATCATTATACCGAAATATTGGCATGGATTTTGTTATAAAATTTTTATTTTTTTTTCCGTCGGAGTTACTATTCACGTATACGACACTATTCACGTATACGGCACTATTCACAGAAAAACTAATTTTTTTTTCTATTTATCCAAATTGTATGTTATAGTTACTATCTTTGATTGGATCTAAGTTTTGAGCTTTATTCTTGAATTTTGCTCAACAAAATATTATTATGGAATATTCTTGAACTTAAATAAACTAAAATATGAATCCTTAATCTTATCATTTGTTTCACTGGATTCGTTATTTATATGATTTTTCATCATCCTCAGTCCTAAAAGGTGATGTAACTGAATATATTTGGTCTGTAGAGCAAAGATGAATGATTACTTGATGAATATCTTTGGCCGTAGTGCAAAGATGACAGATGTTGAGATGAACTATGACCACTGATGATACAAATGAATATTTTTAGGCCTGTAGTGCAAAGATGAATATTTGATTTGAGATATATATTGATTGATGTTACAGGGATAAAATATTGATGATGAACGGTTATTTTCGCTGCGAATATTGATCTAAAGTTGGTTGTCCATTATATTTTATTTGATTTGTTGAAGACTAACGATTATTTATTTTCCATTATCTTAGTCATAATATTCTTTACTGAGCTAGTTGAGCTCACCCTTTTCATCTGTTGTCCTCTTCAGGAAATGAGAATGTCGCAGGGACTAGTCGGGGGACAGAGTGATGGTCCGAGTTAGAGCAGTAGTAGTCCTCACTATTTCTGATAAATAGTGTGATAATAATTGTAATGAGGACTTAGTTTAAGTATTAATATTTTCTACATATTTGTATTGACACTCACAGTTGTGTGGTCGTATTTTGTACGACCGTGTGATATACAAGTTTGTATTTGAATTCTGTATCATGTATTTGACGACTCAGAATGGGTTGAGTTGACTGGACCTATTATGGGGACGTCACAATTAATATTATATATAATGTTATAAAATTATTTTTTTTAATACTTGTGCACAATTCTAAATCGATCTATATTAAATAACAGAGAGACTAATATTAATTTTTTTTATTTCCATAAACATCAACTATGGAGGGTCAATAACTCAATAACAAAACGCTAGTAGGTATGATTTTCAATTAAACATGGGCGTCTTCATTATAAATATACAATTATTTTAATTTGTTGAAGTCAATTTAAAAGATTTTAAAAATATATAATTTCTTTTCATATAGTCAATAAATTATACAAGGATATAAAACTTAAAACATTGTTATTGTATATATGAATTATGTTAGAATTATAACATAATATCTCTATTAATAAAATAGCTTTTTAATGTCACGTTATTAACGATAATGTAATATGTAATCACATCACACTTTTTTGTTTAACTCTTTTTGTACTTATAATTTAATCATATTATTATTTTATTATTTTTATATTAAATTTTTATATTTCTATTTACTCATTCAAATCTTATAAATTTATCTCGCGAGTGTTAGTTAACAATAACTAACAATAAATACTTACATTAATTAAAATTATTTTTATTTAAAGATGATAATCCTAAGACGTATATCAAATTTAAACTTTTATAAAAACGGCAAACTATATGTGAGATAATAATAAGTCAAAATATAAATAGAAAACAAGAGAAAGCAATTGAAGAGGATAAGGCAAACGGTGGAAGCGAGCAAAGTACAGAGCAGAGATGGACATGGAAGGAAAGTTATCGACAGTGGCGAAGAGGTTAACACCCTCTCCTATTCAGCAGCTTTCCTTTCTTGCCCAAAGATGTAATGCTATCAATCTCGCCGAAGGTTTCCCAGATTTTCCTTCACCTCAACACATCAAAGACGCTGCCGTTTCGGCCATCACTTCCGACTTCAATCAGTACAGGTACCTCATTCGTCCTAAACTCTGCAACTTTCTATTAAGCCGCCCACAACCCTTTTTAATTCTTTCAATATCATTGTTATTTTTGTATATTTTTAATGCATACATGACTTTTCAATTTTATTTTCTAAGATTCTGATAGACAATGCATGCATTTGGAATGGCTTGCTACATCCTCTGGCTTTTCCACATTTTTATCTGACCCATTTGAAGAATTTGGGAAAACCCAAAAGTCTAAGAGTTTGCTTTGTTTTTCTCTCAGTTCGTGTGCGGCGTTTGGTTAGATTAATGTTTTTATACAACTCATAGACAACTTCCGCAGTTTGAGTTATTAGGTAGATTGTTGATGATAAAATATAAATGTTTCTATAAATTTATAAATCAAGAATATCTTGCTGTACGTACTTAACATACCCTTTTGGAGTAGTATGTGGGTTAGACTCATGGGTTATTTCTTGTTGGTTGTGCTTCAAAATATTAAGTTTTGGCAAAGTCCCACATTGCCTATTGTTATAACATTCCTTGTGTATATTAGTAAGTTTTGATGTGGGCTTACTAACTTGGTTGAGAAAATAGGGATGGGCTCGCATACATGAGGACGACTAAGGAATTGGGCTGGGCCAAGCTTGGATCTTGGACATCCAGCCAGAAAACCTTAGTGCGCAGAGTGCTAAAATCCCTAATTGTTTTATTATTTTATCTAACCCTAGCCGCCGCCCTATCAGTTTCTCTCCCAAGTAACGTAACTCTTATTTATTCCAGCGTTCCTCTTCAAACGTTCACTGACATTATTGCTTTCCAACGTTCATAATTTTCTATACGTATACCATCTGCTCTTCGGAGAAAACTGCTTATATACTCAGCTCATATTAGATTATATACTTAGTTCGTGTTATTTTTCTGGGCAATTCCACATAGACAAGTCCACAGTCTTTATCTGTGAGTACACACAATTGAAGACTTCACCGTTGAATCCTGGAGAGTGACGCCGGAGCTCATCTGTACCAACGGTTTATAACCAGTGAGGGCGAAATCACTTTTTAGGACAGTAGCTTTGCTACGCTTCGGTTTTTCAGATAAGTTGTTCCAATTTGTTCGTTCTGTGATCTTGTTAATATTACTTCGATTTCCAACAATCTAAAAAGTGAATTTAGTTAACAAGATGACCTCTCTAAAATTGAACGCTTCTCCATCTTGTCTGCTGCTATTGAAACTGTTGGAAAAATTCTGCATAATTATCCAACAACATAAAGATGTGATTTTTTTTTGCTGTTATAATTTATTGATTTGTGGGCAACCAACTTAATTAGTCCTTTTGCAAGGATGTTTAACTTTTGAAATATTGTGTTTGATAATCGAATCTGATTTTGGGTTTGTCAGGCTTCTAGAGTCGTTTGTTATATTTTTGCTTCTAATTTTCCTATTCATAGTTTATTGAATTTGTGATGCCAAAAAGGTTACACTATACATCCTAAAACTTAATATTGATGTCCTGATATATGCTATCAAAGTGTAGTCTTCATTTCATGTGTTGATGTATTTTGTAATGGTGTCTGTTGACGTCTGTGGTGGTTGGCATCTGGCAATTAGAAATTATTTGTATGCCCCAGAATAGAGGATGATTCCCCCCTCAGTCCTACTATGCTCGAGTAAAGAGATAAGTATATATGGAAGAAAGTGAATGATGTTAGTACCATACCTTGGAATATTTCAGTCATAAGCACTGTCAATAATGACCTTAGAACTATGAACTGCTTATGGTGCTTGCTGTCTTAATTTCTTTGTGTGAAAACCCCTTTCTGGCGTGTCTTGTGCTAATCTATAGAAAAACTTTGTTCAGGCAATTTGTTGTGCTCGCTATCTTTGTTCTTTCCATTCTGTATTTGACATGCATATATTTGAAAATACTATATTTTTAAATTTAGCTCTTTCATGTCATTTTGGTATCATGTCATGAACTTTGTGGGTTACAAAGAATTACACCTATATATACATATATTTGTTATATACAACCTAATATAGTGGAAGCTAATTGGAAAAACTTGCATACTAGTTGGTTCAGTAAACTATTTGGGATCATCAATCATGTTTAGTTTACCATAGCTTACATTCACTTGATACTTTGTCATAAACCTCCATATAGCACCCATACATTAACTAGCATTTGTAGTTTTCTCATTTGATTACTCACTTCTAAAGGTTAAGGGAGGGTGAGACCTTGAGTTGGCAATTGTTATTATTTGTCGTGGATTGGATTATAAAATATTTGCAAATCCAAAATATGAGTAATTATTCAGCTGCCCTGACTTGTGACCATATAAGTAGTCCCGTTTCACTATGCTCATTTGTGCTGGTTGGATAGACATTTAATTATGCAATAGTTAATTAATTGTGATAATTAACATGATTATCAGAAAAATTCTAAAAAATTACAGTAACCTTTTGTGATGATAAGGTACTGTTGTAAATTTTATGGAAGTATTTTAATGTGTTTATTGCATACTTCTAATATTAATTGAGTAATATTAATTGTTGGTGCTTGGAATTAAATTACCATATTGTAATAACTCATGTACCTTTGTTCCTAGTGAGAGTGATTTAGGTGTAGTAATTTAATTGAATTATTTCCTAAATTCACGTCTTATGAGCTGAAAAATTAATGGTAAATAATTGGGCATTTATATGGATTGTGTATCCTAAGCCTGACAAAGTTTCTTTTGTTCTTATGTTCTATTATTTTATGTTAATTTGGTTCATGTGGCAAAGATGATGAACAATGGTGATAATTCTAGATATACTAAAATCTATCTCATTGCCTCTAAAAGATGAAGCGGAAGAAATGTTTATTAGATAAAGCTGAAGTTGAAAATTTGTTAGAAAGGAAAAATAGAACTCTTAAAGATATGATGAATGCCATGTTAATTAGTTCTAGTTTACCATATAATATGTGGGGTGGAGCTTGTCTTTCTGCAAATCATATTCTAAATAGAGTTCTTTATGGAAGGAACATGCACCTAACTTGGGGTATCTTAAAATGTGGGGGTGTCTAGCTAAAGTACCTATACCAGATTTTAAAAAGGAATAAAATTGGACCTAAAACAATGGTTTGTATTTTTATTGGATATGCTTCAAACATTGTTGCATATAGATTTTTTGGTAATTAAAGGTGAGACTAATAATTATCAAAATACTTCTAGTTTGGTAACTAAGGATGCAAATTTTTTAAATTATACTTCCGTTGATAGTAAGAGATGGGGCAGTTCATCTTCAAATGAACACTTTAAAAGGAAGTTAAAGATCTGGGACCTGCACCTACTAGAAGTAAAATGCAACGTTTTGAGAAAAACTTTGGTCGAGATTTTATAATTGTTTTTATTACTGAAGATGACCAAGAAGAAGCAATGGAATCATTTGATGCAATCTTTTGAAAAGATGTCATTAATAGTGAACTATAATCCATTATGAGTAATCATACATGAGAGCTAATTATTTTGCCTAAAAGACGTAAATCTATTGGGTGTTTAAAAAGAAGTTAATAGCTGACCGGTCTATTGATATTCTTAAAGCAAGTTTTCAGTACTTGTTGGTATGTGTTATGTGCTAATGATCAGCATTATGTGAAATTCTTGTGAATTGTTTTAATGTGCACTCCGTGCAACGATGTGATAACAACTGTTTATAGTCAGTTGATGATTTAAGTTAATTGTTCTATGTGAACTATATAATTTGAGAAATGCGAAGTATGAGTATTATGAAGCATGTATCAGATGTCAAGCATGTATAAATTTACAACATGAGAAAGATGAAACATGTGTAAAATACGAATCATAGATAAGATGTAAAGCATGAGAAATGTGATATATACATGAGATACGAAGCATGAAAATTGTGAATATTTATTTATATGTGAATGACTTGCTAATATTTGGTATTAATGAGAAAGTTGTGAAAACTATTAAATTTGAGATGAAAAACGAACTTGATTCTTGGCATGAGAATTAATAAACATGCAAATTGTTTGGTCTCAATCTCATTATGTGAAAAATATTCTTAAGAAATTTGATTTCGTTAATGAAGAGCCATTAGGAACACCTTATGACTCTAGTGTTCATTTTAAAGGGAAAAATAAAGGGTTTGGTATTGCACAAACTGAATATGTCAGAATTATTGGTAGTGTAATGTACTTAATGAATTGTACTCGACCTGATATTGCATATGTCATTAGTAGATTTAGCAGATACACACATAATCCTTCACAAGATCATTAGAATGCATTGCCACGTCTAATGAGGTATTTAAAAGGAACAGTTAATGTAGGTGTACATTTTACTGATCATCCTAATGTTTTTGAAAGATATTGTGATGCTAACTGGGTATCTGATAATGATGAAACAAACTCCACTAATGGATATGTGTTTACTTTAAGTGGAGGAGCTATCTCTTGTAGATCTGCTAAACAAACTTGTACTGCTAAATCTACTATTTAATCTGAATTTATTGCACTAGAATTGGCAGGTACAGAAGTAGATTGGCTGAGGAATTTATTGGCAGACATACCATTGTGGTCTAAACCAATTCTTTCTATATCTCTGCATTGTGATTCTCAAGCTGCCATTGGGGGAGCAATGAACCATGTGTATAATGAAAAACAGAGACATATTCGCTTGAGACATAATATTATACGAGGACTGATCAGTAACAGTGTTATTTCCATGGAATTTATGAGGTCTGAAAAGAACCTAGCGGATCCGCTTACAAAGAGATTGATTAAAGAGATTGTCCAAGAAGCATCCAGAGGGATGAGACTATTGCCAAACATCTTGTGTAAGTAGTACGTGATGGAAACCCAACCCATGTGATTGGAGATCCTATGAATTGGGTTCAATGGGTAACAAGTCACGTAATTACTTAATTATAGCATTGCAATTATTTATATCCCTTGCTGTGTGCATGCGGTGCTTACTGACAAATTGTGAAAGGATGAATCGTTTAGATTCTTAATGAAACTCATAGCCCTAAAGGGTGGTGTACGTCAGTTTACACTTGATGGGTTCACCTATATAAAGGTGGAAGTGTAGACCGCTTCCTATGAGAGTCTATGGCAAACTCTCTAGAGCCTTTATGAAAATCTGGGACATGGCGCATGGCCTAGAACGCACCCAACCGCGGACTTATGTGGATTCGGGTTTTTGAGTATGTGTGCAAGTTCACCTGGTTGTATTATAGATAATGGGTTCAAGAATTTAGTTCACCTATAATCTACAATCTTGAGCTTGTTCCACTAAGTGTCGATTCAAACCCACAAGGTATCGGCATTATATACTTAAAAATCCATTGCCTTTCTTACTTCCTTTTAATTTTTTTTTTCTCTTTGATATTTTTGAATCATGTGGGGGATTGTTGGTTGTGCTTCAAAATATTGAGTTTTGGCAAAGTCCCACATTGCCTATTGTTATAACCTTCCTTGTGTATATTAGTAAGTTTTGATGTGGGCTTAGTAACTTGGTTGAGAAAATAGGGATGGGCTCGCATACATGAGGACGACTAAGGAATTGGGCTGGGCCAAGCTTGGATCTTGGACATCCGGCCAGAAAACCTTAGTGCGCAGAGTGCTAAAATCCCTAATTGTTTTATTATTTTATCTAACCCTAGCTGCCGCCCTATCAGTTTCTCTCCCAAGTAACGTAACTCTTATTTATTCCAGCGTTCCTCTTCAAACGTTCACTGACATTATTGCTTTCCAACGTTCATAATTTTCTATACGTATACCATCTGCTCTTCGGAGAAAATTGCTTATATACTCGGCTCATATTAAATTATATATGTAGTTCGTGTTATTTTTCTGGGCAATCCACATAGACAAGTCCATAGTCTTTATCTGTGAGTACACACAATTGAAGACTTCACCGTTGAATCCTGGAGAGTGACGCCGGAGCTCATCTGTACCAACGGTTTATAACCAGTGAGGGCAAAATCACTTTTTAGGATAGTAGCTTTGCTACGCCTCGGTTTTTCAGATAAGTTGTTCCAATTTGTTCGTTCTGTGATCTTGTTAATATTACTTCGATTTCCAACATTTCTTACTATATGCTACTAGTCTAGTATTGAAAAGAACATATTGCTGTTAGAGGTATTTTATTGCTGTGGTTATGCTTTTATCAATGGTTCTCATATCATGTTAGCTACTTAATTAGCGGACTGCAATACCAACACTGAAATGGTACTACTGCCACTACAAGTCTTATTACTATTCCCTTTTGACTTCATTTATTTTAAACTTTTCAGTAAATTAATAAGTGGATGTTGTGTTTTGTAATTTGGCTATCAAAGACACGTACAGGGAATTTGTGACCACGTGGCAAACAAAATGAAGCATATGTATGGTTTAGTTGTTGACCCACTTACCGATATAGTTGTTTGCTGTGGCCAGACCGAGGCATTTGCTGCAACAATTTTTGCAAGTATGTTTCCCTTTTCATAACAGTTTATCAGCTCAGAAACTCAAGTTTCCTGCAAGTGTTTTCCGCTTAATTTATCTATAATTTCTATTTTGTTTACCCAGTAATCAATCAGGGTGATGAAGTTATACTGTTTGATCCTTCATATGAAACTTACTCCACGTGTATTAGTATGGCTGGAGGAGTTCTGGTTAGTTTTGACCATTTGTTTAGTGATATAGTTTGCGCTCAATCTAGGTTGATTTGCATGCCAAGATTTCTTGGCTTTAAACTGATGTGTCTTATGATTCTATATCAAAAAATGGCAGGTATATGTCTCCCTTGACCCACCTAACTGGACATTAGATCCAGAGAAACTCCTGAAGTCGTTTACTATCAGGACAAAAGCTATAGTTCTGAACAGGTATAAAGAAGTTCGTATATAGGTAAATTTACTTTGTGGATTGGAAGGTTTCCACTAGTGGAAAATAATTTATTTATTTTAAGTAATTAATATATAACAAGGCACAGTACTGCTACAATAAACAAGTAGAGTATCAGCAGAAACACAAGTGACTTGCTTATGAAGCTCAGAAAATCGGAGTTATGGACTTCAATCGCTAGATGCAAAATATATATGTGGATCACGATGTGTTCATAGTCATATTCCTGAATATCGTTATTGCTCAAAGGTTCTTTTAATCCCTTTTATTAATTTTGGACTCTTTACAATTTATAGTAAAAAAGAAACAAAATAACTGGGTTCAACCATTTTGGTTGTTCCCTGCAAAGATATACAAATATTATACTTGATCCCAATTTCTTGTCTGTCCTCGAATTTCACAGTTTATGCTGCAGAAGATCTTAACATATTTAATAGTACATTTTCTATATTTTTTTAATTATCAAGAAACTGACAACTTAATTAACGAGGATCTATTTATTTTAAGGAGCAAGTCCTAAAATGTTTACTGCTATAATAAGAGAAAGCTAAGCAGAAACAGAATAATGTTTACTCAATTGCAAAATTGCTAATCTGTTGTACTTATTTCATTGAGCAGCCGGTGTTTTTAGGAAACTATATTGCACACAATGTATGCTAACTGTAGAAATCAGGATAAAAATTTGCATTGTACTCATAATAAATGTTGTTATGGCGTAAATACATACCAAGATTCCAAGATAATAGGCATGGACTTCAGAACAGGATTACTATGTGCCTGGAAAACCAAAGGATTTGTTCAAAGTTGGACAAGAGATACCAATAATATTCTTCATATTTTATTAGCCTCCCTTTTTCCACTTGCAATAAAGTATCCTTGTAAAAAATTGTCTAATTCCATTTGCCTCTGTAATGCAATTCATTCCTACATCATTTTGTAGGAGCTTTACATTTTATGATGCAAATGAGTCAGCTATATACTTCCTATTAGATTGGTCATGGTTAGTAGCAGAGAGCATAGCACTTAATGGATAGCTTGGACAGTGAAAGCTTCATATGAACATTGTATTAGAGAAACCAAGGAGTGATCAGTATATTTCATGATTTTGGCATATCATCACTTACAAGTAAATCAACAATATAATCTGTTGCTATGATTACTGTTCTTCGTAGTTACTAATGATATCAATCAGAACTGTTCATCAAATGATAAATTTATTATATAACATAATCTAATTAATATACTGATGCAAAGTGGCACAGTCCTCACAACCCGACTGGAAAGGTTTTTACTAAGGACGAGCTAGAGATTATTGCTGGAGCCTGCCGAACATGGGATTGCCTAGCCGTTACCGATGAAGTATGAAATTCCTTTTGTTTATTCTTATTCATCTAGGAGCAAGATGTATAGAGGGTCTTAGTTATGAGTTATACAGCATCACAGCTATCTCATTCTTTAAATTTTATTATTGGGTAAGTGTATATTTAAAAAAAAATAAAAATTATAGGTGCAACAGTTGATATAATTGATCATTTGTTTGTCTTAAGACTACTTTATCAAAATAAGATATAGTTTTATATTTTGGCTCCGAGAAAACAAGGAAAAAAATTTGCTCCGAGTATTTATAATTTGTTAAAGAACTGTGTAACTACTTGTTTTTAATTTCGAGTCATTTGTCATATCTAGTTTTGATCACATCAAGAAGGGGAGGTAGAAATAAGTTTAAACACGTATAAGAATTTATTTTTTTGATCATATCAAGGTGGACACTGATGCAAACTTTGAAGTAGCTGTAATTTGTCACAGGGAAGAAGTTTTTATCACATCAAGCCAATCTTATGGCTTAGCAAATTTGTAGCCAATGATAACTTAAATGTCTGATGCATTTCAAGAATCAGAAAATTTCCATTGTCGTTTTAGTTTTTGTAAACTTATGCGGTAAGTTTGTCCCAGCCAGAGTTGTATTAGTAAGTGTGCTTTTTTGTATATCCCGCCTAAGTCGTACTCTGCACTGCCTTAGTGACCGACTTTCTACATGTAAATTTTTGACGTAAAATCTTCAAGTACTGTGGTAGTGACAAAATTTTAAGTTTACAAAACCTTTTTTTTTTTTTTTTTTTTTCAATTTTGTAGCTTCCCTCATATTCCTCGATCTTCTGTCTGTGGAAATGTATATGCAGGTATATGAGCATATTACTTATGATGAGGAACAGCATATATCTCTTGCCGTGCTTCCAGGAATGCAAAAACGGACTATCATCACATCTTCCTTGTCAAAAACTTTTAGTATCACAGGTAAACTCTAATTCATTCTTACGTGAATTGTACTTCAGAAGTTAAAATTCATAAGTTAATCTCTGTTGTTTACATATATATGTTAGAAATTTCACCATTTCTACTGTCTTGACGTCCCAAAAGAATAAAATAATATTCATCCTCACAGTATTCAGATGTCAATAGCTATCATGACTCATGAATTCTAAAGGGTTTCTGAATGTGGCTATTTTGTTTGAAGTTGGCTTCATTTCATTGTTGTGCGTGCTTTATCAGGTTGGAGAGTTGGATGGGCAATTGCTCCGGCCTCCATTGCATATGCAATCAGAAATATACATATAAGACTCACAGATTCTGCTCCTGCACCTTTCCAGGAAGCTGCATTGACCGCTTTAACAAGTTCCCTGGAATACTTTGAATCATTGAAGAAAGTAGGATTTTAAACAATATTATCTTTTGACAAACTTAGCTGCAATTTAATTCTGAATGTCACTTATAATACATTTGTTGATGGTTAGGATTATCAATCAAAAAGAGATTTCATAGTCAAGTTGCTCTCAAGCGTTGGTTTCCAGTTTCCATCTATGCCCAAGGGTTCATTTTTCGTATTTGCACAGCTTCCTGAGAGTTGCATCCGCTCTGATGTATGTATGTTGGTATTATCATTTCGAGATTTGATTTGTTAAATAAACTATGATACTGATGTCTAAGTATTCAGTTGATACTTGATAGGTATCTGTCTATCTGATACATATAATGTTCTCTTACGAGATATTTGTAAATTTAAATCTTTTTCAGATCGAATTTGTGGAGGACTTAATTAAACAAGCAGGGGTGGTGGCTGTACCAGGCTGTGGATTTTTTCATACCAGTGAAGCTTCAGAGAAGTCACAGTCAGTTAGTTATCAGAAGAGATACATCAGATTTGCCTTCTGCAAGAGCGACGCCACTTTGGCTGCGGCTGCACAACAAATCAGTCAGCTTGTTGATGAGGCGGGCATCTCTCCTCTGAGACTGACCCCTCCGTACCACATTCATCAAAGAGAGACGGCCATCTCTCTAGCTTCTTGTGAAATGCAGGTGAGAAGGTTATAGAGCAAGGTGTCATCATTGCCTCATTGGTTAAGGTCATATCAATGTAGTGTGACTTTTAACATATTTGTTCATCTATTAATGTAATATTTTACACAATTTGTTACGTCCATTTATATCATAATTGAAACTATGTACGTAATAAAATTGCACATTTCGACTCTTTTTGACTTTTTTTAACTTTCAAAAATTAACCAAGTGAGTACGTTAGTATAACTGATTAAAATTACATTACAATTATTTTAGAAAATTGTTAAATTCACAATAGAAAATGTCATTTACACAATAAAATTATCGTTATAGATCCTATAGCGACGGTTTTTACCGTGGTTATATATCTACAACGACACTTTTGTTATGCAAATGATAAAAAATTGTTGTGGATTTAACAATTCTCTTATTTTATATTACAAAAAATAACAATACAAACACGTCCAAAAATAAATTAGTGAACAAAGTGGGGCATACACGTGTTTGACTCCCTACATATTTTTTTTCAATACTAATACCAGAGTCCACTATGAATTCGGTTAGCATGAAGTGAATTTGATAGTAAGTTTACTTCATGTGCAATACAATGTTGACACACACATAAAAGTGATTTATCCGTCTGCGTGTTAACACTATATTGAGTTTGAAGTGAACTTACTAAAAAGTTATTGCGATTTTTTTTGCCAAATTACAAACGGATATCATATAGATTGAGTAAAATTATAATGTGGACTTAATATATTAAATACATCATTTAAATATTACCAATTATACTTATGTATGACTCGCAACAAAAAAAAATTGACATATATTATCAAGATATATCATTTATCAATTATAATTATTCACCTAACTAATAATAAAAAAAGTTTGACATATATTATATCATTTTTAGCTGGGTCCTACATAGAAGATGCTATTGTCCTAACTGAGTCCTACGTATAAAATGCTACTATTACTAGTCTAGCATTATTGTTGTCTTTTAATTAAAAAACATCCGTTTTCTTCCCCCGTACTCAAAAAAGGACCCACGCAGCAGCTACAACTCACGGCTAACACTGTATGTATTGTATGTGCGCTAGTCACAGAGCGAGATGTCTTCGTCGGTGACGATTACAGATACCGGCGAACAAATACCTCTTCTTCAAAATTCAAATGATCCTCCGGCTCCGGCTTCCAAACAACGCCTTGTCTCTCTCGATGTCTTCCGTGGTCTCACCGTCGCCGTATGTTTAACTACCCTCCCCAAATTTATACTTCTATGATCCATTTGTTCCTACTAAAAACTGGTTCTTATTAATGCCTGTGCGTTTACTTAGTAGTTTGATATGCAAAGATTTTTCTTACTAGTACTATGATTTTTAATTTTTAGTTGTAATTGAATTTGAGACAGTTGATGATTTTGGTTGATGATGCGGGAGGAGCTTTCCCTTCAATAAACCACTCTCCGTGGTTCGGCGTCACGCTCGCCGACTTTGTCATGCCATTTTTCCTTTTTATTGTTGGTATATCCGTTAGTCTGGTCTTCGAGGTACCATTTTTCATCAAATGTTACATTTGAAATGTATTCATTTATATTGAATTTTAGTAAATTGGTAATTTCAGGAGTAGATAGCATGAGTTTGTTATGATAGAGATTTTTAGCTGCAGTTGTGAATAATGACTTATTTCGCCATGCAGAGAGTATCTGACAAGCCAGCAGCAACAAAGAGAGTTATATTGAGAACTATTAAGCTGTTCTTGTTGGGGTTAATTTTACAAGGTAATACTGTTTCTCCCCTTGTACTGCATCATGAAGTGGGGCCTCTCAATAAGCTTATACTCCATTTGTAGCAGAGATATTTTAGATGACAATCTCTGAGTGACCAATTTTGCATATCCTTTTAAGAGTAGAGAATTTTGTAAGGTGATAAATTGAATTGAATTCAAATTGCTTTAGTAAGTAAATTGTATAGCAGAAGAAATAGAATATTATTTTTAGGTTACAAGTAAAGAGAGATGGCCACACCCCATCACTAACCAGTGCAAATTTGAACTACTTAACAATAGACTTATGCCTTGTTTTTGTCAATAAACATCAATCCGTATTTCAACATTAAGGTTGTGATATTACGAATAAATATGAGTTTAGTAAACGATGATATTGAGTTGTTATGACGATTGTGGCATGCAATGATCCTTAAAAAAGAAGTTGAGGGAGTAATGAAAGTCTGATACTCAGAAGATGATTAAATTTAATAGGTGATATAACATCTATAAATGGAAATGAAATAGTACGTTGAAATTATTCAACAATAAGTTACGAGGAAGGATAGACGTGAATGGAGTAAGGAGGTTTCAGTGATTGTGATTCCGATGACGGAACGAGGGAAAAAATGTGATGACCCGGATTTCGGTTATTATTAAAATAAGAATTTAATATATAAAATTCTTATTATGCAACGTAATGGACTTGAATATATGAATATATATGTGATGTATACATTTACGTGATTTATGTGGTAAATTTAAAATGTATATATAATCATGAAATATATACATTTATTAAAAAAAATAAGATTTCATAGTGGATTTAACTATTAAATTAGTTAGTTGAGTTAAATACGAAAAGGAATATGGAGGCAAATGAAATTAACTAAATAATATTAGTTAATTAAGATTATGTTGAAAATTATATTATGAGATAATATAATTTAAATATTAAATCCTTGAATAACAATGGATGTATTATGAATTAAATTTCATAAGCAAGGAGATTAATTCACTTAATTAAAAGAGTGAATTAATATAGGTATATTATATATAAAAAACAATATGGTAGTAAGTTAAATTAATATGTAATTTGAAGTGAAAGGTATGAGTTAAATAAATTGTTTTGAAACATTTTATGGGAGGAAGGAACAAATTTAATTTAATTATATAATATTAATTGTATAAACTAAATAAGTTATTATGTGATGTTCGTTACATAAAAAGTGTTAAACCAAGGATTAATTCCTTAATTAGTGGGATAATCTTATACATGATTACCCAATTTTGGTAAATGGTACAATTACATAGATTAATTTTAAATGCGGAAAGTGGAAGTATAACATATATATATATATATATATATATATATATATATTAGGAATATGGGAAAGATATATTAAGCTAGTTAAGTGGAGAGTGTTGGGAAAGTGAGATATATTAAAGTAATATGTATACTATGTGTGTTATACTTCATTATAAGTGTTGGGGAATAGAAAATTAGAAACATGTTGTTGAGTCATGGTAAGTAGGGAGGTAATTAGTAATGGGAAGACACTAAGCTGAGTTATATTTGATGAGACATATGAGAGCCATAGGCTTAATTGTTAAAAAAAATAAAATCTCAACTCTCTTTCCCATTCTCCCCTCCATTCCATCCGTTCCCTGTCCTCCATTTCCTTTCCATTATATCTCTCTCTCTCTTTAAAAGAATTACTCAAGTTTCATTTCCATGCTCAAGCCCCCTCAGTTTTGGCTGGACAGAGAAAGATAGCCATGCATTGGAGTTGTAAACTGATTTGGGAGGGAATTTCAAGTAGCAGTAGCAGCAAGGAGTGTATAGCTAATTTATAAGAATAAAGTTCAGCCCATTAGACGGTTGAAGCAAGGTAAGTTCTAACTTTTGATTTTAATAACAAAGATTGAATGTTTTATGTAAAATTGAAAGTATAATTGCTGTGATAATTGGGATTTAGCAAGCAGGAGACTAGTTGTTGTGCGGAGTAACAAGGGAGGAAATTTATGGGTTTAACACTCCTTAAACTCTTAAGAACTCTGCCCTAAATTTAATGCACACCTTATGTTTGATAAAATGCTTCAATTAATTTAATTTGTTAAAACATGCGACTTAGATAATTATTTCTAGTTGTTAATGTTGTTCAGACTTGGGGTTTGTTAAACTATGAACCTAACAAGTCATGGTATGTATTTAAGCTCAAATATGAGTTTTAATGATCAAATGATGATCAATCGAATCAAGAACGAGGAAAACTAATTTTAAACCATCCTTGTGAGCGATTTTAAGCCTACTTCGAATTGGAATCTTGAATTTCGATCTGAATAAAAGTTGTAGAGGAGGAAATTTCAATGAAAATGGACTCAAGAATCACTCAAAAATGTTAAGAAATGAAGAAGTTATGGCTGTTTTAGCGAAGGAGGGTCATGCAGTCCAATTACCGAAAAAAACTGGAATCGCGGAGCTGTCCAATTTTTTGGTCACTGTTTGGGAACAGCTAACTTGTTTTAAAAATGAAGTCCTCTTGGATTCTGGAAGTTTACATTATGTTGAAGTTCCTTTCCAAAGATGAACTTGATCCGACTTTTGACATTTGAGTTATGGTCGATCAAAGATTAGAGTTTTAAAAATCATTTCGGCTAAATTTTTAGTTCTGTAGCTCTGATAAAGCTGAAATTTTTATTGGAGGTTTTTACTGGTGTCTTCTAGTTCCAGTTAAAATTTCGTGATTTTTGGATAAAAACATGATTTAAGAAAAATGCTGCAATTTTAAGCATGTGGCCTTTTTAAAAATAGTATTTGAAGCTGAAAAATTAAGGGAAAAATATTTTGAGTGGAAAATAATTTATATTAAAGAATTCTAGAAGGAAAGAAAATAATAAAGTGTTTAGCTATGTTTTTATAAATAAGTCGAGTTAATGAAATAAATGTGATTACTTGGATGTTTTAGTAGGAAAGTCATATTTAATGAATTTTCGACTTATATGCAATAAAAACGGATGGACAAGATTATATGGGGGTAAAATGGCCATTTTTACATATATGACATAATAATGACGTGGCGTATCAATTAAGTGAAATTACGAATAAGAAATTTATTATCGACTTAAGTTACAGTTAATCGCCAATAATGTGTTATACTAGTTAGTAAATAAGTGACTAAATATATCCCTATAGATATTGTAGGAAACCTTGTGAACGAAGGAAATATCGTGTTCAGGGACACCGAAACTAATCGAGGTTATATGACGAAAAGTAAGGTATGGAGAATGTTAACCAACAAGTAAAGTTATACAACGAAGGTTCGATGAACGTAAAGCGATAAACGCAAAAAACAGACAAGTTTTTCAGTGTTGATTGTTATATGAAAACTTGATATTGTTTACGTGTAAACTGTTTTATATTGTAATAAAGCCTTTGTGAGTATGTTGAAATATGTGTTTGATACTACAATGCTATATGAATTGTCAAAGTCAAGTTATGACTGTAGACTGTAGTTAGTTGATTTATGGAAACTCAAGTACTCAACCTATTTATGATGTGTGATATGTGAGAAATGGAATGTATATTTGGAAAATTGTCAATCATGAACTATTTGATGCATGGATATAATGTAAATCATGAAATGTATATAGCATGAATACACTGTAAAGCTTGTATGTTATGTGAGGCATGAAATGTGTTAACTGTTAATCTTGCTTAGCCGTCACGCTCATTTCTGCAAATATTTCATTTGCAAATAGATGTTGAATAATCAGATGATATTGGTGATAGAGATTTGAAATATGTTTGTAAAGACAATAATTATTGTTTAGATAGTTGAATTTGTATCCAGTCAAGAGGACTAGTATAGAGTATTGAACCAAATTGTATCAAACTTGTGTGATATCGAATAAAAATTTATTCATTTTGAATTGATTGATTTTTTTTATAAGAAATAGTATACAATAAATATGTGGGTTGCTGGGTTGTGAATTTAGTTGTTGTTTTGGAAATCCAGTTAATCCTGTGATTTATTTAACTTTCTGGATTTAAAGGAAAACGTATAAAAGAATGAATATGATATTAAAAGTTAAATCTTTATATTTAAATGAGATGTTGAAACGACTTATAATAAATTGTAAATGTTTCGATTTTGGAACCGATGAATTGTAAAGTTTTAAATAACTGAATTGTAATATCTATACCAATATCGAATGATTGATTTTTTTTTTAAAATATACGTATTTTATCGATTATAATATTTGATAATGACGCAAAATGGGAACGAAGTTGTATTTTAACGCACAAGATCTGGAATGGAAATTGTCCTGATTTTGGGGACGTTACAAAGGGTTTGAGCAATTAAGTTCCTATGAATTAGATCATCCACACATGTGAATTCAAAATCCTTTTCTTTTCTGAACTCTCAATCTATTTCACTCGAATGTTTAATCAGGTGGGTATTTCCATGGACGCAAAGATTTTACTTATGGAGTTGATGTCACCAAGATGCGATTGATGGGAGTGCTACAGGTAGTTTGAATAACATATACATGTGTATTGTACATTCATGATGCAAAATTTTTGTTATGATTTTCGATTGAAGCAACTATAGTGGGACTGACGAGTGCGAGTTTTTGTCCCCTAAAATTAGGTTTATATCTTGAATAAGTGGTTATCAAAATGGAAGACATCAAGATTTAGTAATGCTTATTCTCATTGCTACTTATCAATAAATAAATTATAAGTACCTAAAAAATGTAGAAGTTGTTATCATAGTTGTCAAATCGTGAATCGTAAAAATGTGGTATATATATTTAAACATATAAAACACAATTTATTGGACAATCAAACATATTAGCTTGACTATATATAAAAGTAGATAATTAAATATTATTATTGACTAAAAATAAATTTTAAAGTTAGATAGTAGCAAAAATATTCTAAATTGATTGATTATATATTATTTTAGTAATCTTTATAAAGTAACAAGAGAAAACGAAAATTCAGATTCATCTTTTATCTATAAAACAAAAAAGAATAATTCAAATTAACAAGTGGAGATTTATGTATCTGCTTATAGAAAGAGAAAAATAGAGCGACATTCTAAAGAAGATATAAATTTCTAAAAAGTGATTAAAGGCTCATCAAAAATATGTTTATACTAAAAAAACCTCTTCATTTGAAATGGTAAAAGATTTAAAAGTTTTGTTTTTACTCTTTTGGTTCTACTTAAAAACTTTTTCAAGTTGATTGCTAACTTTAAAAAATATCGTGCATTGTATCGTTTCGTAAGAATCGTAACTGAATCGTATGATGATACAGTGTCATTTTCGATTCACCCTACGATACGCATCGTATCGTAAGATTCTGACAACTATGTTTGTTACATTGCTTGTTCAGTTTATGTGCATATAGAGTTTTTACCATTTATTACCTCCTGGCCACTGCATTATCAGACATTATACTTTATAACTTGCAGAGGATTTCTATTGGATATCTCTTTGCTTCAGTTTTGGAGATCTGGTTTGTGAATAATATTGTGGTTGACTCAGTTGCCGCTTTCGCGAAGAAATACTGCATTCAGTGGTAAGTTTATCATTTAGAATGTTGTAAGTTCTAATTCTCAAGTCACTCATTTGCATGTTTGTTGTAGGTGTCTTCTTTTTTTTGCTTATTTAGACTGAAATTAAACCCACTCACGCACCCATCCTTGTCAATGCCAAGGTTCGATCCCACATCCTTTGCTTTGCAAAGGTGTGGTGATACCATCCGGCCAAAGGCTCGGTGGTGTAGGTGTCTTCTTTTGCTGATAGTTGGAACGTGGTGTAGGTGTCTTCTTTTGCTGATAGTTGGAACGTTTATAAATTAGAGGTTGTTCTTAACAATTTTGAAATATGATTTTACAACCACCTTTCAAAAATCCTCATCTGCAATTAATTTTTGTTCTACTTTCTCTCCTTTTCTTTTATTTATTTATTTATTTTGTGTTGTCATATGGGATTCATTTTTAGCCTACCTCAACTAGTTTGTGACTAAAGGCGTTGTTTAGTTGAGTTGAGTTAGACCATTAATGTGAGTTATCTATAGTTTCTTGCTAATTGCCAAGTTCCATTTTGTGTGATACAATTTGTGTATTCCTTTAACATGTCATTAGTTTCATACATGTTTAGCAAGAACCTGTAACCATTTAATTTCCTATTGCAAATTACTAGTGAAATGAAATCATTAAACTATGTTATGTGATAATAATTCTTTATTGGAGGTTAGTATTTTACTAGCTAATTATTTCCTTGTGGTGTAGGATGATTGCTATCTTACTAGGTTCATTGTATATGTGCTTGCTGTATGGCCTTTATGTTCCAAATTGGGCCTTTGAAGTTTCGAGCATGAGCTGGACAACGCCACAGAAAGGATATGGATCAGATACTCAAACTGTGAGTTATTAAATACAGTTCTTAAAGCCTCTACTGAGGTTTCCATCTGATATGTGTGATGGACTTCTACTGTGTCAGGATCACAAGAGTAAGGGTAAACTGGGCGTAACTAAAATAGTTAGTAAATTCTAGAGTTAGATATTTTGAATGCACATGTGTGCACATGGGTGGTTAGTTAGCATGTGAATGAAGGATAAGAAAGTACTATAGGTTAAGAGATTTTATTTTCCTGCAATAGCTAGCTATATATATGTGTAATGGGAAGAGTAAGCCCCAAGTTTGATAATATGCATTTTATATATGAAATGAAGACAGCTTTTTAGCTTTCTCTCTCTCTCTCTCTCTCTCTCTCTCTCTGTGTGTATCACGAACACAGTAAGTATGCACTGTGTTCTTCTCCTTCTTCCTCCCTTATTTTATCTGTTTCTCTAATTTTATCCTTCTATATCTTTGTTTCTCTCTTATTTTCTGGTTAAGCTTCAACAAGGGCTTGACAAATTGGTATCAGAACTCAAGTTCTATCCTAACTCATCATCTTCTTCCTTCTAATACTCTGTTTTCTTCTCTATCTTCAACTCTGAAATCTTCTCTCCTTGAAAACCAATCTGAATTCTATTTATTCTACTCTCTTCTTCTATACTTTTAAGACTCTATTCTCAGCCCAAACTCATCATCAACAACTCTGAATCACAACAAGCAAGCAGCAGAAAAAGGAATTTCGTGCTCTGTTTTTCTTTCGAACCTGCAACTCAACAATTTGAAGTGATTAGTCACTTGTTTCAGGTAATAATCCCTTCTATCCTACTCGTTTTAGTCACATACACATAGCCCATAGCATATTTCTCATAAAAAACAACACCCAAACATGTTTCAATCCATAATTTTCATTTTCTTCTCGGTCGACAAAAAATTTTCAGAATCTAGAAATTAAAGTTTTTTGATCTGTTTTTGTTTGTGTTTAAGTGACTCAAATTACTTTGTTAGCCTGTCTAGTATTAGTATAAGAATTCAAAAACCAAAAACATCATTATCAAGTTCCAGCTGTTTTTAAATTCCAAAAATCAAAACAGTTTCAGTTTATTTTCTAGTATTAGAACTTGTTACTTCTCCGGTAATTAGTAATAATTTTAGTTTTGATCATTTGGTGCTTGTGCTTCTTTTGTGTGCTCATTTACTCTCTGAGATTCAACTAAGCTTTAGCTAGTTGAATTTACAACTTGTTTTGGCCACGGATACTTAGTTGTTTCACTAAGGATATCCAACTCTCACTTAAAAGCTATACAAGCTTCATTACTCAAAGTCTGCCAGTATTGTACTACTGGGAAAAAAAATTGAACACAGAATCACACTTGTTCTGTGATGCCTTTCATTCCTACTCTCTATAAGTATGGCTGGTCCTTCACAAATGTTGCAGCAGGATTTCTTGAGTTACAGGGAATACACTAATGGGAAGTTGCAACTCATTGATGAAAAGATGAACTACTTCATGGGTGGAATGATGAAAAGATGGACTACTTCATGGGTGGAATGAATGAGTTGTTAAAGCAAAGAGGTTCAGATAATGAAGAGTTTGATAATCTTTTTAGGAACAAGAAAAGGGGCAAGAGGCTTGCTCATATGGGGCAAATGAGAGAGGAGTTTCTTTAGAGACCCTATGCATGCTGAGTAAGGAGACATGAAGAAGATGATGCTCAATGAAGGAGGAGGAACCAAAATGACGATGATGGTGAAGAGGGGAGAGAACTTAAGCATCTTAAATTGGTGTTTTCATAATTTACTGAGGGTGATGATGCTAAGAATTGGATTCAAGATTGTGAAGAGTACTTTAGCATCTATGGAATCATCTCCTATAAGAGGATTGCCATAGTTGGAATGCATTTACATGAGTCTCCCAAGGACTGGTACAAGTCTTATGTCAATGGCAAGGATGGACTTACATGGAGGGAATTTGCAAGAGATTTCACTGTGAGGTTCATTGAGGCAGGTGTGGTGAATTAACAGCTCAAGCTACTCAAACAAGTAAGCATTGTGGATGCTTACCATGATGAGTTTGAAAGGCATAAAGGGAGACTACTTGAGAAACTACCTCACTTGATTGAGGACTTCTTTGTAGGAAACTTTGTGGTGGACTCAAGGATGAGACTAAGAAGATGGTTAAACTTCTTGACCCAAAGACACTTTTCCAAGCCTTCAAACGAGCCAAGTTTTATGTGACTCTCACTTCTAAACCATTCAGCAACTACTCTAAAGCCCAACCTAGTTATAAAAACACCCAACCCAACACTAAAATGGACCTCCCTGCATCCTCTACAACCAAAACACCAATGCTCACCTACCCCAAGAAAGATTTCAATAAACCTAAGCCTATTACAGCAGCCTAGAGAGATGAAAGGAAGGCTAAGGGCCTTTGTTTCTATTGTGATGAAAAGTATACAATGGGACACCAATGTAGACTCCCCAGAATTTCATGATTACTTGTAAGAATTTCCAAAACCGTCAAGAGACCTCAGAATGTGATGAATACTCTGCAACTTCAGAGGAAGGGAATGGGGGTCAAGTCCTGGTTCTCAAAGGAAAAAGTGAAGGGAAACAACTTATGATGCTAGTAGATAATGGTAGTACCATTAAACTGCCCTATACATCCTATTGACCCTATTACTATTACTCTTCCTAATGGTGAGGAACTTCATAGTAATGGTGCCCAAAGTTTACATGGACTTTTGAAACCCACATATTACTATCACTCTTCCTAATGGTGAGGAACTTCATAGTAAGCCATAGTGCACAAAGTTTACATGGACTTTTGAAACTCACAGTTTCAGTACACCCATGTGGATTATTAAATTGCAGCAACATGATGCCATTCTGGGAACTACATGGATGAAGCAACTGGGGGCAGTTCATTTCAACTATGACCAACTTATCATGATTTTCTGTATAATGGGGAAGAAACACAACTGCAAGGGATAAGGAACCAAAAGTCCCCAGAACCTACAAATTTTCCAGCCTGCAACTACTTAACCATAGCCCAACCAGCTTGGATGTCTCAGATAATTGGAAGTTATGAAGGGGATGGTAATATTTCCCCAAGCCATAGTTGACTTAGCAGCTACAAAAATGGGACCTAATGAGTTTGAATTAGTCCATGGATTGCTCAAGTACGGGGTAAATGCGTAATAGGATTCCAAGGGGAGCTGAGGAAACAACTGTTTGAAGAACTCCATGAAAAAGGAGTTGGGGGCCACTCAGGAACCAGGGCTACTCTAAAAACGATAGAGCAGTATTTCTATATATTGGATTGGGATGAAAAGTAATATAACCAAATGGGTGGCTGAATGTTTTGTTTGTTAATTTTCTAAACATGAAAATGTGAGCAGTCCTGAGCTTCTCCAGCCACTGTCTATTCCTTAAAAACTTACATAGCTATGGATTTCATTAGTGGACTCCCCAACTCTAAGGGCTATGAAGTTATTTGAGCTGTCACTAATAGGTATAGCAGAAACTCTCATTTCTTACCTCTCAGTCACCCTATTTCTGCCAAACATTATCTCAACTGTTCTTTCAATTTTTTTTAAAACATGGACTCCCCAATTCTATTGGAAGTGACAGAGACAATATTTCTAAGTAATTTCTATCTAACACTATTTAAACTTGCTGGGACCTGACTTTACCTCTTATCATCCTCAAAGTGATGGGAGTACAAAAAGAATAAACCAATGTTTGTAGCAGTACCTAAGGTGCATGTGTAGCCACTCACCCAAGAAATGGAGTTCCTGGCTTCCTATGGCTGAGTGGTGGTTTAAAACCACTTATCACACTTCTCTACAAACCACACCCTACAAAATTCTCTATGGTCATGACCCCATGCATCTAAACATCTCAACCACACTTGGTACCAATATTACAACAATCAAAGATATTCTTAAAGAAAAACAACATCAAATGGAAATTCTTAAGGAAAATCTAGCTAAGGCACAACAAAGAATGAAGAGCCAGGCTGATAAAGGGAGGACTGAAAGAGAGTTTGAGGTTGGGGAATTGGTATATTTAAAATTACAGCCCTATAGACAAAGCTCAGTGTCAATGATGAAGAACATGAAACTGGCCCCAAAGTTTTATGGGCCTTTTAAAATTTTCGAAAGATTTGGTACTGTTGCATACAAACTAGAGTTGCCTAGCACTTCCAAAATACATCCAAATTTTCATGTATCACAACTTAAAAGGCATTTGGGAACAACTACATTCAACATACAGCTACCTAAGGTTAACCAAGAAGGAAGGTTTGATGTTGGGCCTCTCAGAACTTTGAAACAAAGAAGATTTTTAAAGTATCAATATTTGGTGCAATGGAAATATTGCAGCTTGGAGGAAGCTACCTGGGAAGATGTAGACCTGCCTCAAACTCAACTATCTAGACTTGTTACCACATTCATGAGGACATGAATTCTCTTACGGGGAAGGGAATGTCAAGATCACAAGAGTAAGGGTAAACTGGGCATAACTAAAATAGTTAGTATATTCTAGAGTTATATATTTTGAATGCACATGTGTGCACATGGGTGGTTAGTTAGCATGTGAGTGAAGGATAAGAGATAGGTTAAGAGATTTTATTTTCCTGCAATAGCAAGCTATATATATATATATATATATGTAATGGGAAGAGTAAGCCCCAAGTTTGATAATATGCATTTTATATATGAAATGAAGAAAGCTTTTAAGCTTTTTCTTTCTCTCTCTCTGTATCACGAACACAGTGAGTATTCACTGTGTTCTTCTTCTCCTTCTTCCTCCCTTATTCTATCTGTTTCTCTAGTTCTATCCTTCTATATATCTGTTTCTCTCGTATTTTCTGGTTAAGCTTCAACAAGGGCTTGATACTGGCACACTGCAAAATTTAGCTAATGGTGAAATCATGAAATTCTTTTTTTTCCTCTCTTGTTTGAGTTTGTCTTAGAAACCTAATGCCTGTGATTTCCATGACAGAAGTGCTGGTGGTCTTAAGTGGGAGTGACTATATCATTAGTTATTTTTTCCCCAATATTGCCTCTCAGACTGTCTTCCTCACTCCTGCTCACCTAGAGTATAAGCATGTTGCCCTGACAATGATGGTCATTTAGGGAATAACTTTGTTGCAGAGTTGGGTGAAGAGATATTATTGGATATTTTGTGATACGGTTGCAAATGTTCTGATGATGTATCTCGACCATCTTCACTGTCCTGCTATTAGTTGTATGCTTGGTCGACTTTCTTTCATGAGTTTGTTCTTCTGGATCTTAATAATTGGGTTATCTTGATGGTGGAGATATGGTCTTTGGCAATCAGCCAATCACCAATTTCTCTGTTTGGTGGCTTTTGATTAATTTGTAGCCAGTGGTGTTCGAGTTACTTTAATATATGATTTATTGCTGGTGGATACTTTTCTTTATATATTGTTTTCTATCTCTGTTTCTGCAATTACGCAACCTA
Organism: Panax stipuleanatus; assembly: GCA_020205555.1. Taxonomy (NCBI): domain Eukaryota; kingdom Viridiplantae; phylum Streptophyta; class Magnoliopsida; order Apiales; family Araliaceae; genus Panax; species Panax stipuleanatus. The sequence continues at coordinate 163,537,688 of CM035115.1, read as the reverse complement.
TATAGTTTTAATCAAGTCGGTAAGAATATATAGTAACTAGGTTCTTCGAAGACATGTTGCCAATTCGGATGATTTGGCTTTAAAATCTGTCCTTAAAATTTGCCATTGGATCAACAACCGGACTAATGGGTTTACATTGTCACTGAATGGCATGGTGATGGTATTACTTTGTGCGTTTTCAGTTTAGCATGTTCAGCCTTCCATTTGGGTGAAGTGAAGATGTGATACATTTGTTGTCAAAATGTGAGTTTACTCTGCCTATTTGAGAAAGAAAATTTGTATTAGTCTATTTGACAAAACAATGTAACAAATACAGATCCATCATGATCAATATTTATATATTGACCACTTCTATGCTGAATAATGTTAATATACCTGCTAAAATTTCTAAAGAAATTACAAATAAACTTTTAGAAAAAAAAGCAAGAAAAAAATATTAGATGGTGGACTCTTATCAAAGGAAAAAAAACATCAGATGGTGTATTGCTTTCTTCTCACTAGCTTCCCTCTGTTTTTAAAAAAAGGCCTACCTAATATATGATATCACGTTTGAATCTTATATAAATTTGTTTCTAGTGAAACATCGTTATGAAGTTCAAACAAATTGTGTCTATATAATTATTTTTGGACTGGCTGATCATGAAGAGCCAAATGAGTGATAACATAAGGATATTTGATAATTATTTCATGTGAAGATGCAGTAGCACCATATAAAAAGGAGATCAGGTAAAACTATTTACCATGGTTTTGTTATGTGCAGTACTTCCTTGGCAAGTGGTCTTTGTAGTTCAAATTAAAGACGCAACAATGATAAGGGCAGGGAAACGGAAAGTGGTTTGAGAAGTAAGAAAATGTGTAACAGAATTTGACAAAGTGTCTTGAGAGGAAAAAGAAACATGTGTAGTCCATTCCAAGTTAATGGAGAAGGCTTTGTGAGATTGTTTTCGCCCCAATACCTAACTCCTGGAATATAATGAATCCATGATGCAAAATCAAAGTTTTGGGTTCCAGGACCAGAGGTCTGAAGTCTGAACTCTGAATACCTATTGCAGTGTTCAAAATGCATATTTAGATATATACATTGGTGTTAAAGTTAAACCATTGAATGACATATTAGACTCCACTAACACTGTATCATGTACCATAATTTAGTTGTTTCCCATATTATCACCTTAATAGGTTTGAATGTGTTTTTCATGTAGAAAAATCTTTCAGTTCATGTATTAGTGTTTGAAAAACTTCTGATTTCTCTCTCTTTTACATATTCTTATTTTGGCAAAAGCTTTTGGAGATAAATCAGTAATACATGTATCTTTACCATCTTAGCTTACAGAATTGATTTGAAAGTTCTCATATTTTTTTTGAAGGTGTTCTGTGGAATGAGGGGTAGCCTTGAACCTCCTTGTAATGCAGTCGGCTTGATTGATCGAATTTTTCTTGGCGAACAACATCTTTATAAGCATCCTGTCTACAGAAGAACACAGGTTATCTCTGGTACTTTCTTTTATGACTCAGCTTACATATTTTCGTAATAGAATAACTTGCAATTAACTTTGGGTAGATTACTTCCTCATGTTTATAGAATTGCAGTGTTAATTCTCCTGATTATGGACCTCTACCACCAAATTCACCTGGGTGGTGTCTTGCTCCATTTGAACCTGAAGGTATCTTAAGGTTAGATAAGCTCTCTGTGTCTAATATATTCTTTTTTGTGAAAATTGTCAATGCCTTGCTTCGGTAAGAGTGTGAAATACACAAAACCCTGACAATAGAGTCTATATGTCTCAATATTTGGATTGGCAGAAGCTAGAAGAACAGATGCTACCCAAAAAAGTTGCTGTGTCCATTTTGGACCGCAACTTTTCACAGACTCTTGGCCACTTCGTTTTACATGTCCAATTACATTATGACCAAATGGTATTTCAAAAAATACCACAAGTGACATGGTTTATCAGAAAAGACTCTTATCCCATTTACTCTGTGCCAACTCTCTGTGAAGCTTGAACATACGATTGGTTTTGGAACAAATATGATAACTAACATAAGTAGTCTGTATAGATAGGTATAATTGTTGTCAGTTATTTCCTGTTTGTCTCTATTTGTATTTGTAAAGCTTATGGAATGAAGATGTTTGATACATTGCTTTATCAGTTCATTTTTATGACTTTTGTGGACATTACAAGTATTGGATTCTTTATTATTATTCTTGATAGCATTATATTATATTTGTATACATGAAAATCAAAATAGCACCTACGATATTTTGTGCACTGCTAGGTTCTGCTTCATGTATAACCAATTAATCATAGATGATAATTTTCGGACTCAGCATCTATCATTCTTGAAGCTAGGTTCTCTTATCAAATTGCTCATTTGTTTTATTGGATGAAATTTTTAGTTCGTTGATGGCTGCTGTTACGTGTTTTGTGGGTCTGTATTATGGGCACATCATTGTACATTTTAAGGTAACATACTTTCTTGTTGCCCCTCTCATTTTAATGAAAATAAAATAAAAATACTTTTGTTGCTTCTCTACGTGTTCTCTTTCATTAGCAGAAATGTTTTCAGTTCTCATTCATAACGTGACATAATGAATTTTTATTTTTGTGCTACATCTCTCTGTAAACAGAGGTAAGGCTTCGAGCCCCCTATTTGAGGGAGCCTTGTGCTGTTGTGCACTGGTAGGACCTTTTATTGCTTGAGTTTTCTATCTCAAAATGTTTACTTTTTTGCAGGGGCACATGGAAAGGGTAATTATGTGGTCCATATCTTCTTTTTTTCTTCTGATTTCAGGATTTGTTTTGGTGGTTCTAGGTATTTTTCTATTCAAGCAGCTGGGTTTGCAATCACAAAATTACAAGAGGTTCATGTGTTTACATCTAATAATTTCTATATTATATACACAACCTTCCAGGCGTTCCTTTGTCCAAACCATTATATACATTGAGCTATATGTGCGTCACAGCCGGAGCATCGGGCTTGCTCTTAACCATTATCTTTTACATTGTAAGTTAATTTTTAGTAGTGTAGTGTTGTCTTGACAGGAATATTACCGTAGTAGGTTAGCAGGGGAATATTAGTGCTTATTTCAACTCTAATTGATGCAGGTTGATGTCAAACATATCAGAAAACCCATGATAATACTTCAGTGGGTAGGAATGAATGCCCTCATTATTTATGCTTTGGCTGCTTGTGACATCTTTCCAGCTGCTGTCCAAGGTTTCTATTGGCGTTCACCTGAATACAACCTGGTAATTCTCTTATCACCTATGTTTCTTTATTCTCTGTTTTATAATCATTAATTTCTGATATCATTTTCTTGATAGATTATAATAATGTTATGCCTTTCCCATTTCAAGCTAGATTTCTATGCTGCAATTCTTTTCGACTCACTATATGAACAAAACAAGCAGCATGGTTCATACCTCAAGCTTCTCTTCAGTAAAAACAGAAAGGGGGATGGGGTGGTCCAACATATTGGATTATCTCTTATACAACCATACAATTTCAGAGGTGGGATATGTACTCTACCCTAAAAAATAGAGGAAAGGAACCACCACCACCTCACCAATTAACCAACCAACAAAACTGCTTGTTACAAATAACATCCTGTTGTTGCATCAAAACATAAATGTTGACTAATCTGGCTAACATTGAACTTGGTAAAATGAAATGGTTGGATAAGATCTTTAGTTAAAATAATGAATTGTTGAAACTAATTGATTCTAGTTATTTTGAAAACTTTTTGTGTAACTTTATAACTTCTTATTTCTCGGAATTAATATAATTAATATATCATATATCTCCCGCTTTCAACCCAATCAACAATGCGATTAAGCATTGGATAAAAATGGGGATTTCGTCCTATTTTTTTATAATAGGTGGTTCAACTATATAGATAGAATAGATTTTCATGGATAGACAGACATTCCATTGATTCTTAGTTTTTGGGCTGAAAAAGCTCATCGATCCAAGTCTCTCTTTGCTTCCCGCCCAGAAACTGACCAACAGCATAGCGCCCATTTGCTTTGCACGGGAAGGCAACGGAGTTCAGTTCATGAGAAGCTACTTGTTGAAAGTTTAAAAATATCTTTAGTAAGAGGAGGGATCCCAAATGTTTATATCAACATGATGGTATAAAACATGAAATGAACTTGGTTAATGTACCTATACACAATAGCAACATCCACCTCCTGTAGTGAGTTTGTGTCGATATTCATTTTGGCCAGAAGCACTAAAAAGTCGCTAGGGTAATATGGAAGTGTGTTTGCTTTACAAATAAAAAGGAAATTTATAATATGGAAGTGTTTTTAAATGAGACTTGTAATCGATAAAAGTGAGTTGACTTCTCATTGTTCTATTAGTGGTTGTCACGTTCCAGTTAGTAATCAATCATCAAATGATTTTACATACAATGTTCCAAAAGTTTTAATACCAGATGTATAGAAGATGAATTGTAATTGCTTTTGTGGTTCATCTGACAAATTCCTTAGTTAGCCGTCTAACTTCCAACATTTCGTGCAGGTAGATGGCACCGAGTTGCTCTTGCAAGCCATGCTTCATTCTACGAAGTGGGGTACAGGGGCATTTGTAACTCTTGAGATATTGTTTTGGGGAGTAGTTGCTGGATGCCTGCACATGAACCGCCTGTATATAAGACTGTAAAATCTCCCGAGTGTAAATTATTCTCTCTCCCCTACCCCCCCCCCCCCCTCCCTCCCTCCCTCCCTCCCTCCCTCCCTCCCTCTTAAACCCTAGCGCAGTTTGGAAAAGCACTATGACACCTACAGCCAGAATTGTGAGAAAGGACAATTATTTGTACAAACATAGATAGTCTCAGAAAGTCGTTGCTCTTTAAGCTGCTAAATTATCCCTGGATTAATTTGTACCGTGGAATATGATACAGTGTGGCGGCCAGTTTTTGGAAAATGCAGGGAGGGATGTGAGGTGAATAGTGGTTCATTTCAACCATTCCAGTTTCCATTTGTTTTGGTGGCTGATATAAAGCACCTCTGTGTGTGTTTTGAAGTTGGATAAACTTGAATTTTGAATATAAACCAATCTATCTTCTGCTTTAGGATGGAGAAAAGCCAGGAGATAAGATTGGTCCAATTTGGTCAATCAGGGAATTGTTTCTATGTCAAGCTTATGTCGTTTGTGTACAAAAGTTACGGTCGGTTCACACTTGAAATAACTAACGTTATGGATATAGATGCCTTTCTGCGATTGGTATCCGTGGGATCAAAATGTTTACTAACAAAATATAATAAATTTATTTGTCCCAAGTTCTTTTTTGATTTGTCCTCTTTTCATTTTAATATTATTTTTACCTTATTTTTTTTTTAAAAAAAAGTAATACTGTTAATTTTGACGTTAAAAGCATAATTACATTCATTTTTCCCTCCTATCTCTTCTTTATTTTTAGAGTGGAATGGTTACAATACATGCATCGAGGACAAGAACAGTGCATAAAAGTTCTAGGTAGTTCCAAAGTTGATTCTTTTGATATTAAACCAAACAAACAAACAAACAAAAAGTTAGTTTCTTTGGTTTGGTATATATTTTATTCTTCCTTCTAAAGATATGTAAAAAGAGTGATAATTGGAAGTTCTTTCGGCCATATGAAGCTTTGCTTCAAAGTAACTGATTTATCTCAATGAACACACTATAAATCAAGTTACTCTCTCGTGTTCTCTTCTTCAATTCAAGATAGAAGAATGGATCCTGAGAAAGTAACTGTTACTGTTACATGCATCAACAGCAGCAGCAGCAGCAGCCAAGAGAATTATACAACAAGATCTCCAAATAGTACAGAAACAGCTGAATCCCAACTGGGAAAAGCACTTGCACAGAGAGCACTACATGGTTCAAGCCGCCGTCACCACCGGACCGGACGGAGAAGGATTAGAAACAATGACGTTGGAGCATTGCCAAGTAGGCTGAGTAAGGTTTGTTTAGCTGATAAAACAGAAAGCTAAAATATGCCCATAAACTAGTATTGAATTATATTCGACTCTGATGTATCAAATGTTCAGGTTTATGTAATGCTATTGCTGTTCTATAATATGTTACAAACTAGTATTGTATTATGGCCTTGGAATTCCAATTTCAACATTGTTAGAAAGTAGATGACATAACTATGGACAAAGCAAAGGAACCATAACAGTAGATAAACAACTCCACCTGATTGATTAAATTATGAAGTGGGTACAGAATCACAACTTACATGCTATTCAAGCAAGCAAAGAAGAATATATGAAGTACCTTCGTAAGGACCAAATACTGGATTCAGGTTTCCCCTCGTGTTGAATCATCTCTTAACAATATATGAAAAGGCTAGTGTTAATGCAGACCCATTGTTTAATTACTGTGGTCCGAATGGTTCCCTACCAAACCAAGAAAAGGACTGCCAAATTCCTATGGCACTAATGTTTAACTAAAGAAAACAGTACAAAGGTAGAGTTTATGCCATCATGTGACCATAACAGGAAGGGGAAAAACAGCTTGACATTATAAGGATTATGGATCAGAAAGGGATGACGATCGATATTCAGAAAGCTGTTGACAAACCCAAAAAAATGGAAGACCATATATAATTATCAAGACTACAATTACAATGGCTTCATAGCTCCATTGTCAATGTGAAAACAAAGACCATTACAAGATTTTTGTTCTTTTCCAGATTAGTGAATTGGCATGTCACTTAGGTCAGATATTACAAGTTGAGCCACAAAGAAATAAACATATCTCTGTTAACTAAGTCCAGAAATCCTGAGAATGCTACTATTTGTCTGGAATACCAGACAAAGTACAATACTATATATATCAGTAATGCCAATTCCACATTTGTAACAAGTTTACAAAAAATAGTACCGGACTGGTGATTGTTGCAGTATTTTAATAGTGGTATATATCAAGTAGTACAGCAGAATTTCTTACCTATAAATACCCTAACCCATCTCCATTCAAATCATTACCTTCCATCATTGGGCAATCATTAACATCATGTCCAAACTGCCCACAGTAAGTCAATGAGCAACGTCTTCGCTTTCTATATATATCTATCCCATCTCTTGATCTCCTCTCTTTCAACTTTCCTAGGGTAAGAGATTCATGCGGATTCCTAGTGAAACTTTGACCAACACCATCAGAATCTTCAACTTCCGGAAGAATCAATGAACCCGATGGGCTATTATAAGAAATATCATTAGCAACATGCGACTGCCCAGGAAAACCTTTGATGCGAGCCAACACCAAACCAATTTGATCACATGCAACATCAAGGCGCTCTTCTGTCTCCATTGATTCTGTAACAAGTGTTGAAACCATGGACTGTAACCACTGGATTTTTCCCGCATGCTCCCCAAAAGTGGAAGTTTGAACAGACTTTGTCAATGGTAAGGTGACATCACGCCAACGGATGTGTAGATATTGATCTGGAATATGGAAACAATTGTTTGTGGATATAACACGAAGCACATGCCTACAAAGAATGCCTGTAAACTCAAAGTGATGACAGCTGCAGCTAATAAATCCATCATGTGGGACCCAAATTACTTTGCACCCTCCATCCATTTCTGTATGGTGTCTCACAATGAAGTAACTTTCATCTACCATCAGAGATGCATATTGTGGTGCCAGTACAAGTTCCTCTTGTAGCTTGCAGAAGGCATATGGTGTAAGAACAGTAGCAGCATGTGACTCGATTGGTGACCCCGTTTTGAGGGAAACTTTGTGAATCTTTCGTTGCATCTTCTGTTTTAGTCCTACTTGATCTTTAACATCTACCACAGCAGCTACCTGAAAACAGGGGCATATGGCAATGTAAGGAAATGTAGTCAAGAATCAATATACAATTAAGAGTCCAGTACCTGCTCAATGAAATTATCGAGTATGGATTGAGCACTCAGAAACCGTTGAATGTAAGCATTTAATGATTCTGACTGAAATGTACTTGTCATTCCCGCAAAGAAGTAACATCTAAGGAAAGGCAGTGCCCAGAATGTACGTAAGGTATACAAGCTGACAATGTGCTTATTTCCATGTAATGCGTACATGTCAACCATCTCTCTCCATCCCACTTCGAATTCCTCCACCGAGTGCAAATTATAAAGCCGGTGGAACTCAGCCTTCCATCTATCATATTGTGAACCAAGCAATACAGAAAACCAATCTGAAAACTTTTGAATTATATGCCAAATGCAGAAAGCATGCTTGCTGCTTGGCATCTCAGCAGCAAGTGCTTCTTTTAGCCACATGTTTTGGTCAGTTAAAATTGTTTGTGGAGCCTTTCCATTCATGAAGCCCAAGAAAGTCTGTCACACAGCATTTGAGAGAAAGATGAAAAAATAAATACAACAAAATCAATTTCTACAGAAAATGTATCAGCAAGCATATAAAGAAAATGTGGAATGCTGTCCTGCAGCACTAATATAAACCATCCAAGCTAACCCCTAGACCCAAAAAAACCCTCTTTTATGGGGTACAGAAGATATATGGTACATTAGGAACTTAGTAATATCATTTTATCAGTTCTTTTCTTAAAAAAACAGTAAGAAAGAATATTCAAAATTATAAAGCACGAAGAGTTTTCAAAATAGGATATTAGGGTTCATTTACCCATTAAAGAATGGCTGCACTGAAGAACAAGAAAAAATTTCAGAGATCAAAATATTCATACAAGAATTGAATATTTCAATCAAATGAAAGAAGAAAAAGCATTTGAGTTCCCCAAATTGGAAAAGGCTGGGTTAGTTCTGGAAATCTTGCAAGTCTTTGGACTGAAGCTCTAAGCTATTCGTTCTAATTATTAAAAAAAATATTAGGATTTCAACTAAGTGGATACCTTTCATTTCTTTAACCACACACTGAAGCACGTAAAGCTTTTAGCAAAATGTAAATCAATATAATGAAGATATAAAGATCCATTTTAACTGATTATTCAGCTTCTCACCTTCAAAGCCCAGGAGAAAGACTGCATGTTCTCATCTCGTAAAAGAACAGAACCAAAGAAACAATTCATTCCATGATTGTCCACTCCAATCCAAATACCTAGAATCATATCGTAAGCATCCAATCGATGAGTTGTGTCGAAAACTATGGCATCTCCAAAAGCCTCATATGATCTAATTGATGACGTATATGACCAGGAAATATTTTCCAACCTGTTATTAGCATCTATCTTAAAGTTGTATTTGAAGTTGGGATCCTTATCCTTCTTCTCTTTGCACATTTTAAGAAGGTCAATAGCGTCACTATCTTGGTCCACGTTTCTAAATGATTGCAGCAGGTTTCTCACATCTATTTCTGTAAATGGTAAACAACCTAGCTTAACACCCTTCTCTAGCTCCATTAACCTTAGCATTTGTCGCACTGACATCCCTGCTTTTGCATACATGCAAATACGACTCTTGTCATCTGTAGACAAAGTGCAGTAAGCAGGAAGAAGCTGCACCTCATTTGACTTCAAAAGTTCATGGTTGTGGACATTGCTGAAACCGGTAATACGCCATTCAGGGACATCAAAATCTGCCCTTTTGACAATACGCATGTATGCTTGACATCCACAACGTGAAGATTTCCGGTTCCTTTGTAGCTTTCCATCTTCCGCTGGCTTTAGCTGTGGATAGCCTCCACGATGGCAAGTGAAATCCCTTCTTGTGATTCCCCTACCTATCCCATCTTTTCCCCGAGTACGATGACGTCTGATTGAAAAGCCGCATTGCTTTGCAAAGCTACAATAAAATTCATAGGCTGCGTCTTGCGAGACAAATCTCTGGCCAATAAATGGAACAAGATTAACAGAAGTTTGTCGTGACAAAATTGTATCCTCAGGCATTTCCTCAATACTTCCATTATCATCTGCGGACAAATCTGTACCATTTTCAGAAGTTTCTTTCACTATACTTGTTATCTCAGGCATCATTTCTGCATAAGTAACAAAACTCCAGATATGGGATATGGTATCTGCACGTTAAAAAGTTCAATCAGTTAAACTATAAGCCGAACTCAAAGCAGGAAAATATAATCATTAAGATATTGCACATCAATTCTCTTTAAATCTCTGAGTATTAGGAATAAAAGGGAAGCTGAAGGTTTTAAACTAAAGATAAATTAGCACTTGCGGAAGGATAGTATCTGATCCACTCACTAAAGTTCAGAGAATATGGACAGAAGAAATTATCCCATTACCACACCAGAATATAGCAATATGCACTTGTCCTTAGATTCTCAATATGTGATCAGTTTCTTCAGTATTTTCCAACTTTTAGGTACAAATAGCAACAACTGTTTGGTTCCACCACGTGAGCAAATATAACAACTAATCGAACTGATTAATTTGTACTTCTCTTTAGTTTTGATAAGATCAAGACAATTGTACAATTCTAAAGCCGCCAAAGAAAAATAATTGTCACAATTGTCTAAAGACATTTAAAGCAGGTCCCCTAAATAATACTCCTGAATTTTACTTCTCTTTCTAGAGCGTATAGAAGCTGTTGTGAAAGAACTAAGAAGATAAAGAAATTCATCCCTCTGCGTGATCTTAAGATTCAAAATTGATCTGAATTTTATTGAATTTGATTAATACAATAGTTAATATTGAGACCTAGTTAAAAAGTATTACTAAGTACAAAATTATTATTCTGAAAATTAAAATAAATTCACATCCCAATTTGAATTTTAGTATTTTGATAGGATCAAACTCAAATGAGACTCTTTCTGTGCAACTAGGGAGTAAACAATACTTAGCAAGCTAGAGAACTGTATTCATATTCCTAATGCTTATCATACTGTCAGCTTCCTCTTAGTATTTTCTTAAACCAATTTACTTCCAGAAAAAAAAAGAAATAGGAAGAATTTTGATAGGGATTTAGAATAAATAAGAACAGTAATCAGGGGCGAAGCTACTTGGTCTATACTATGAAGAAATTTCCCCCTCTTGACCTATGTAAAATAAAACATGTCACCAGTATCGCAAGTTAATTTCTTTTAAAGAAAGATAGAATTTTCACCTCATAGTTTGAACATTTTAACATTAATACCAAACTTAGACACTTTATTAACGAGATTTTCTCACAATAATTAACTTGGATATTAACTAAATAGCTCAAAATGCTGTTTGTTTAAATGTATATATATGAAGTACTAGCACACATAAACGCATACAAAAATTGTTGATTTAATATTCTATTAGAGGATACAAAATACATATATGTCTATGCATATACAGAAGAGAGAAATTGCGATGAGCAAATGCAAACTAATTGGGAGGATATTTAGGCGCGAGCGATATACCAAGATTTGAGAAGATTCCACCGGTAGGATACCGTAGAATATAGAAGGGAGATCGGGTCCCCGGAGCTCCGGCAGGCGAAATCGGTAGATGAATGAACTCAGCTACAACTGAACGTCAAGTGAAAAAGAGGGAACGAAAATGGTTGCGAGAGAGAGAGAGAGAGAGAGAGTTTCCATTTCTACTTTTTCATTTATTTATTTTTTCCCCAGGTTTTGCTGTTAGTTTAGATATTGTTTCGGTAATTTTTTGAAAATTACAGCGTGTTTGGTAAAAATTTGAGAATAATTTTCCTAAAGTTTTAGTAAAGAATACTCGCTCTGTTTTAAAATATTAATTTTTTTAAACATCAAATAGACTGGAAATATAATAATATAATTATGAATATATGACAAAGTATCTAAGAACTACTATTAATATTGATTTTTTTTATAAAATTTTTTATATAATTTGTTAATTTTAAATTTAAAAATATTTTAAACTAATTTTTAAAAAGTTAATATTAATTTTATATTTTAAGAATATAAAATACACTTACACGTGGGAAGACGTATAAAACGTTAGATACATTACTCTCAAAATTTTATTTTATTTTAAAATTTTAAGAAAATTAATCTCATGAATAAAAGAAGACGATTATTAATAAATAAATAACTAGAATGCGTAAAATTTTATTTCATTTAAGATTATGGAATACTATTATTTTTATTATCGTGTAAAGTAAATATGTTTTTTAACGGTTTAATTTGTTTATTTTTTATTAATATAAATTCATTAACATATTTTATTAAATCAAATAAAAATTTACTTGTTTAAAATTTAAAATGCTCTTTGTAAGCGCAAGGTCGGATTTTTCTTTTAAGACCTATAAATTGTAGATAACTTAGATATACAATTGGTTAGAGCTCCATTTAATTTCCACACATATATGTGGGTGTGGCGTGTGGGTGTGGGAAAAAGGGAGATAACCCTTTCTTAAAAAATTTAGATAATTTTGTTGATGCAAAGAATATATAAAAATATAAGATTATATACAATTTTTCATATAATTTAAGAATGTGTATAAACATCTTAATAGTAGTAAAAGGAAAATAATATATATTTAAATCTCGAAAGATATATATTTATATAACACGATTAGGTGTTTAACAGTCTCAAAATAAATACAAATTTATAAATTCTCATATTTTAAAACGTTTTTATTCGTGAATATTGTTAAAATATCTTGGTAACATAAATTTATGAAACTAGGCTATTTTTATCTTGTGCATTCCAATTCATTCCCTCAATTCTAGTATTTCTGTAAATTAAAATTGCATTTAGATATCTGAATTAAAACTTAATTAATTTGTAATTTATGTAACTCGTATATAATATTCTCTACGTGTATATGAGATGTTGTGGGATACAAACTCAAAGATTATCCGTACGAGATATTTGAGTATTTCACCGACCAAGGCAAGTTCGAAAACATCACCCCCCATCTAATATTAGGGCCCATAATTATATACATTATCTTTTAAAGATATTTACACTGTATATTTGAGTTTAAAATATGAATTTGTAACACATAAAATCATGAATTGTCTAGCTATATGAGCTGATCATGTTCGGTGAATAAATAATATACTCCTAGGACATAAATCATGATCATGCATTGTTGAATAACAAACTGAGAAATTAAAAGTAACAAGCTACGATGTGATGGTAAGCCCATCTGATATTAGGGCCCATAATTTTTTAGAAGAGCAGGAATGAGATCATTGTTTGGATCCAAATGGACCGTATCATTGTAATTGGAAGAACAGGATGTATCCAAATGGACCATTTCATTGTAATGGATGTTCATTGGGCTTATACAGCAAGCAAATAAAGGTATGGGTATGGATACTGATATTTTCATATGTATTTTTTGATATTTTCACTTGATCTTCTTTCACATGAGCATAACTAAATACATGGACCGAGGACCTAAGTAAAAATGAAAGGGTTAACTATCCTTTTATGGGAAGTTGAAAACTATTAATACAAAGGTTGAGAATTTCTTGGGACAATGAGAGAAGATAGGGGTAATATAGAAAAGTAAATAATTTATTATCTTAGAAAGTTGTAAATGACAAATAAATTAGAACAAATTTTTTCTTCTAAAAAGTCACTTGCTCCGTATTTAGGAACGGAGGGGGTACCAAGTTATCACGCCATAGGCACATGCATGTTATTTAGTTAGTAATTAACAATAATGCTACGTTTGGATTGAGAAAATAGAACAGTGAAATAAATGAAATAAAAATAGTGTATTTGATGATTATTTTAGAGGATAAATCATTTAATTCCTTTGTTTTTTTATTCGACGTGGAGAAGGTGAAACAAAATTCATTCCAATGGAATGAATATATGTGGTAATTTTATCATTATATGACAACATCCACCACTACTAATAATAAAAAAACATACACTTGAAATATTTTAAAATCATTCAAATTCGGTTGGGCATTTTATTCATTCAATCCGAACACAACACATGATAACATAACGCGTGGGTGGATTCCCGGCCCCTTTAAGTTAGTGTTGATTAATTTGTGGAGTAGCTAGCTAGCTAGCTAGCTGGTATTTAAATTAATTAGCCAGCCAGCCAGCCAGTTCGCTCCCAATTGTCCCATTAGTGTTCAACCCTGCCACCACAATTGCGACTCCTTATTTTTCCTATTTTTCTTGGAGGAAATATTTATAAAGAAAAAGAAAAACTTTATGCGAGGGATCCATATAATATAACGTCAATGAGTTGGCAGCCTAAATTCCGTACTAGCATCCAATGCAATCATATGAGCATCCCATCCCAGCGACTGACTGATGATGATAAGTGGGTTAGGAGCCAATTGGAACACCTTGGCCCTATCTCTTTACAAGGAATTAATTACTAATTAAATACCTTCCCATTTTAATAAACAAACTTCCCTTAGATAAAGAAAATTATAACGGCTAAGAAACGAAAGTCTTTGATTGGTTGCGTCTACTTTCTAGGCAACTTCTTTTGCCCTTACACCTCTGTCTGGCCCTGCCTTCATAATTTATTTATTTATTTATTTGAATAAAGCTCATCGGACCACCTATAAAGTCAATATTTAATTATTCTGTTGAAAAAAAGGAAATTTACATTTATATATATATATATATATAACGAATGCTTATGTCTAATTTTTGATGAATTTTAGCGATAATTTTTTTGAAGAAACGTGTAATAAGTAAGGTCCTCTTATAATTTCTATTGATTTTATGTATTGATAAATTTAATTCGTCATTATAATTCCGCATAAATTTATCGTAATACATAACCGGACTCAAAATAAAATATATTTATTTATTTATGACAACGTTATTACTACAAGTTTAAAATAATAACTAGAATAGAAAAGAAAGACTTGTGTAATCAAATAAGTACAAAGAAAAAAGAGCGTTACTTGTAGTACAAAGTCATTAACCTTTTTTCAAGGATTCCATTTCAAGAAAATACTTTTAAACCAAGTTTTGTTTGTTGCCTTCCAAGAAGACGCGGGCCCATTAATCAATCAAACTTTTTGCATGACCTAAAATGACCTTGATCTAACTATTTTGTACTTTCTAGGTAAAGCTAGTTCATACTACATGATTTGCTGATTGAAATGCCCACTTTTTTTTAACTCTATTTTAAATACATGAGACCTTTTTATTTAAATGTAAATTAGGTAGAACTTAATTAGAAGTTCATGCATGGGGCCTTGCCAACTGTCCAACGTGCCACACATTGGTCTATAAACATAGGACAAATATTTTGTCAAGACAATATACAACAACTAATAAAAACTACTAAAAAGAATCAGTTCCTGTTCCTGTTCAGTTTCAAAATTAGAGTTATTATTTGACTTTTGAGGTCAAGCGACAACATATTAAATTTTAAATTGACATAAATTTAATTAATTTTTGTTGATAGAATTATTATAATTATATAGTATATAACAAAAATTATTCATCTCAAAATTTTTACGAGTCCTATCAATTTAAAATTTAATATGTCGTCGTTTGACCTTAAAAGACAAATCGTATCTCTAATTTTAAAAAGAATGGAGTAATATTTAAAACTGTTTATGCATTTAAACTTAAACAAGTACACCTTTTATTATAAAGTATGCCTTTTAACTGATTGATTGAACTTTAACCATTTTTTACCAATTCTACTAATAAAAATATAGTATATTACTAGATCACACTCAAAGATCATGGCCTTAAAAGGAGGCTTACAAAGGTCATGACTTGCATAGTTAGACTTGTGCTGGTACATACTGTGTTATGCAGCTGGATTATGTAAGTTATTCAAATTATAAAGTGGGCCCTTCCTTACCCATAATATTTTATACTCCATCTATTTCAAAAAAATAATTAAATCTATTTATTATTTTTTTCAGGAAAAAAATTATCTTTTTATTAATAATAATATAAAATAACACAGCATTCTCAAAATTGTTGTCCTAATTTTATTATTATGTAACCATAGCTACATTACTACACTAACGATTGATTATTTTTAGGGGTAATATAAAACAGAGCTCTTTTTTTAGAGCATAGATAAAAGAGCAAATATATAGAAATTATTCCCCATGTTATTTAATTTATTTTTTAAAATCTTGTACGAACATCAAGTTTTGGTCCGTCTTATTTTAAAATACCTAGCGATAATTTTTTTTTTTTTTAAAAAAAACCAAACTGGAGCCGTGGGCAGTTTCGGAAACAAAGCTCCCCCGCGTCCAGCCGTGTCACCCACCCACCGCCACCGCCCCCAATCTCTTTTTCCACATAACCAAACTACTCCCTCATTCTCTCTCTCTCACACACACAATAAAACACGCACAACATTCATACATACCGCGTATCATTTTCTAAACTAAAATTTTTATTTATATATTTTTCCATCATATGCTAATTACTAGTAATATTTTTATATGTATATATAGCCTTTGTCTTCTCTTCACCTCTCATTACCTACAAACAAAAAACAGACTCTCCACAAACTTAAATCTATCCGGCGGCCGGCCCCAAAATTATTCTCCTCCGGTGCTCCCACTACTTCTCCATTTGTCCACTTTTATTAGTCCCTCCTCCTCCCCCATCTCTCAATTACACTGCTACTACTACTTGAGAGAAAGTTGAAACTACATTTCCACTGGATCTCCAAAATGCAGATGAAGAAACCAAACACAGCTCGTAGAGCGTGGAACATTCTGCGCTTAGCCCTTCTATGGGCAAGAAAAGGTGGAGTTTTAAGAAGACGACTCATGCTCAACCTCCCCAAGTACATCAAGAGTCTCCGCCACCACGAGCGCCGTGGCGCTCTCGGGGCATACGGTGAGCGCCAGCTGTCGTTCGATGACACTCCGGTAATTCATGTCAGGATGCATCGGCCTTCTTCCTTGCGATTCAAGCTACCTCACATTCCCTGCATTAACCCTGCTGCCCAAGTTGATTTCGACTTCGACTTCAACGACGATAATGATGACTACGATGACGTGGCGAGGAAGAGTTTTTTGAAAAGTGCAGACGATGAAGAATATTATGGCGGTTATGATCATCAGGTATGTGAAGATAATAATAGTCGTGAGGGTGATGATCAAGGGATTGATATGAAGGCCGAGGAATTCATTGCTAAGTTCTATGAGCAAATGAAGCTGCAAAGACAGATTTCCTATCTTGAATATCATGAAACAAAAACTAACTATGCTTAGTTTCAAGTATACATTCAATACTATTGTTCCAAATCTTCCTCCGAGCCTAGCCCTATTTTTTTTAGTTTTACTATATATATTGTTTTGTAAAAGAGGCATTCCCTCAATTTTGTAGATAGTTAAGGTTTCGAATCAAAATTTTCGGAATAAAAGAATAGCAAAATAGAAATATATGTGATCCCTGGATTCAGTTCACTCCAATCAACATAACACATAACCTAGCCAGCCATCAAATTAACATAAATATTCTTTCTAATCCAATAACGGATAATGTGATTCCCAGTTTAATAAGCTAAGCCAATCAATCATAGTCATTACTCATTAGGAGCCACATGAGACGAATTGGATGCATTCGATTCGATACGTCACAAAGGAAAGAACCAATAAAAAATAAATCTAAAAGTTTCTCCACATAAATAGTTGTCAAGTAATAGACTAAATTGTTTTCTGACATAAAATATTTGTCCACGGATATTATAGGTGCAATCTACGCCTAAAAAATTACTTCGGAAGTCAACAAGCAAACTTTGTTTTTCTCCACTTTTGATGAGGAAAACTTGTGCAGTAAATATCCTAAATCCCAAAGTACTAAATATAATGTTTTTGACAACTGCAACGGTTAAGAAGTTGGAAGTACAGGAGTGCAGGGGAAGAAGAAGAAATTACATATTCTATCAAAACTCGAACAAATTCCAATCACCACAGCCCAAGAGGCATAACTGATTGTAGGAGCTCATCATAGCTTTCCGCAATTTAAATTCTTCACTGTATATTTTTTAAAAAGGCACTCTAGAAAACCTCAATATGTATTGTTTTTTCATCTCACTGAACTCTTCTTTCCTACATCCAAAGTTTAATATATACATTCAGGAATCAAGAAACCGGATCACGTACGCCCTTTTTCTAAAAGATTATTAATGGCAATCCTACTGCTCCCTGGGCCTTAAATAAAGAGTTCAGGTTATTCAGATAAGAATTTTCCTTACTAAACACAAATAACAGTGGCTAATACGTTAAGATAACACTTTTAAGAATTTAAACAGTTAGTTAATGGAGGAACCGACTTTAATAATGCTCTCAGAAAATAGTACCGTGTAAGCATATTGAGGAGCGATCAAACACTGGCAAGTTGCTTATAGACTTCCATTCTGTTCACTTAGATAAGTTCCCAACTGCCCAGTCGCTGCCAATATAAGACCTATAAAACAGCAATATAAATGGTAAGAGAACCATGAGAGGCTCAGTCAAGAAAGCGTATGCATGAAAAATGTACAAAGAAATTCAAATGACATCACAGGGAAAACTAATCAGCCAATCATATTCTACATAATATCGTAGCAAATTGCATTATGTTGAAGACTGTCTAACTCAAACTGTTTTTTGTCACCGAATTTTCAGGTTAAAAGTAGTGAGAGTTTTAAAAGAAACATTTCTATTTTATCACTGTAAAAAAAAGAAAGTGAATTGCAGAACAAGGTGAACTGATTCAGTCACCACTCACCAGTAGACACCCTCCAATAATTCTCCTCTTTTGAAATAAAATAATATAAAAGAAAATTTCTCAAAGAAAATATATCATCTGAAGCTCCAAAAAAAAAATTATTTTACTTTTTTGCAAGTCTGAAGTTCCATACATTTTTCTAGAAAGCTACTGAAGAGGAAAGGACTGGAAATTGACAACTCATAATACTTGCAGAAAAATGTCAGCAGACACTGGATAAAAAATTAGCAAAATATTATTTTGACCACGAGCAATAAGCTACTACACATCATCTTGCCTAATTACTCTTAAGACAGTCGAGCTTATGATTATTTCTGATGGCCTAAGAATAACAAACTAAGCCTTTTGAAACGGTAGAAAACATTGCAATACATCTCAGTTTTCATATGCCAAAACATAACAATAACCTCCAAAAGAGAAAGATGGCTCCACATATTTAATCAATATGTTAACATAATTATCCCACAAGTACCTAAAAATGGAGCTGAAGGCCTCCCAGGCCGCGACTTGAACTCTGGATGAAACTGCACCCCCACATAGAATGGATGATTTGGAAGTTCTAAAATCTGCAGAGAATGTGAAGGTTGGAAAAAGAGGATTAAAAAATATAATAACAATAATAAGCTTCAAAGATCTAGTTTAAAACTGAAATTATTACTTTCAAAAAGATATACATTAGCTCAAGTAGGAGGACAAACAACTATTACGTATTTTTAAGCTTTTGACATTTTTAACAACTTAATACTGACATACTCTAGCTCAAGGAATACTATAGCCAAAAGTCGAAGTTTATAAGAAAACAAACCTCCATTCTCTGTCCACTTTCATCCTTCCCTACAAATTTTAAGCCAGCTTCTTCTAAAATGCCAACCATCTCTGGATTCACCTGCACCACACATATCAGGTGTGAGGATAAAACTAGTATGCAAGATAAATACAACACATTTTTCCCACTCGGCACTCATTACGAACCTCGTATCTATGCCGATGTCGCTCATCTACAAACTTTAAATTACAGTATCTACCAAGAGATGGAAAGTCGAATATTAGCAGTGCACTCAAATATGTGAACATTAGGTAATACAACAAATTTTATGAGGTTAAAATACACCATCACCAGCATCACATAAAATTATAGATTCATAAAAAAAATACGAAGCAAAATAAACACAATATGGGGATATCTTTTCTCGTGTCGTTACAGTCGCAGGATATGTTGTTAATGTAGCTGTGGTAATTCTTAAATTAGTTTCTATGAATGGTGTGCCTCATTAATGAGCAAATATATACACTCATTGAAGAACATCTACAGTTGGTGAAGTTTGACTTGAGCTATCAGGCCTACCGCAGGAGATTTGCCATCTAGGTTGGACATACTAGATATAATCTTTGTTACTCACAGAGGGGACCAAGTGAATTTCCACATGGCATCTCCTTACTGAAGGGGTATTTCCTTTTCTATGATCCTAGGAATAAGAGCTACAAGCATGGACATGTCCACTACAGAGCTGAGGCCTCAACAAAGCCCATTCTTATGTGTGTGACTTGCCATTGCAAACTTGCCTTGTGTTGGAGATACCATAAGACTTGTGGTTCGTCGTGAGTTGCTACATTGCACTTCCCTAGTGAAAGAACAATTTCTTTTCAGTGATCCAAATCTTCCACAAGAAAGTTTCAAACCTCATTCGGATGGGCGTGACAAGCTGGACGTATCCAACAGCCTTTGACATTATTTAATAGAAAATAGTGACATACAGCTTTGCAGTGATGCAATCAGAGGTCTGGAATAACGTTCTTCGAGCACCAAGTCTCATTGTGCTTCCCATATGTGTTCGTGAACCCTGAATGTGCACATAAAAGATGATAATTATTAATATAATCTATAAGGTGTTTGTCATACCCCATCAAATGTCACAATGAACAAGCAATTACCTCTGGCATAAAAATTACAACAGGATTGGGAGTCTGAGCATCAAATTCAGAACTGTTTGCCCTTTCCAGACCCAAAACCTAGAAGAAGTGTTTGAAGTAATGTTGATAATTATTATTAATATATATTTAGTGAATAGGGGTAACATATGCCGGATATATTCAAATTGATCACTTACATTTTGAGAAAACTCAATTACAGAAATTTGCATGCCTAAGCAGATCCCAAGGTAAGGAACTTTATTCTCTCTGGCATACTTTGCAGCCAATATCATACCCTTCACCCCACGGTCTCCAAATCCACCAGGAACCAAGACACAAGCTGCACTCTGAAAATTTGGTTTCATAAATAACAGTTTCGATGGTTAAATTTAGTATTTGTAACACATTCCTTAGCCACCACCAGCACAGCCTTCCCCTACTAACTCAAGAACTTCAATATCTTGCTCTGTAGAATATAAGGTATACTAGAAAAAAGGATAATAGTTTTTAAGAGTACTGATGTACAAATGTGCAGATGATAAATTAAGGATTTAAAACACATTTATACATAAATGTTGTGATACAAGTTATTACAATGCATATTTGTCTCTAGAAATACAGTTGAATTGAAAAGAAGCAAAAAGGATAATTAGAAATGAAAGCCAGAGAAAAGCTTACTTTTAGAGTCTTCCATGCTTCAGCATGAAGTTCTGGTGTCTGTATGAGTATAATATTTGTGATAAAATTCATCAAAGCAACATGTAAACAAAAGAATTATAAAATATTTACGTTGATGCAACTAATAGAATCTCAATACCAATTTGGCACTATCAACTTCAAGGTCAGAAGCGGCAATCCAATCAACTGATGGCTTCAATGAACATGCAATGCAGGCATGGAGAAGTGCCTGTGTGAAAGGAAAAAAAACTGCTAGTTGAAATCAAACAAGTTGTTTTAAGCAACAAACAATTCTTAGTCTCTGAACTAGCAAACACAAGTGAAAAATTAAGAAGTGAAAATATTCTACAACAGAGATTGAAATGATGATCTAAAAAAGTTTGAAGGTTAATAGGCTACATAGCTTTTCATGTGTTATAAAATTAATGCCATAGGAAATTAGTTGTAAGTTGATCAAAGATTCATAGCAGTGATATTTCACAAAGATCAGGCTAAAAGTGCAATGCAAATTAAAGAACACAGGAGATCATTTTTCGATTGTGCACTTGCAAGTACCAACTAGTACTTGTCTTTCCGAAGATTAGGTGAAACAAGATTTCCCTAATCACACATATCAAATATGCTAGGAATTTAAAAAGGATGAAGAAAATAACTCCCCGAAGCTATTCTTTCGCAAAGAGCTATCTCCATGAAAAGAGAGAAGAAAACAACTAATTTACATGCGCATCTACAAAGAAGAAATGTCGTAAAGCTCATGCATGTCTAGTTTTCACTTAAATCATGAAGTTAAGGATTTTTCTTCACCTTCACGACAGACAAATAAGAATCTGCTAGGCCAACATATTTCCCAACCATCGCTATCCTAACCTGGAAAGAACAGCATATTTTTAAAACACCAAGTAAAATAAATATTTGAAAAGGGATCACTAAATAAGTAAATATGAATAATACTTACAGAATCAGTGAGGTCATCAAATTTCTTAGCCCTGTTGGTCCACT